>CM071578.1:9487607-9545297 GCA_036426205.1 Ascaphus truei
GGTGGGGAAGCGGGCAGCGCGGTGGGGAAGTAGGGAAGCAGGCAGTGTGGTGGGGAAGCGGGCAGCGTGGTGGGGAAGCGGGCAGCGTGGTGGGGAAGTGGGGAAGCGAGCAGTAATCCAATGTTTAGATAAATATAATTTCAAATAGCTCAGCACTGAGGCTTGTCTGTTACCGGAAATCTGAAAATTGCTTGTGAATTGGCATTTCCTGGGGGGGGGGGGGGGGATTCTATTCCTACGTTGGCGGAGATGACGTCCTGTAACAGAATCACACACTGTACCTCACATTAGGGGATGAGACGCAGAATAACAGCACGTGTAACCCCTTCTGTGCTGGGTGACATACGTTTGTCACTAATTGCCGATATTTATGGATAAATTAAAGCGGCAATCCCCCTGAGCATGTCCTGCTAGCATTAACAAACATGATTCCCATTCATCTCTAGCCTCTGAGGTTACCATGGTTACATTTAGTCTGCACTGGGTTCTGGGGAGATCTCCATTTTAAACTCCCAGGCACTTAATATTTCAAACTCCTATATTTCCTGAACGAAGCATGTACAGGTAGTGTGGCAGACCAGAGCACATACAAGAGCACATAATGTGAGTATTAAATGAAGCCAATCCTCTGATATTAGGATCCTGGATATGAAGATCTTACAATCTAAAGGGACAAGGGGATTAACTAGTGGAACTGCATCTGTGCTGCAGTGTTTGCATACATGTGTGTTTGGGCCTACATAATGGAGGGAGAGGACATGTTTGAAGCTGAGATGGGCGTGTAGTATTTCAGGGAGAAGTCCAGGCTGTGGCCTAGTAAGTGTCTGTTTGATATGAGGTCAGGACGTGAGCTGCAGGCGGGACGCGTGTGCCACATCCCATCAGCCTCAGAGACATGATGTCCACAGAAACTCAGTGGGGACGGTCAGGGGAAATCTGTAACACAAATACACAGTGTCAGACTTCAAACCTGCCACTGATTCAACAAGTCAACACTCACAGGAACTGGGTCACTCACAGCCTGCAGTGCCAGGAGCACAAACGGCTTCAGAGATGGCATTAATATATCTGTACCTTCAGAAAAAAACTCATTAACCACACGCCAGGAGACTGAATCGGCCCTCGTTATGCACATCTGGGGAGATTGTGATATTAACAACACAAGCCAGGTTGTGTGAGGCGGTTTCCTAGTAAATGATCACTCACAGAATCACCCAGCCTCACTCAATCTCACACACACAGCTTCACCCACTCTTACTCACATCCACATCCAGTCTAACAGTCTCACCTCACTCATAGTCTCACCCAGACTCTGCCTCACCCACTCACTCACATGCAGTCTAACAGTCTCACTCACAGCCTCACCCAGTCTCACAACCTCACTCACAGCCTCATCCAGACTCAGACTCACCCACTCTCACTCACATCCACATCCAGTCTAACAGTCTCACTCACATCCAGTCTAACAGTCTCACTCACAGCCTCACCCAGACTCAGCTTCACCCACTCTCACTCAGTGTCACACAGTTCTACAACCGTAGGCCACGGATATAGGAGCGCATGGTGTCGCGCGCGACTGCTGCAGAGGCGATCTGTGGCCTGTGGGATCTGGAGGAGACGCGATGGGGAGGCGTGTCGGAAGCATGCCCATGATGTCACATGAGTGGTTCGCTCTCATTGGCTGAACCGCAAACGTGACCCGGCCGCGAGCTCTATGGCCTGCCTCATAGAGGTACAGCCTTTTTCTCTCGGCGCGGGCGCTGTTGCACTAAGTATGGACGCGGCCTCACTGCACGTGCCGATTCTGTGAAAACTGCATTATAAAATCCATCACAGTGTGAGAATATAATCTCATTAATTTAATTAGTGTAATTAAGATTGTAAACTCTTCAGGGAAGAGATGCTGTTTCTGCGTGAGTGTGATGTTACATAGTTACATAGTAGATAAGGTTGAAAAAAGACATATGCCCATCAAGTTCAACCTATGCTAAATGTTGATGACAGATACTTATCCTATATTTGTATTTACAGTATTGTGATCCAGAGGAAGGCAAACGCAAAAGCCCAGTGACACATTATCTCATAAGGGGGGAAATGAATTAATTCCTGACACCAAATATTGGCAATCGAATTTCTTCCTGGATCAACATCCTTCCCATGTTTACTTATTTGGTATATCCCTGGAAACATTTCCTTTCTAAAAAGATGTCCAACCTTTTTTTGAAGATATCTATTGTATCTGCCATCACAGTCTCCATGGGTAATGAATCCCACACTGTAACTGCCCTTACTGTAAAGAACCCTTTCCTTTGTTGCTGGTGAAATTTTCTTTCCTCCAACCTTAAGGGATGACCCTATGTCCTTTGTACTGCCCTTGGGATGACTAGTTCTTTTGAAAGCTTCTTGTGTTGTCTCCGAATATATTTGTACTGTATATAGTTATCATATTCCTTCTTAGATGCCTCTTTTCTAATGTAAACAAATTTAATTTAGCTAGCCTCTCATAAATCAGATTATCCATCGCCTTTTATTAATTTGGTGGCTCTGCTCTGCACTTTTTCTAGTTTCATAATGTATTTTCTATGGAGTGGTGCCCAAAACTGTACTCTATATTCAAGGGGTGGTCTTACTAATGCTTTATAGAGGGCCATAATTATGCTTACTTCCCTTCCATCCATACCCTGTTTAATGCAAGATAAGATCTTTTTTTTGTTGCCTTTGCAGCTACTGCCTGACATTGGGCACTATTGCTAAGCCTGCTGTCTACAAGCACTCCTAAATCCTTCTCCATCAAGGATTCATCTATCTTTTCCCCCATTTAATTTGTAAGTCGTCTGTTTATTCTTGTTACCCAAATGCATAACCTTACATTTATCTGTATTAAACTCCATATGCCATTTACCTACCCACGTTTCCAGTCTCTCCAAGTCCTTCTGGTGAGAAATTACACCCTGCTCTAATTCTACTACCTTACACAATTTAATATCATCAGCAAAGATGGAGACTTTGCTCTCTATGCCAACCTCAAGGCCATTAATAAACAAGTTAAAAAGCAGGGGTCCTACTACCGATCCTTGAGGTACAGCAGGGCCCCACTAATACGGCGGGTTCCGTTCCAGGCCATTGCCGAAAAGCGGGGCCTTAGCGATTCATGCAAAAATGATGTGCATTGCTTATCTTAAATACAGATTTTAACATTGTCCGCCATCACGCTACGTTATCCAGCGCGGGAAGGGAAAGACCAATTGTGCGCCGACACGCACTACTTCCGGTTCTACGGTGCCCAAAGGGAAGGGAAAGACCAAAGGTTGCTTAGCGACAGTCGGGTGCCGAAAAGCGCTGTAAAAACAGATCTAGCGCCAAATGTAATGGACATAGGTATACATTGTGAAGCGCCATATTAGCGGAACGCCGGAAAGCGGGGCCTTCCTGTACTCCACTCACAACTTTAGCCCAACTTGAAAAGGTTCCATTTATGACAATTCTCTGTTGCCTATCCATCAACCAGTTATTCCTACTTACCTCCTCAAAGAATCAAATAAAGTTAGTTTGGCATGACTTATGCTTCATAAATCCATGCTATTACTAATACTTTTGTTATCCATTAGGTGTTCCTGAGTATTATCCCACACTAAACCTTCAAGTAGCTTCCCCACTATTGATGTGAGGCTTTCAGGTCTGTAATTCACAGGTTGTGATCTAGCTCCCTTTTTTAATGAAGGCACCACGTCTGCTTTACGCCAATCTTGTGATACTGAGCCTGTGGAAATGGAGTCCTTGAATATTACATGTAATGGTTTGGCTATTACTGACCTTAGCTCCTTAAGAACTCTTGGGTACATGCCATCGGGGCCAGGTGCTTTATTTACTTTAATTTTATCAAGCCGCCTACGCACTCCCTCAGTTAACCAATGGTTTGTTTGTCACGGTGAGATTATGGCAGGCTGTATAGTCACACATAAATATATATAACAGATGATATATATTTATCACTGGGTCTGAACTGGGACGAGACTTAGATATGATAAAATATAATTTATTCCTTGATAAAGGTGAACACACAATAATGTACAAATAACAGGCAAAATATGGACACTTACTTAAAATGGAAATGATGAAGCAGTCATAGCTGGACTGGCAGTTCATACAGCACTCTTCATAGTCATCAAGACACCAAAGACATGAAAAGACCTCTGGCAGGAAGACAGTGCATAGCGTTTCTCTCAGCAATCAAGATGGTATAGAACAGACTGAACACTGGATAAGGGGTTGACCACAGATTATATACCTTTTGTGGCCCTATCCTTAACCTTAAGCACAGGTGATTGGTTTTCAATTACCTGCAGCCACTCACTAACCGGGGAACACATTTTAATCCATGCCCCCCTGCTTGTTGGGACATGCGCAGTAGAGCTCTGGGGTCTCATTTGTATAACCCCTCCTCTACCTCAGGAATGCCAGCTAGTCTACCAAATGGAGTACCTGACAGGAAATCCTTTGTTGTGAGGTGTGAACTGGAACACTTGAAGACTGCGGAACACTTGAAGACTGCTCTGGTTTGAGTAGTCTCCACCCTCATGCAAACAGTAGAGGTGACAAAATCCTTTGAAACATACTTAAGTCCTAGACATTGGGTCTCCTTTCTGGCCATATGCTACCCTGGTATGCAAAGGAATTTCCTCTGGGTTTTACCCATACCTTGAAACACAGTATGTTGGATAAAACATGAACATACTAAAATATCCGGTTCCTTTGGGTCCAGCAGGTCCAAACTTCCCAGTTCTCAATGCCGGAACTGGGACACCCTAGGGTCCAATTTGCGACCTGCTACGACCTGGGAAACCGGAGATACACAAATACACTTAAAACCGTTTTACATTTTAATACATAAAACTCCGCTGTAAATCAAATCACGGTTTTTCACTAAATCCCCATTGAAAACAACGGGTTCCGCCGCCATAGACTTTCAATGGCAAACTGCCGCCATTGGCGGCTATGGGAATCCCCGCCATAGACTTTCAATGGGGCGATGCCGCCGTTGAAGTCAATGGGAGTTTTCCGCCGAGCAGTGGCTACAGACACCCCAAGCCCCGATCCGCTGGGCCCTCCGGAACCGGAGCTATAGACTACCAAAATTCAGCTTTTCACACTTAGTCGTTTTCTCGAGCTGTTTCTGCCGCCGCCATTAGAACCTATGGCGCGGCCCGCTCTTCTCGGTTCGACCCTTATCGGGGGTCCAGGATACAGGGACCCGGTTGTGGTCGAGTGGGGGGAGGTCTAGGAACTAGGGACAGAAAGAATTTTATTCCTAGGGGCCCTAGAACTGTTTATTCCCACGCCACTTGTCGTTGAACTTGACATGTAAGTGATCAAAGCTCTCCTATTGAAAATGTATCCGCTTTGCGGTTAAGCGGTTTGGACGGCAGCCAACTTGTTCCTGGAAAGCTCTCTCGAGCCCATTGACTTTCAATGGGAAACCGCCGCTCTCCCTCTCGGACGCCATCTGCTGGTCTTCTCAGGAACCTGACTCCACAGCAAGATTCACCATTAAAAAGCATTGAGCCCTAATGGCGGCCTATGGGAACCTGCAAAATGGTGCCTGAAAAGGCGGGAAAATTACACAAAGGGCTATAATCACTATACAACTATTAACCCTTGTGCTCCCGGATGGATCCCAGTGTGTGTGTGCTGCAGACACTGATTAACAATAAAACATGGGGGAACAGGGAATATACATTTTCAGGTGATGACAAGGGTTAAATCACACGTCTGGGTCTCAGCCCTGTTAACCCCTTGTCTCCCTGGTGACGTTAGAGGGTGGCCAAATGGGGTGTAACCCCTTTTATCCCGGGCCAAACCCTCACGACCATCACATTGTTGATATAGAGATGATAGCTTCCTCCTGTGGCATTATATTTGCAAATGATTCTTCTCTGGTAAATACAGAAGCAAAGAATTGGTTTAATACCTCTGCTTTTTCCGTATCCCCAATAATTTGCCTGCCCATCTTGCACTGAAAGGGTCCTATATTTTATTTTCTAATCTTTTTGTTATTGAGGTACTTAAATAACTTTTTAGGGTTGATCTTACTTTCTATTGCAATCCTTTCTTCATTTTCAATTTTTGCTTATTTGATTGCCCTTTTGCAACTTTTGTTACATTCCTTATAATTCTGATATGATGCCTCCGTCCCTTCTGCCTGCCTCTTCTTTTCCATTTCCTCCCCTACCTGTTTATTTAGCATTGGTTTTGACTTATTTCTTTTATATTTATTACCCAAGGGTATACACTGATAAGTATAAATTTCTAACAATGTTTTAAAGACTGCCCATTTATCTTCCACATTTTTTCCTGCAAAAAACATCATCCCGATGTATTCCTTGTAGATTAGTCCTCAATTAATTCAAATCTGCCTTTCTAAAATGTAAAGTCTTTGTTGAACCCATATAAAAATGGTTCATGAAAATGTATTTCAAATGAGACCACGTTATGATCAGTGTTTTCCAAATGTTCCCGGACTTGAATATTTGTTATTATGATTGTGCGTAGGGATTAAAAGTAAAATGTACCACTTCACTGACTTAAAAAAAAAAACATTATTTGGAGGGAGACTCTTTATAGCGTCAATAGTCTATAATATCCATCTTTATCATTATTCTTTGTGTTTACATAGAGCTAAACATATACTCCGAGATGCACAAACTACATACACATTGAGGTTCTTCACACAACAGGGGCATTCAGGTCAATAAGAGCCTGACCGGCACTATCACAGATTAATGAATAAACCCCATTGACCGAACAAGACAATAGACGGGTGAGTGATACTGACACAAATGGAAACAATGTGAGTTTACAATCTAATATACACCCAGTTTTGGATTTAACCTTACCGCCCATAGGCCTCGGCCAGGCTCCCTGCTTGCTCACTGAGGCGCGCTGAGGCTCAGGGAAAGCGGGTGCTTTCCCTGGCCTTGCGGTTGCTTACCGCACGCGCTGTCAGGGGGCGGGCCGGGGGCGGGCACGTCACTGGCCGGGGGCGGGCCAGTGACGTCACGGAGCTGGTTCGCCCTCATTGGGCGGACCGCTCACGTGACCGGCCTGTCGCGCCGGCAAGCGGGGGAATTTTAAATTCCCCTGAGACCTGCGCTTCCGCACGCTTGCGGAAGCGCAGGTGAGCCCCTACTAAAGCCACTCTAATTGCGGCTGTAGGGGCTCAGTGCTGACGCGCGCTTCCGCCAGCAAGCAGGGAACATGGCCGAGGCCTTAGGCTCATGCAGGCAGCGGGGGCGGCCCTCCTCCTTCAGCGTCACGGCGGCATGCGACGACCCGTTGTCATGTGATAGGTCGCAATTGACAAGGCGACGCAGGAGGAGGGGGCCGCTCCGGAGAAGGTAAGACCTTCTCAACACACACAGACACACAAAATATGCTGCTCTAGGCTAATCAGCCTCGTGGGAAATCCATCACTGGATACACCACGCCCACCTGTACTGTACCTATTTGGCAGGTACTGTCCCTGTTTCTTATGTCCTGTAAATTCAGCTGTACAGAACTCTGCCACTGGCTGAAGCTCGGAACATTCAGCTCATTAGAGATGGACAATTTCTCTGATACCGTGTGTGTGTGTGTGTGTGTGTGTGTGACCTAGGCGCAGAAAAAGAGAAGGGGAAAACAAACATAGCGTAGTATATGCGTGCGTGTCTCGAGCGCGTCGCACCTCTCCCCATTGTGTCCAGTGTTTTTGGAGAAGCCACCTGGCCACCCTACAGCCCCCCAGGATTTGGGAGGCCCATTAGGTTGACTATAACACATACACATACGCAGCGCTTATGTAAGCTGAACGGAGAATTGTACCTTGACTTGTATGTGGTGATCCTGTGCCTTAAGGCAGGGGTGTGCAAACTGGGGCAGGGGGGAGCGAGATTTTTTGGGGGGACGCGGTGTTTATAGAGGCCCCATGCTCTTCCCCAAAGCATTTAATGAAATGCCGGGGGACCGCGTGAGGCCTCTGTAAGTTCTCTTACCTTGACTCAAACAGTTTTGGGCAGCGCCATGTCACATGACGGCACATGACCCTGTGGCGTCATTTGATGCTTGAGACAAGGTAAGGGAGGGGCGGGGGGTGCCAGCAGTGGGGGAGAGCAGGCACGGGGGAACAGGGCAAAAAGTTTGGGCACCCTTGCCCTAAGGATCACAAGGTTATTATTAACTGTTGAAAGATATACCAATAGGCTCCCTGACGAACAAACCCAATAATTGGAGTTTCGAAACGCGTTGGAAGGTTTTTCGGTCATTCAGGGACACTGTAGCAGTGCAATTCAGGCGGTGACGTCAGCGGAGGAGACGATCGAAGGAAACTCTGTTGGCAACGAGACCACGAGTATTGCAGGAGATCCCCCCCGCACCAGCAGACGTTTGCACCCCACGGCGAGCGGTGATTCCAGGAGTAAAGACCCTAAAACCATTGGGCATTTCCTACTCATGTCTGCATAAGAAGAGATCCTTTGCACAAGATTCAAGTTCCATTATCCTCAGCGCCATAGAAGGTTTCCACACACAGACTTCTCATCTGGTTGGAAGATACCGGATCAACCTTTCAGGCAGCTCCAGGACTACCTTCATCTTATCCTTATAACAGGTTTTGTTTACTGTCTGTAAATTGTTTACACGAGCGCTATTTTTTGCACTTATTATTTTACCATGCTACGTATAACTAGCAGCGCTATACAAAAACATGCTATTATTATTATTATATATATCCATATCCGTGTTGTGTCCCCTTACTTCTTCCACACACATATGGTATCTAACATAGACATACGGACTCAGGCCCCCACCTCAGCACCAGGCATACAGTCTGAGGTACAGTACATAGTTACATAGTAGTAGATGAGGTTGAAAAAAGACATACGTCCATCAAGTTCAACCTATGCTAAATTTAGACTCCAGATACTTTATCCTATATCCATACTTACAGCATATTGACCCAGAGGTAGGCAAACACAAAACCCCAGTGACATTATCCAATGATATCTCCTAGGGGGAAAAATAAATTCCTTCCTGACTCCACGAATAGGAATAGAGGGGTTATATATGGAAATATATATATGGAGATATATAAACAGGTAATGTATACACATACATGTCCAGTATTACCTCTAATTATTTTACTGGACAGTGTCCAAATACAGGACAGTCTGGTTCAATACTGGACACCTGGCATACCCTATCTAAGAAGGGTGTTATATCAATAATGTGTAAATACTCATATTTCAATTTCATGAACTCTTGAGGAGTCTAGTAGGTGGAAACGTATTAAGTTTTCTGTTTTTATTTCCTTTTATTATAAAACTGTCTGCATTTATATGCTGTGTGTTTTTGGAATCTTTCCTTTCTGTAACAAGCACCGTACACTTTTTGTAACATTAAACCTAAAATATAATAAGTATTGTCTTTGGGCTCTAATTGAATGATCACGTTTTGCGAAAATAGTTTTTTTGTGTGTGTTAATTACATATTTTTGTAGCAGAAGGGGGGCTGAGGATGCCTGAAGTTTTAAGGCCTTAAATTAATCATGGTGGTGGCAGCGTAAATGGGGGTTACTGTGATGGTTTTTGGGGAGTTCATTTTAAGTTCCCTGCAGGGAAATGCAAATTGGATGTGAATGTGAGTAATCCCTTTCACATAACACAATCACATGCACACATGCACACAGGTATGTGACATACGTTACAACACACACAATCACATGCACACAGGTATGTGACATACATTATAACACACACACAATCACATGCACACAGGATCTGTACAATACTCATATAACACACACACACACACAATGATGTGCACACAGGTATGTGATATACATTATAATACACACACACATGTATGTGACATACATTATAACACCAACGTGTTTGACTTACATTATAACACACAAACACAATCACATATTATACACATGTATTAACATATATTATAACACATACACACAGTCACAAACACTCAGGTATGTGATAACATTATAAAAACACACACCTATATGACACACACAACACACACACACACACACACACACACACACAACCACACACACCACACACACACACACACACACACACACACACACACACACACACACACACACACCACACACACACACACACCACACACACACACACACACACACACACACACTTCCTCCGGTCGCCTGCAGGTGGCGCTGTGAGCTCTTGGTTTGACCCCGCCCACTGATGATCTCCATGGTGACCGGAGCTGGGAGCTTGGCGGCGCCCTCACTGCCAGGGATGGGGTCACATGACCGTCCCTCAACCTGCGCGCCGCGTGACGTCAGTAGTGGCGCGCGCCTCTCGGCTGCTCGTCTCGCGGTGTTTATGAGCGCGGAAGCCCGGCGGTGTATGAGACCCCGGGGGGTGAAGGGGCGGGCGGCAGCGGATATGCTCAACTCTCTCGCTCCGCGGCGGCACATGAAGTGACCGCCGGGCGCGGGCCGGGATGTCGAATCCTGGAACCCGAGGGGCGGATCCAGCATCAAAGTCCACTGCAGGTACCACGCGGGTCACCGGGTCAACCCGGGGAGACAAGAGCGGGTCACCGGGCACCGGGGTGGGGAGAGACAAGGACCGGTCACCGGAACACCACGGGGTGGGGGGAGACAAGAAGCCGGTCACCGGGACACCCGGGGGTGGGGAGACAGAGCCGGTCACGGACACCCTGGGTGGGAGACAAGGAGCCGGTCACCGGGAAAACCCGGGGGTGGGGAGACAAGGAGCCGTCACGGGTCACCCGGGGTGGGGGAGACAGGAGCTTGTCCACGGGACACCCGGGGGTGGGGGAGACAAGGAGCGAACATCCGGGGGTGGGGAACAAGGAGCTGGTCAACGGGCCACTGGGTGGGTGGGGGAGACCAGGCCGGAACACCCAGGGGTGGGGAGCAAGCAGCCGGGACACCGGGGGGTGGGGAGACAAGCAGCCGGGACACCCGGGGGTGGGGGGGACAGAGCCGGTCACCGGGACACCACGGGGTTGTGGGGGACAAGAGCTGGTCACCGGGACACCACGTGGTGGGGGACAAGGAGCCGGTCACGGGACACCCGGGGTAGGGGGCAATGGAGCCGAACATCCGGGGTGGGGGAACAAGGAGCCGGTCAACAGGACACCTGGGGTGGGGGAGCAGCAGCGGACAACCCAGGGTGGGGTAGACAAGCACCGGGACCCCAGGGTGGGGAGACCCAAGCAGCGGGACAACCCCAGGGGTGGGGAGAACAGCAGCCGGGACACCCAGGGGTTGGGACAACGTCGGGTCACCACCGGGACAACCACGGGGTGGTGGGGACAAGGAGCCGGTCACCTGGACACCAGGGGTGGTGGGGGATAAGGAGCCGGGTACCGGGGCACCTGGGGGGGTGGGGACAAGGGTCGACACCGGTCCACCCGGGGGTGGTGGGGACAAGGGGCCGGACACCGGGGCACCCGGGGGTGGTGGGGGACAAGGGCCGGACACCGGGGCACCGGGGGGTGGTGGGGGAGACAAGGAGTCCGGTTATGCGGGCCGTAGACAATGAGTTGGTCAATGGGGCACCCTGGGGGGTGGGACAGGAGCCGGTCACCTAGACACTGGGGGGCGTGCGGTGGGGGGGGGGGAGAGAGGAGTCTGGTCATGCCGCGGTGGTGGGGGGGGGGGGGCAGACAAGGAGCCCGTTACTGGGACACTGGGGGGGGGGCTAGTTTTCATGTGTCACCTCCAATACAGCCTGGATAGTCTCTTCCCTCCCCCTACTCTCTACACCTACACTCACTCCCTCACCCGGCAGTGGGTTTACGTTATATCATATCCGGTGTGTTACACGCCTGATGTACCCTCTCCATGGCCAGGTGTAGTGTGCTGCACTGTATATAAAAGACCCATTACACCATTCCGGAGGCGTCACCCCCTTGCCTTCTTCTGGCAGTTGAGGTGTTGATTACACAACGTCACTGTTTGTGGGGTGTACTGCTTTCTTGTGAATACATGATCCTCTCTCACGATTACATATAGGTGCGGCCCGGCCCTCGGCGCGCTCTCTCTCTTCGCCGGCCCTCCCTTTCTAAGCATTGATGATAATGAATGTGATAATGCCTGTGTACAGGGGAGGTGAGCCTTGGGTCAGCCTGACACATCCTGTCCAGTCCTGCTGCCACTCCCTCAGCGTCGGATTTCTGTATTTTGGGGATGGAGGTA
Organism: Ascaphus truei; assembly: GCA_036426205.1. NCBI lineage: Eukaryota > Metazoa > Chordata > Amphibia > Anura > Ascaphidae > Ascaphus > Ascaphus truei. The sequence continues at coordinate 9,499,855 of CM071578.1, forward strand.
CAACACTCATCTCAGGGAAGTAAGGATCCCCCCCAGCATTACCATGTTGCGGGAGCTCCTGTTACGATAAGAGGCATTCCCTGGAGAGTGGGATTCTTTGCTTGCCTGTCTTAATGGCAGACGTGTGACGTTAGTCTGTGGATGGTCTGTCATAATGGGTTGGGTAGGTTTTCGGACTTTCATGTCATTCGCGTTCTTGTCCTTTTTTTACTATGGTGATTGGGTGCTGTGAAGCTGCGAACAAAATCAATTTCTTGTTTTGACCAACCAAAGTTGGGAATTTTGCGTTGCATTTTGTGACATGAGTTTTTCGACCTGCTTTCGTGCTCTGCTCTTTTGAGCATCTGGGTACTTTTCCTGAGTTGTGTAGAAACATGCAGCGTTTATCGTCACCAGATCGGCAGCAAGCTATTAGAATCGCAGGAAGCGTTATTCAGTTTAACTTACTTCACTTTGGCCCTGTTACATGTTAATCTCTGACTGCTGGGCTTGTTTGTGTTAGCAATACTACAAGATAGTTTTCTTGCTGGGCGTTTAATTCTGTTTTCATTTCACTTTTACTAAAGGAAAAGAGAGAGTTGACCTCATACCTAGCCTCCCATCGCCTGCTCTCTTGCTGGAAATATGTCATTCCTAACAAACATATTTGCTATGCTGTCAGAATGAAGCACTTTTTTTTGACTACGTGAGATGGTTCAGTTTCTTTGAAGTGTGGTCTCTCGAGCAGGGTAGCGGGCAATGGAAACTGTGGTGCTTTCAAGGGCAGAATTTTAATTGGTTGCAATCCCTTGTGCTGTAAAATCTGTTTACAAATTAAGCAATTTCAATAGCAGCATTTCTCTGCTAATGTAATAAGACACTGTAAAATATATAACATGCCAACTTTGTGTGGCTTCTAATAGCCTACATATGTTATAACACTGATGGGATAACCCAACAGCGTCTGGCTACTTTTTATTTTTTTTTAACCTACTAGCGCACTTTGGCCAACTCCTATCCTCAAACGGCTACCAATGGGTCAGATTTCGGGATAATGCCTGCTTCAGCACGATGACTTGAATCAGTGGCAGTTAGAATGACTGAGCCACTGATTGACCACCTGTGACTATAGCATGATATCCTGAAACCTGATTTATGGTGGGCCTGAGGACTGCAGTTAGCCACCCCTGTACTAGCGGATGTAACTGTGCTAATAGATTAAGGCAGTTGTGGTGTAATACATCAGTACCTTCACCCCTCATATCTTCAGCAGCACCTAATCTGGCTAATTTCTGCAGCATCAATCTGTTATCAGCTGAGCTGTGCGCTCTGCTTTTTACCAACCCTAATAGTTGGTCCGGGTTTGCCTTTAAGCATATTGCTCGTGGCAGCGTGTGCTCCCTACAGGATTCTTGGACACACACAATCACATGCACACAGGTATGTGACATACATTATAACACACACACACACACAATGATGTGCACACAGGTATGTGATATACATTATAATACACACACACAGGTATGTGACATACATTATAACACACACGTGTTTGACTTACATTATAACACACAAACACAATCACATATTATAACACATGTATTAACATATATTATAACACATACACACAGTCACAAACACTCAGGTATGTGATATACATTATAAAAAACACACACGTATATGACACACACACACACACACACACACACACACACACACACAAAAACACAGCACACAATCAACACACTCCACCACACCACACTTGCACACACACAGCATAAACTACACAAACACAGCCTCACTTTCCTTCTCCTCCGGTCGCCTGCAGGTGGCGCTGTGAGCTCTTGGTTTGACCCCGCCCACTGATGATCTCCATGGTGACCGGAGCTGGGAGCTTGGCGGCGCCCTCACTGCCAGGGAGGGGGTCACATGACCGTCCCTCACCTGCGCGCCGCGTGACGTCAGTAGGGCGCGCGCTCTCGGCGGCTCGCTCTCGCGGTGTTTATGAGCGCGGAAGCCCGGCGGGTGTATGAGACGCCCGGGGTGAAGGGGCGGGCGGCAGCGGATGCTCAACTCTCCTCGCGCGGGCACATGAAGTGACCCGCCGGGCGCGGGCGGGATGTCGAATCCTGGAACCCGGAGGGGCGGATCCAGCATCAAAGTCCGACTGACAGGTACCGACGGGTCACCGGGTCACCCGGGGGAGACAAGGAGCGGGTCACCGGGTCACCCGGGGGTGGGGGAGACAAGGAGCCGGTCACCGGGACACACGGGGGGGGGGGAGACAAGGAGCCGGTCACCGGGACACCGGGGGGGGGGGGAGACAAGGAGCCGGTCACCGGGACAACCCGGGGGTGGGGGAGACAAGGAGGCCGGTCACCGGGACAACCGGGGGGGGGGGAGACAAGGAGCCGGTCACCGGGTCACCGGGGGGGGGGGAGACAGGAGCTGGTCACCGGGACACCGGGGGGGGGAGACAAGGAGCCGAACATCCGGGGGTGGGGGGGGGAGACAAGGAGCTGGTCCACGGGGACACTGGTGTGGGGGAGACAAGCAGCCGGGACACCCAGGGGTGGGGAGACAAGCAGCCGGGACACCCGGGGGTGGGGAGACAAGCAGCCGGGACACCCGGGGGTGGTGGGGGACAAGGAGCCGGTCACCGGGACACCACGGGGGTTGTGGGGGACAAGGAGCGGGTCACCGGGACACCACGGTGGTGGGGGACAAGGAGCCGGTCACCGGGACACCCGGGGGTAGGGGGGCATATGGAGCCGAACATCCGGGGGTGGGGGAGACAAGGAGCCGGTCAACAGGACACCTGGGGGTGGGGGAGACAAGAGCCGGGACAACCCAGGGGTGGGGAGAAAAGCAGCCGGGACAACCCCGGGTGGGGAGACAAGCAGCCGGGACACCCAGGGGTGGGGAGACAAGCAGCCGGGACACCCAGGGGTTGGGAGACAAGCAGTCGGGTCACCGGGACACCACGGGGGTGGTGGGGGACAAGGAGCCGGTCACCTGGACACCACGGGGGTGGTGGGGGATAAGGAGCCGGGTACCGGGGCACCTGGGGGGGTGGGGGACAAGGGTCCGGACACCGGGGTCACCCGGGGGTGTGGGGGGGACAAGGGGCCGGACACGGGGCACCCGGGGGGGTGGGGGGGACAAGGGGCCGGACACCGGGGCACCCGGGGGTGGTGGGGGAGACAAGGAGCCGGTTATGCGGGCCGGAGACAATGAGTTGGTCAATGGGGCACCCTGGGGTGGTGGGACAAGGAGCCGGTCACCTAGACACCTGGGGGGCGTGCGGTGGGGGGGAGGGGAGAGAGGAGCTGGTCATGCCGGTGGTGGGGGGGGGGGGGGCAGGCAGGGGCCCGCGCTCGGGCACCCGGGGGGGGGGGGGCTATGTTTTATGTGTCACACTCCAATACAGCCTGGGATAGTCTCTTCCTCCCCCTACTCTCTACACCCTGACACTCCCCTCACCCGGCAGTGGGTTTACGGTATATACAGATCCGGGTGTGTACACGCCTGATGTACCCTCTCCATGGCCCAGGTGTAGTGTGCTGGCACTGTATATAAAAAGACCCCATTACACACTTCCCGGAGGCGTCACCCCCTTGCCTTCTGTCTGGCAGTTGAGGTGTTGATATACACGGTTCACTTGTTTGGGGTGTACTGCTTTCTTGTGAATACATGATCCTCTCTCACGATTACCTATAGGTGCGCCGGCCCTCGGCGCGCTCTCTCTCGCCGGCCCTCCCTTTCTAAGCATTGATGGATAGATGAATGTGATAAATGCCTGTGTACAGGGGGAGCTGAGCCTTGGGTCAGCCTGACACATCCTGTCCAGTCCTGCTGCCACCTCCCTCAGCGTCTGATTTCTGTATTTTGGGGATGGAGGTACAAACACTCATCTCAGGGGAAGTAAGGATCCCCACCCAGCATTACCATGTTGCAGGAGCTCCTGTTACAGATAAGAGGCATTCCCTGGAGAGTGGGATTCTTTGCTTTCCTCTTAATGACAGACGTGTGTACGTTATCTGTGGATGGTCTGTACAATATTGGGGTGGGAGGTTTTCGGACTTTATCATTCGCGTTCTTGTCCATTTTTTAACTATGTATTGGGTGCTGTGAAGCTGCAGAACAAATCAATTCTTGTTTGACCAACCAAAGTGGAAATTTTGCTTGCATTTTTGTGACATGAGTGTTTCGACATGCTTTCGTGCTCTGCTCTTTTGAGCAGTCTGGGTACTTTCCTGATTTGTGTAGAAACAATGCAGCGTTTATCGTTCACCAGCGAACAAAAGCTATTAGAAATCCAGGAAGCGTTATTTCTAGTTTAACTTACCTTCACTTTGGCCCTGTTACATGTTTAATCTCTGACTTTGCTGGGCTTGTTTTGTGTTAGCAATACTACCAAGATAGTTTTTGGCTGGGCGTTTAATTCTGTTTTCATTTCACTTTTACTAAAGGAAAACGAGAGAGTTGACCTCATACCTAGCCTCCCATCAGCCTGCTCTCTTGCTGGAAATATGTCCATTTCCTAACAAAATATTTGCTATGCTGTCAGAATGAAGCACTTTTTTTTTGACTCGTGAGATGGTTCAGTTCCTTTGAAGTGTGGTCTCCGAGCAGGGTAGCGGGCAATGGAAACTGTGGTGCTTTCAAGGGCAGAATTTTAATTGGTTGCAATCCCTTGTGCTGTAAAAATGTCTGTTTACAATGAATTAAGCAATTTCAATAGCAGCATTTCTCTGCCTGAATGTAATAAGACACTGTAAATAATATATTAACATGCCAACTTTGTGTGGCTTCTAATATGCCTCACAGTATGTTATACCACTGATGGGATACCCCAACAGCGTCTGGCTACTTTTTTATTTTTTTTTAACCTACTAGCGCACGTTTGGCCAACTCCTATCCTCAACGGCTACCAATGGGTCAGATTTTCGGGATATGCCTGCTTCAGCACAGATGACTTGAATCAGTGGCAGTCAGAATGACTGAGCCACTGATTGAGCCACCTGTGCTATAGCAGGGATATCCTGAAAACCTGATTTATTGGTGGGCCTTGAGGACTGCAGTTAGCCACCCCTGTACTAGCGGATGTAACTGTGCTAATAGATTAAGGCAGTTGTGGTGTAATACATCCAGTACCTTCATCCCCCTCATATCTTCAGCAGCACCTAATCTGGCTAATTTCTGCAGCATCAATCTGTTATCAGCTGAGCTGTGCGCTCTGCTTTTAACCCTATAGTGCCGGGTTTGCCTTTAACATATTGCTCTGCAGCGTGTGCTCCCTACAGGATTCTTGGGATGGAAATGCAGAACAAAATTGCTCCATATTTTTTAATGTTGGCAAACAAGGCTCGATAGCTGTATCTGTCTTCACCCTTTCAAAGGGGTGTCTGTACTTTAGCTGTGTACTGTATTAGGCCTGGGACATAGGGCAGCAAACAGCGCTGAGCCGGGCTCCTGCTCTGCCTCGCCTGCTCCAAAATGGAGCTGTTTCCTGTCCTTGCAGGCGAGGCAGTGAGCGCGCTCAGGAGGCGGAGTGGGAGACTAGGCTTGTCCCTCGCTCCCATTGGATGTGAGCGGTCACGTGACAGCTCACATCGCTTCCCCGAGCGGCAAATTTGAAACCTGCCTGTCTCGGCAAAGTTTCTCAGCCTTCGCACGCATCAGCGCGCATGCGGAGGGAGAAACTGTAGCCGTGCTGATGACAGATGCAGGGGCTTTGTGCATCTGCTCCGCGCGGCTCAGCCCGCCTAAACTCCCTATGTCCCAGGCCTTATATTCCTACTCCTCTCAGTACTGCATGGCAACATGTTCAACTCCTCACTTTTGTTTTTACCCCTTTTAATTGCAAACGGCCCTCCTGTGTGTTTTGTTACAATCTCTTGTTGCAGTTCGATTTGATGGGTTGTAGAATGGTAAATACTTGCCTCCATCTTGTCTAGTTTCAGAGACTCTGCAACAGGAAACAAGATAACATCCTTGCTTGTTGATTAGTAAACCATTGTCAAAAAGATTATTGATCTGTAGTCCTACAAGTATGTTTTTAAAGAACTGACTGGTCTGCAACACGCCCAGACACATGCTATTAACTGAACCCTGCGATACATTGCATTATTTTTAATGAACAGGACTGTATTAAAAGTCTCCGCCTGTCTTGTTTCTGTATTACTCCCCAGTTCCAAGCACACAAGACTCTCTGTGTTTTTTTTTTTTTTTTTTAAGAGATTACACAAAACATAATACACAGGAGAATAATACAAATTGGCTTAAGTGCATCACTTAAAAAGGGAGGAAGGTGGCTTAGAACAGTATAACATCTGTATGTTGAGAGATGTATAGAGACACAAGTACATAGATACATGTAAAGTTAAAGGGCTTGGCTGAGGGGGTAAGTGGATATGGAAGAAGCCAGATGTTCTCCAGTCCCTTCCCCCCCTCCCCCAAAACAGATGAGGATATCCCAGCTTCAGCGCAGTCAAAGACTGAGCCACTGATTGAGTCACCTTTGCTGAAGCAGGGATATCCTGAAAAACTGACCTGTTGGGGGGCTGGAGTTGAGCGCCCGTGGAGTAAGCAATGGTCCTGCATTTCACAGTTCTGAAAATGCTTCGTTCTATCAGTGAGTTTTCAGATTGGATGGGAAGAGTGAGCCTGTCAGAAAATCTTCCTTGAGGTGTTAGATTGTACCGGCGCTGGAGAAGCTAAATTTAAATGCTGTGAACTTCAACATGTTATCTTGTAGTCTGCTTAGTTTAAATGATTTTTTTTTTTTAACAACTTCTATGCTGACCAGTCATTTGGGCAGATGGGGAGAGGGGCAAATTCTGCACATGCTGGTAATGGACATTTCTAATTAACCAGTGAAAGCCATGCGGAGCCTTGCCCGATTTTTAATTCTAGTTGTCCTCTGTCCGTTTCATTAACTGTGATTGTCTTAATTACCACATGATGAAACGGATCTATATAAAGCCGAAATACTTGTGACAATGTTGCAGCAACGGATAAATATTTACGTTTAACCATGCGTGGGTGCGGCTGGTTCAACCAGTGATTTTGCCACTTTTGGCCTGTTGGTTTTGGGAGCTTCTCGTGGGAATCTTGTTTTTCACTTCCTCCAGCTGTCGGGTCCGAGTGATGTGAAAGTTTCCTGCGGAATGAGAATCCGGTGCCATTTGCACATGACTATTCGGAGCTCAGTGGCTCAGGCTGGCTTTGTAATGCTAATCTTTTACTGAATGCTTGAACTGTTGTTTCTTGGCTAGCTGTTTAGTTTGTGTGTTTAAATCCAGAGCTGAAATGTCATGGCTTTTTTTGTAACCTGTTAGTTGCCGCATTGCCTCCGCAGCTTAATCAGTGCCGAAATAATTGCTTTCCCAAACGACATCGGTTGCGTAGAACTAGTCTGTCTTGTTCAGCAGGTTTATGTCAAATAATCTGGTAAACTTCCTCTGTTTTCTAATTGTGAATGATAAAGATAAAAACAGATGTTGGATACTGACGAGTTGGAGGTCACAGCTCACTGCAATAAAAAACAATTGTTTCAATTCCTGTAGTATAAATGCAGTAATGTTCATTATTCTTGTATTTGTTTTGCTCTACAAAACTTGTAGCCCATTCGACCAATTCCTCTATCTCCGTGCCATGTTTCTTCCTACGCTAGATCTCCATACATAATAACTTGTGGAGACTACGTTTGAAGCTTGGTAATATGTACAATGCAGCCCATCTGAGAGCTCCTTTTCTGCCCACTAGTATCGGGGTCAGAATTATTACCCCCTTTGCTTCCACGGAGGACTGGCATGGCTTTTGTAATCAGTTGATGCCGCTGCGGACAAATTATTCTTGTGTTAACATAATGTGGAAAGAAACTGAACGCTTGCCGGCCTCTTAAGGACCCCGAGTGGTTTGAAAGCCTGTAACATATCAACTACTTGTTAGTCCAATAAAAGGTATCATACCAGCTACTACCTCTTGTTAGTACATGGCCGCTTCATGGAGCTTAAACTCCGGGATCTGGATGGATCCATAAAATTGTGCATTATTTTTTTTTAGTAGCTCTCATACACAATTCTGTGTATTACCCAGCTTGCTCTAACAGATGCGTTTTTTTATTAATCCATATCCGTCCGTCGTACATATTTCTTTTTTTATAATTAGTCAAGAAAGAAAAAAAACCCTGAACTTATTGGGTGTACCCCAAATGTGGGCCTGCTATTGCTGCACTAGAGCAGTGGTGTCTGCTGTTGCTGATTCTTCTGCACAGCCCTGTCTCGCTGTTTGTGGGGTAACTTTTATATTCAATTATTCAATTACTGTGAGCTAGTAAAGGAGAGGAAGGAAGTTAGTTAGTTGCCAGTACTTGCACTGTATAGAATGATGTGCCCTCTCCGCCTGTGCTACAGGCCCCAAACTTATTTCCTGTGTTAATGAGGAGCCGTGCCAGCCTCTGCCAGTTTTTTGCCGCTGTGCCCAGATTACAAGAAACCTGCTCCTCCTGTGCTTGAGGCCTGACTCATCGCTGCTCCAGCCCTTGGGCACCAAGCCAGTTGTCAACCAACACTCCTTCCTAATCGCGGCACATATATGCATCACCTATAGCGTTATCCAGGTGCTGATCAATTCCTGTATGTCAGGGCACTACGAGTGCCTCTCTTCGGTGTCTTGGGTTTGTGGGTAACAAGCCATTGGCTGCAGACACAACTTTTTTGTTTGTTTTTTTTTGTCATTTACATTTTTTTTAATGTTTTACATGAGGGCTAATACCAATATCAGAACATGTTTGTATTGGCATATGTCATTCCTATTAACACCTTTTGCTGCCCACTCTTGTAGCAAAACGAGTACTTTTGCTGGCACAGCGGGGTCTAGAATGGTCTAGTGTCCATGCTACATTTCTCGAAGTGGTTTCGCTGTCCCCAGTGTAATGAGGTTTCTGGTTCAAACTGCTATTGCTATGTTGGGAAAGGTGACATTAATTGGGCAGTACCACTTAGACAAAAACAGCCTTGTGGTTGGCTTCATTTAAAAAATAATAAAATGTTATGTTGATTGTAACAGAATGTACATTGGCATCTCAAGTACTGGCTCCATGATACAGTAGTTATTGTTATTAGACAGTAAAAAATCTACATTTTAATGAGACATGCAGAAGCTTTTCAGCTGGGCATCTCCCATTCCACAATCATGCTTCAAGACCAGTGAATGAGTCTGTGCTGTCCTTTCTGATTTAGTGACCTAGCAGAAGGAGCGAGTTTGTGGGTCTCAGTATTGTTTTTATATAATAATAATGGCATGTTACAGAGACATTTTGCAGGCACAGGTCCCTGCCCCGTGGAGACATTTTGCAGGCACTGGTCCCTGCCCCGTGGAGACATTTTGCTGGCACAGGTCCCTGCCCCGTGGAGCTTTCAATCTATTTTTTGGTGCCTGAGGCACAGGGAGATAGTGACTTGCCCAAGGTCACAAGGTGCGGACACCGGGAATTGAACCAGGTTCCCCTGCTTCAAACTCGGTGCCAGTCAGAGTCTTTACTCATAATCCTGCTCTCCTGAATTGGTCACAAACATTCTCAACCAGGGGTGAGTAATTCCAGTCCTCAAGGGCCACCAACTGGTCAGGCTTTCAGGATATCCCTGCTTCAGCTCAGATGAGCTGAAGCAGGGATATCCTGAAAGTTTGACCTTTTGGTGGCCCCTTAGAACTGGCGTTGCCCACTCCAGTTCTAAACCAAGGACATTCCCCGATTTATCAGCAAGAAAAGGCTTTTCACTGGCAGACAGATGGTAACCCTGTACTGGAGGGTAGAAACACGTAGTTACAGTCGGGAATTTGAACTGAACCTTTATTGCCCGACACAAATTGCTACGGCGGCTCTAAAAACGCTGAGCAGACAGATGGACAATGAGCACTAAACCTAATTAAAAAGGTTCATCCATTATCAGAACACTAACAAATAATGGCAATTGGACTTACAAAGAGCTAAAAAAAAGGAACACCGTTCTGCCCTTGCATATAAACGACCCTCAAGAAGTTTGCCTTATAAAAAAAAATAAAAAAAAAAAAAATAACAAAAAACACACACCAGCCCCTCACCCTTCATGATTCAACTGTCTGGATGAAGGCTTCCCCAATGATCTTCTAGGTACTGTGGAGTTAGAAGGCTCTAACTGCAACGGTTTCTCCAACACAGCGTTTCTGATATTCACCCCTCCCCCTTTCCTTTTAGTCACGTCTTTGGTCTTTTGATAGACCATGGATCCAGTGGGGTGCCATCTTCCTCCAGTGGCGGTCATTTCGGCTTGCGTTGTCCGGCTCACCCACACATTTGACATTTGTTCACCCTTTTCGTGGTTTCCGAGTCTTTTTTGATGTATCAAAAAAAATACCCAGCACGCAAACTCAATACGGCATATTCCCATCTGCTGGGTGATTCAGACGTTGAGTACTGTAGCTAGTAAAGTTCCTAAACATCACTTTAGGGTTCAAGTTGCCATCCATAACGTGAGCACGAGCAAACACTTGGTCAAACGATCTACTTACGAGATAGGAAGGCCATGGGAGGTTCCCTGCAATATGTCTTGTTCTTCTTCCAAATAGCAGCAAACCATTTGAGGCTGGACAAACTCTTAAAAATAAAAAAACCTGGGCCCAGAAAGTTTTTTGAGCAGAGGTTGGGTTTTGTTGATCGAGAAAAGTAGGGTGTTTCAGGACAGGTGGAGAAGGGAACAAGGTGGGATGAGGTTTAGTGGGTTTGTTGAGTCAAAGTGGGGGGGGGGGGGAGAAGGGATTCTTTCAGAGACCAAGACCGTGACCAGTAGAAACTCTGGTTCTTGCCTGTCAGCTGCTCACACGGTCACTCGGATATGCCAGACACTCTCCACTCAACTCCCTTCCTTCCTTCCCAACTCCCGCCTGCCGGCAGACAGAAGCCGCGTAAGAGAGGGGAACAAGTTTGACACAGCTTTTGTGAGAGAGAACCCCACAAAACAGCAGGTGGCATATGCAAGACCAGCTTTTGGCACCAGAGCCAACATTTTAAGTGCACATTTGAATTTAAATTCGAAAGATTCCTATAGTACTTTTATGCTTGGGTCGAAGGTAGCATTTTCCGCCTTCTAGTTCATCCATTTGACCTTTGTTGAGTTGACGCATTTTGTTGAAGATCACTTTGGTCTTGCTGCGACTCATATGGAGGCCCCACCCCCGCTTACTTGCTTTTTGTGAGTTCTCCGATTTGTTTACTGGTGGTTCTTCTTGACTTTTGGCAGAAACCAATCCCTTCAAATTGTTTGCAACAAGTTATAAACAGTTATTTTGAGACACACAAGCTTCGAGTCGGCAAGCAATTGGACCCGTTACATGCATCTTCATACAAAAAATAAATAAAGTATGCAAAGTGATAAAGCTAATCAAAAATCGTTCAAAGATTTAAATCCAGTTTGAATTCAGAGTGACAACCTGCTGAGTGAACAAAACCCCATGGGAAGTGATTGATATACTTCTTAAATTCAAACACAGTGAGACTCCAGAACGTGAGACACCTGGAAATTTCAGCAGAAAGGGAGAACCAAACGCAGTAATCCACCGCAGCAGGCATTACAAGGCACTGCCCGCCTCACCGCACCGGGACCAAACGAGGCATTTAACAGCTTAGGAAAGGGTTATTTTTAGAAGCAAACCTCTCTAAGCATTTTCATCATCAGCTATAGCTGAATAAGTGTGAGTGTTTCAGAACCGGCCATGGTGAAGTATAGTTGGACACCTAAATCTGATCACATTACCTTCATGGTAACGCAAACAAGACATAGCTATCACCCTGCTGCCCCAACTAACGATAAACAATCAGACTTAGATTTTTTTTAAATGGTATTTTTATTTTTTAAAGGTGTCCAACCACAGACGCTGTACGTGTAATATAAACAAGCTAAGGTAACACATTAGTTGGTTGCTATGAACAGGATGGCTGGCCATTGTGATTTTTTCTCTGCACAGCTACACACCAACTGTTCTTAGGTATGACCAATTAATCAAAATATAAAAAAAAGGTTCCTGTATAGATCTAGGAATTTAAGATAAAACACAGATGATTTTTTAACCACCAAATGATTCGTCCCAGCATACAGGGAATTGTCATTTACCAAAAATCACAAAAAGATTCTAAACACCCCACGCAAGTAAAAAAAAAAAGGCGCTCGCACAGGATTGTGTAAAGATGGTCTGTTATTAAAGGTGACTGGTTTCTTCAGTCTCGGCCATCAGTAACCTGCACATTACAAAGCTTGGAAGTAATCACACTGAAGTCTTCAATATAAACTTTCTAAGTTGGGATTTTGTTTTTACCAGCATCCCAGTGTGAAAAACAATAATCAGATTCAGTATGTGCCTAAGAAATACCAGTCAACAGGCATACATCCTCTGACTGAGCAGCAGACTCCCGGGGGGCAGCCAGCCCTGTCTGACTCAGGGAAACCAGTCTGTCTACAGCCACACCCATATTAATGAGGTTACCCCTGCTTACGGTGAGAGTAAGTGTGCCGTGCTATAATGCAAACCACCCCGAGGAACATTACACACCTCTTTTGACCATTTGGCAGGTATTACGGTGTTAAACAGCGCAACCAATGTACATTCTCTTGAAACGGAGGTAACTCAATGTGTTTTACTTTCCTGGTAAAAACTTTTCGAATAAATTCATTAACCACGAATAGTTTCAAAGGAAACATTGCGAGTTTCCAAACATTTAATACTACATTGCTATAGCGATTGTCAGGAACACAATCAATTTGTTAGGTGTTTGGCCTATGACGTGTTTAGACTTCCTGGGAGTCCCAGGCTTGAAACACCTAATTATGTCATTTAAATATAAATGAAATAACGTTAAAAAATCCCCGATTAAGCAAGTTGTGATCCTGGATGGGTGCTCGCTGCAGGTTACACCCATTTAGTGACGATGTGCAAACTGTCTTAAAAGGTTTGGGTGTTCTGTAACAGTGATGATGCGTATATGGAGGCATTTTAAGAAGACACACGATAATACGAATGGTAATTGCACAAGGTGCTTCGGTGTTCACTTTCTGCCTTTGGGCTTTCTCTATCCAACATATATCCGAGCGAACAGCTTTATGTCTCTCTCGCGTCCCCATTAGCATTTCACATGCCCAATTAGCCCAGAAGCCGAGGCATTTAATCAAACTGATAAACCCTCCCTTCCTATTAACCAACGCACGGCTATGTGCACAACACTCTCGAGGCACTCTTTGTGAGCGCACTTGCAGTCACAGACTGTTTCAGGAACAATCGGCTGAACAAGACGTTCTGAGAGGGACAACTGGGCCGAACCGCTTGTGTATGGTAGCCGCCCACGGGCCACCTGCAGAGCACTTCAGCCTACCCTACTCTTATAAGGGCAGAGTCAGTGCCGTCATTGCGGGCTCCATAGCCACACGCTCCATGTAGATGTCATGTCTCAGCCCAGGCTGGAATGCAACATCACCAAATGGAGGCTTGGGCCTGGAGGTCAGCTGTCCAAAAAGGGTCCATTGAGGAGGGTGCCAGCTCCCACACCTGAAAGTTGAATGTGCAATAAGTTACATAAGCTGTCAGATAACTGAACTGTAATATAATACAAAGGGAAGAAGGAAGGGGAGAAAAAGAAGGGAAGGGAAAAAAAAGAAAGAAGAGGGTAAGAGGGGAAGAAGGGGGAGAAAGAAGAAAGGAAAGGAAGGAAGAAGGAGGAGAAAGGACACGAGGATAGAGAAAGATAAAAAAGAAGAAGAAGAAAGACAAGGGGGGGGAAAAGAGGAAAAAGAGAAGAAAGGTACGGAGGGAAGGGGGATATAGAAGGAGAAAAAAAATAAAAGGGAGAAAGGGGAAGGGTAGAAAATGGGGGGGAGGGGGGGAGGGGAAGGTGGGGGGAGGGGAAGAAGAGGGGGGGGGGGATAGGAAGAGAAGAAGGGAGAAGAAATGGAGGGGGGACAAAGGAGAAAAATAGGGGGGAAGGAGGAGAGAGCGGAGGCACACAACTTGTACGTGATGGTATTTTGCCAATATTACATTCCTGTGATGTGCAATCCACGAACTCGTCAATATAAGTATCTTCTAACACTGTTTTGGCGTTTTAGAAACTGCAGCTGATCGTTAAACAGATGTATTATCCGCGGCGGGAAGGTGTTTTTCGTAAAGTACACAAGGCAGATGTTGATCTCCCTTTTCACTGTCACAGAACTCATTAATGGTCTTGCCCCCTTACCGCGACTACAGTTTTAGTGATACGCATTTAATATCGCACACTAAAATACCTGAGCCCATATACTTCAGTGTAACAATGGTTTAGAAAACATACAGAACACCTACAAGCTCATATTGAAACCCCAAAATACCCACAACACCTATTATTATACATATATATTTACATATATATACACACACCCCATACATACATACAATACATACTATTATATATATATATACACTTAGATACATATAAGTGTCACAGAGGAGATGCTACTGAGCATGGCAATATATACATTTAAAACACGAAGACATAACATAAAACACAGACAAAGCTCAGTTGCACATCCAGAAAAACTTATATACGTTACAGTGCCTAAATATACATGTATAATAATAATAAATAAAATGTTCTTTTAGTTACATTTTTGGCCAAATTGTTAAAACTAAAAGACCATTTATTTATTAGTTATTTATACATGGTATTTAGGTCACTGTACCGGTATATAAGTTGTTCTGGATGGCACTGAGACTTTGTCTGTGTTGTAGTGTTATGTCTCTGCTGGTTTTAAATAACATTGGTTTGAAACTCAACTTATATTGACAGATTTATTATAAATCATTCTTCCTGGCAATGCACAGGTTATTAAGAATTTATATTAGTGTAGGGACCCTTGAAACGTGGTCTGCCGTGAAGTTTGGCTCAAGGGCTTACAACAATTTGGCCAAAATGTTAAACTAAAAGACCATTTTATTTATTAGTTATTTATACATGTATATTTAGGCACTGTACCGTATATAAGTTTTTCTGGATGTGCACTGAGCTTTGTCTGTGTTTTATGTTATGTCTCTGGTTTTAAATGTATATATTGCCATGCTCAGTAGCACTCCTCTGTGACACTTATATGTATATATGTGTATATATATATATATATATGTATGTATGTATGTATGTATGTATGTGTGTGTATATATATATGTATAATATATATGTATAATATATATGTGTGTTGTGGGTATTTTGGGGGTTCAATATGAGCTTGTAGGTGTTCTGTATGTTTTCTAAACCATTGTTACACTGAAGTATATGGGCTCAGTTATTTTAGTGTGCGATATTTAAATGCGTATCACTAAACTGTAGTCGGTAAGTGGTAAGACCTATTAATGAGTTCTGTGACAGTGAAAAGGAGATCAACATCCTGCCTTGTGTACTACGAAAACACGTGCGCGGATAATACATGTTTCACACGATCAGCTGCAGTTTCTAAAACGCAAAACAGTGTTAGAAGATATTCATATTGCGAGTGTGACCTGCACACACAGGAATGTAAATATTGGCAAAATACCCATCACGGTACAAGTTGTGTGCCTTGTATATATTACAGTTCAGTTATCATGCAGCATATATGTAACTGTTATTGCACATTCACTTTCAGGTGTTGGGAGCTGGCCTCCTCCTAACATGACCCTTTGTTTGGACAGCTGACCTCCAGCACCCAAGCCTCCACTTTGGTGATGTTGCATTCAGCCTGGGCTGAGACATGACATCTACATGGAGCGTGTTGTCCTATGGAGCCCGCAATGCGGCACTGACTCTGCCTTTATAAGAGTAGGGTAGGCTGAAGTGCTCTGCAGGTGGCCCGTGCCGGGCTACCATACACAAGCGGTTCCGGCCCAGTTGTCCCTCTCAGAACTTCTTTGTTCAGCGATTGTTCCTGAAACAGTCTGTGACTGCAAGTGCGCCTACAAAGAGTGCTCGAGCGTGGTGCACATCGCCGTGCGTTGTGTTAATAGGAAGGGAGGGTTTATCAGGTTTGATTAAATGCTCGGCTTCTGGGCTAATTGGGCATGTGAAATGCTAAGGGGACGCGGAGAATAAAGCTGTTCGCTCGGATATATGTTGGATAGAGAAAGCCCAAAGGCAGAAAGTGAACACGAAGCACCTTGTGCAATTACCATTCGTATTATCGTGTGTCTTTCCTTAAACTGCCTCCATATACAGCATCATCATCGTTTACAGAACACCCAAACCTTAAAGACAGTTTGCACATCGTCACTAAATGGGTAACTGCCCAGCGAGCACCCATCCGGATCACAACTTGCTTTACATCGGGGGTATTTTTTAACCGTTATTTCATTTATTATTTTAAATGACATAATTAGGTGTTCAAGCCTGGGAATCCCAGGAAGTCTAAACACGTCATAGGCCAAAACCTCAACAAATCTGATCGTGTGTTCCTGCCAATCGCTATAGCAATGTAGTATTAAATGTTGATGAAACTCGCAATGTTTCCTTTTGAAATATTCGTGGTTAATGAATTTATTTCGAAAATGTTTTTACCAGGAAGTAACACATTGAGTTACCTCTCGTTTTCAAGAGAATCGTACATTGGTTGCGCTGTTAACACCGTAATATACCAAATGGCAAACAGCGGTGTAATGTTCCTCGGGTGGTTTGCATATAGCCGGCACACTTCCTCCACGTAAGCAGTGGTAACCTCATTAATATGGGAATGTGTCTGTAGACAGACTGGTTTCCCTGAGTCAGACAGGGCTGGCTGTCCCCAGGGAGTCTGCCTGCTCAGTCAGAGGATGTATGCCTGTTGACCTGTATTTCCTTAGGCACATACTGCATCTGATTTATTGTTTTTCACACTGGGATGCTGTAAAAACGAATCCCACTTAGCAAGTTTATATTGAAGACTTCAGTGTGATTACTTCCAAGCTTTGTAATGTGCAGGTTACTGATGTCCGAGACTGAAGAAACCAGTCACCTTTAATAACAGACCATCTTTACCACAATCCTGTGCGAGCGCCTTTTTTTTTTTTACTTGCGTGTGGTTTAGACCTTTTTGTGATTTTTGGTAAATGACAATTCCTCGTATGCTGGGAGCATTCATTTTGGTGGGTTAAAAAATCATCTGTTTTTATCTTTAAATTCCTAGATCTATACAGAGAACCTTTTTTTTATATTTTGATTTAATTGGTCATACCTAAGAACAGTGTTGTGTAGCTGTGCAGAGAAAAAATCACAATGGCAGCCATCCTTTCATAGCAACCAATAAGTGTGTACCTTAGCTTTGTTTATATACACGTTACAGCGCTGTGGTTGACACCTTTAAAAAATAAAAATACCATTTAAAAAAAATCTATAGTCTGATTGTTTATCGTTAGTTGGGGAGCAGGGTGATAGCTAGTCTTGTTTGCGTTACCCTGAAGGTAATGTGATCAGATTTTAGGTGTCCACTTATACTTCACATGGCCGTGTTCTGCAAACACTCACACTTATTCAGCTATAGCTGATGAAATGCTTAGAGCGGTTTGCTTCTAAAAATAAACCCTTTCCTAAGCTGTTAAATGCCTCCGTTTTGGTCCGGTGAGGCGGGCAGTGCCTGTAATGACTGGCCTGCGGTGGATACCTGCGTTTGGTCTCCCTTTCTGCTGAAATTTCCAGGTGTCTCACGTTCTGGAGTCTCACTGCTGTTTGAATTTAAGAAGTTATATCAATCACTTCCCATGGGTTTTGTTCACTCAGCATGTTGTCACACTCTGAATTCAAACTTGGATTAAATCTTTGACGATTTTTGATTTTGATACACTTTGCATACTTTATTTATTTTTTGTATGAAGATGCATGTAACGGGTCCAATTGCTTGCCGACTCGAAGCTTTGTGTGTCTCAAAATAAACTTTGTATACTTGTTGCAAACAATTTGAAGGCATTGTTTTTGCCAAAAGTCAAGAAGACCACCAGTAACAAATCGGAGAACTCACAAAAAGCAAGTAAGCGGGTGGGGCCTCCATATGAGTCGCAGCAAGACCAAAGTGATCTTCAACAAATGCGTCAACTCAACAAAGGTCAAATGGAATAGAACTAGAAGGCGAAAACTGTACCTTGACCAGCAAGTACTATAGGAATCTTTCGAATTTAAATCAAATGGCACTTAAAATGTTGGCTCTGGTGCCAAAAGCTGAGCTGCATATGCCACTGTGCTTTTGTGGGGTTCTCTCACAAAGCTGTCAAACTTGTTCCCCTCCAGCTTTAATGTGTCTTTGTGAACAACTAAGGCATTTCTAAAAATCCTTTATTGTGATAAAAACAGCCTTTGCATTGTATTTTTGTGGCATGTTCTTAAATATAGATTTAGTCCGGGTGCGGTTTCTCCTGCACGTGCAGCTCGGGGTTAACTTTGGGGGGGGGGCGGGGGGGTCGCCGGAGCAGAGCAGGGTGCGCGGAGTCCGACCTGGATTTTTGTGACGTGTAAATGTCGGCTCTTTCAGTCACCAGTCCCAGCTGAAGGAGCCCAGCCAGCCCCTGCCAGTGCAGAGCGACGGCTCTGTGGAGGAGGGAGACGAGCTTCCTGCACAGAGATACGAGAGAGACTTGGTGCAAAAACTGAAAGTACTGAGGCACGAGCTGTCCCTGCAGCAGCCTCAGGCCGGGCACTGCCGCGTCGAAGTATCCCGGGAGGAAATCTTTGAGGTACTCTATCTGCAGCATGTTTCTGATGTGGGGGGGATATCACGGCTTCTGTTTTCCTCGTTTAAACAGCAGTCTGAGAAGCGATTTAAATGCATATTGTGATGTCCGTAAAGAAATAGAAAGTGTTTTCCATCATAAACCTATGTCATCTTTTCAAATCCGGTTTATTTCCTTGATAAGCAACCAATCACGTGTGCGCACATTCACATGTCTCCGACAGGTCTGCAATCCTGCATTTCGCCATTAGCATTTTTTATTTACCCACCATAACTTCTATAATGTGTGGTTGAAACCTATTCCAGCTTCATGTTGCGAAGCCAGAATAACCATCCTCACAGTGGTTTCGACCTTTTGGGTGTCAGTGTGAGTGAGTTTTACTGGCTCTGCACTTCTGTAACCCAGGCCGTGCTGAAAAGATGTGTAATGCGGCAGGTAGAAGCTTATAGGGGTCCCATGTTAAAATGGACAAAAAGCAAAAAGTGATGCTGTGTGCTCGTCTGCATAGCATTACCCATAATCCCTGGCTGCAGTGGATGCATTGTATGCGAAGAGATACTGGGGAAAGGCAGGGCTGCAGACCGGTCTGAGACGCGTGAATGTGCCCACACGCGGGATTTGTATTTGCTTATCAAGAAACAAACTTAAATGTCATCTTGACAAATAAAGGCGTTTAAATGCTGTTTCCTAGTGGGGAAAATAGGTTCTTAATAGGTCTCTCGTGCACGAAATAGTTCCAGATGGGGGTTTGTGCGGAGGATTTAAGGCGGGTATAACGCGTTCTGTGTGTGTGCGCAGGAGTCCTACCGGCAAATAATGAAAATGCGGCCCAAAGATTTGAAAAAGCGCCTGATGGTGAAATTTCGAGGAGAGGAAGGCCTGGACTACGGTGGAGTGGCAAGGTACAACGTAACCGCACCCCACTACCCGCAGCGAGCGCCCTTACTCCATCACCACCTACCATATGTATTCATGTATATATCGGGAGCAGCTGGGCTGGTGACCAGTTCCACTAAGGACATACATCCCAAAGGAGTCTGCAGCACGTTCTCTGTTGGGCATTAGTCACGTTTCTTGGATTTAATATCTAAAGGAAGAATGCTGCAGTGATCACAATGTTGCCACAGCCCGGCACGGCTTAGAAATTAGTACTTTAAAGATTCACCATGGAGGCCATTTTTATATCCCCTTTGTCGCCCACTACATTTATTTCACTTTGGCCTCCGTAGTTGCATTCTGTTATAAAGAGAGGGGAAAAAGCTAGATGGGTTTAAAAACCAGTGAGTGACTGCACATTAAGTGTGTGGTTTTGGTAGTGACTTGTCATGCGTGTATTCCTGCAGCTGCAGGAGGTGTATAATAAACTATTTCTCGGTGTAGCCTCAGTTTGGAAGTGGAGCTGCGTATATATGTGTATGAGGGTATAGCAGAGTAAGACACTGTTGACTGTAACTGGTATTTCATCTCATCCTGTTATATTGCTCTGTTTGACAGGGAGTGGCTGTATTTACTATGCCATGAAATGTTGAATCCTTATTATGGACTTTTCCAGTATTCCACCGACAATATTTACACGCTCCAAATTAAT
This sequence comes from Ascaphus truei, assembly GCA_036426205.1. Taxonomy (NCBI): domain Eukaryota; kingdom Metazoa; phylum Chordata; class Amphibia; order Anura; family Ascaphidae; genus Ascaphus; species Ascaphus truei. Next base: position 9,520,151 of record CM071578.1, read on the forward strand.
CCTGATTCGTCCATTAACCCAGTAAGTGTTCTTTAGCAAGAGAAGGGTAACTTAGCCTTATGTAGGTATGGGCTTGGGTTTTACTGTTTAACTCTGCTTCCCCTCCCAATGTATCAGAGACTGGGGACTGTAGGCTCTATATAGTGTAACCTGTTTCTTCTGTGCAGGCATATTAAATAGAGCACACCTTCATGTTACACTCATGGGGAAGTGTGTGTGTGTCAGGAACTTATAAAAAATGGATTACATCATCTACGCATCGTTCCTTATTGCAGGACCTTTCTCAAGGAGAGTAGGACTGATACGTTGATGCTGTAATTCACTTTTTTCATTCTTTATACGTTCCTGCGAGTGCCTGATTTCAGCTGTGTCGCTTCAGTGCACCCAGGCAAGTTTGCCCGAAGTTACCCGAGTGCAAAAACCAAGCAAAATCTACCTCAGCAAAAAGTCCATGAAAAGTACTTGTCTCGTGGCTGTGCCAGGGTCATCCTTCCAGCTCAGTAATGGGATACAATAGAACAAATTCACAGCACTCGCTGTTTATCAGTAGAATATAGAGACACACAAAATTGAATCCGTCTGAAACACAGAAAAAAGATAAATTCGGGCGACGTTTCGGACCGACATGGTCCTTTTGTCAAGCTCGACCTATATAGTGGCACTCCACTGAAGGTAGCGTCCTGCCTGGGTGCAAACCGCTGGGGACAGCAATACAGAAAAGATGGAAGCAGGCACTCCAGGACTTGGTGTTGTAATAAACCTATCTGTATTTTTCTAGCAACGTTTCGGCTCTGTACTGGAGCGAGAGAGGCTCCTTAAGAGAGCTGAAATGTTGATAGTTTTGCAATAAACTTTATTTTCCAAGTTCTCAAGTGCCTGCTTCCATTTTATATATCTATATCGGTTCCTGCTGGCGCGTTATGTCGTCAGCGGGGGCAATGATGTATGTGGTGTGTGTTGTGGTCATTTTTATCAGCAGCTTTTCGATTCTTCCCAAATTATTTTGCTCCTTGCATATTTAGACAGTCTCACAGTTGGTTTTTCAAATTCTTATTTTTTTTAATGAACGGAGTCCTGTTTTGTGAACTTTACTGCACCTGTAGGTCCTGTTTAGAAATGTTGTTTCAACCAAGTAAAACAGAATAATTGAGTTTTCCCCCCCATAAGTAAATGATCTTTGTTGTGTGTTTTTATGACCGTTGCACATTGTATTAAAGAGCTGACCTTTATATGTTCGTGTCTCCCATTGCTGCATGGCTGTCTGAGCTCTGTTTTTCACCTGTTTGGCATCTAACATTGCTTATTGCTGGGTATATTCAACGGGAACACTGCTGTTTAGATTTCTCATTTGGATGATCCAAGATGACAATCTAGAGCAGGGAAGACCAACTCCAGTACTCAAGGGCCACCAACAGGTCCGGTTTTAAGGATATCCCTGCTGCAGCACAGGTGGCTGTCATTGAGTCACCGATGCTGAAGCAGGGATATCCTTAAAACCTGACATGTTGGTGGCCCTTGAGGACTGGAGATGGCCTCCCCTGATCTAGAACTGTTCATTCTCCTTCCTGTTTTATACAGAGGGGTGGGTACCGCCACTTATATTGCGCCCTCTAATGTCGGTAAAGCAGGATTGCACGTGCTTCAGAGAAAATACCTTTAACAATAGTTGCATATTACATTACACCAGGGGTTCTCCCCCTCCCCCACCCAACAGGTCAGGTTTCAAGGATGTCCCTGCTTCAGCACAGGTGGCTCAATCCATTGATTGAGCCGTCTGTGCTGAAGCAGGGATATCCTTAAAACCTGACCTGTTTAAAGGGGGGAGAACCCGAGTTGAGAACCCCTGCATTACGCACTCTCTCCACTCCCAGTCTCCCGTCCTGTTCTCTCAGGAGAAGCAGACGTTCCAGAATAAAGACGGGATAGCCGAGCTGTGAGCTCTTTGCCCTTTAACACTTATAAGTAAATTTAGAGATGCTCCTGTTTGTCGTGCTTACCAGAGCGCCGTGCTTCAGCACAGAAGTAAGGCTTGACAAGAGACTCATCCCAAAATAACTTGTAGCCTAGAGGGGCACAGATTTAGTTTTACCAAATCTGGGGAAATAAAATGGGACCCTCACAAGTTTAGTCATACTTACCACTGCTTTCTAGCGCATTCATTTCCAGGCACAAAATGCTATTTTTCCAGGAATCTTATGACCATGTTCTGCTACTTTCCTTGTCCATAAGTACACGCTGATGTCATTCCAACTGAGACCTGTTGTAATCCTGTCCACCGCTCGCTCTCTCTCCCTCCCCAGGATCACTTATCATACTTCCATTTTGTCGGTCGCGTAATGGGGTTGGCCGTGTTCCACGGACACTACATCAATGGGGGGTTTACGATTCCTTTCTACAAGCAGCTTTTGGGGAAACCTATTCAGCTGTCGGACCTGGAGTCTGTGGACCCAGAACTGCACAAGAGCCTGGTGTGGATTCTGTAAGTATTTTATACAGGCAATGCGTAACTTGGACGCCGTATCATGCCGGCTGTGCGTTACCAGTTGGAGCTAAATGGTTTAATAAGCGACGGGGGCGTGTCTGATTCGGCACACGCCTGAAATCTCTTGTTTGGTTAGTTTGGGCCTGTGGCTCCTCCTCACACTTCTAATGCACTTACCACCCTCCTCCTTCCCCCTCTCCTCCTTCCCCCCCCCCCCCCCCTTCCACCTCCCTTTTGGGTGCCCAGTTTCCCAGGACAATAAGCCTAGGGATCTCCTCGTTAACCTGCTCCTGGCATTGGCTAAGCTAGCCATTTATAAGACCAGGAAGCAGTGTTTGGAGAGGGAGGTCCCAACAAACATCGTGGCCATGTTCCGGGCGCTGCTGCGCTCCCGTATCCGGGCAGAGTACACGTACGCCGAGTCCACTGGGACGGTTTCAGAGTTTGCCTCCCAGTGGGCTTCAGGCGGGGGGGGGTGCTCTGCTCGGTATCCCCCCATTTGGATTTTTTAACATTAACTCCCATATTTTAGTGCACATTATTTTAATTTACTGTTGCACTTGATACCGGTTTATTTTATATTTTTGTTAGTCTGGTATTTTTTTCTCGCTGCGTCCTTTAAGGATCAGTGAGTTACCTGTTGATCTGATTGGCCGGCTTCGCCTAAATAGTCTTCCCTCCTCAAACTTCTGATGCACTTACGTCCCTCCACAAAATGTTCTAAGCTGCGATTGTATTCTGGAAGTCTCCCATTATACACACTTCTCCTCCCCCCTCCCCCCCTCACCTATTTTACCACCATCTATACGAAGGAGCAAAGTATTAGGAAAGGGTTGGTTTATACCCGGCGTGGACAACTCCAGGCCTCAAGGGCCACCAACAGGTCAGGTTTTCAGGACATCCCTGTTTCAGCACAGGTGGTGCAGTCAGACTGAGCCACTGATTGAGCCACCTGTGCTGAATCAGGGATATCCTGAAAACCTGACCTGTTGCTGGCGTTTGAGGCCTGGAGTTGGCCACTCCTAGTTTATACCGGGACTTTGGGAGCCGAGGGGTTCAAGTGGTTTGGTCTCCTGAATCACACGAGCTAAAGGAGATCTACATTTTGCTGCTTGTTTTTAACAAAAAACCCTTTTCCTGCGCTAGTGAGAATGACATCACCCCGGTGCTAGACCACACCTTCTGCGTGGAGCACAACGCGTTCGGACGAATTCTCCAGCACGAACTCAAACCAAACGGCAGAAATGTGCCAGTCACGGAAGATAACAAAAAGGAGTATGTCCGGTAAGAGGGGGACGCCCCAAACTCTTACTGTGTGCTGGACACACCAGGGACTCAACGACTGTGTACACCAGGGGTGGGCAGCACAAGCACTCAAGCACCACCAACAGGGCATGTTTTCAGGATATCCCTGCTTCAGCACAGGTAATGCAATTGAAGACTGAGCCACCTGTGCTGAAGCAGGGATATCATGAAAACCTGCCCTGTTGGTGGACCTTGAGGATTGGAGTTGCTCACTCCTGGTGTACACAGTCACCCGCTACTACTTTATATGACAGTGGGGAATTATAATGGTTTTCTACACATGCTCTAAAGTCGCCAGAGTACAGAACAAAAATGATCCTTGCACAACTGAGGGACGGACACATTAATCAGAAGTACTCCTGATAAATCGTCAGGTTGCATTGAAACTAGGTGAATAACTCTGGCGCTAACTCAGAATGGATATGTGATGGGTGAAAAATCACAAATGTTAACATATATATCAGGCATGCACAACTCCAGTCCTCGAGGGCCGCAAACAGGACAGGTTTTCAGGATATCCCCACTTTAGCACAGCTGGCTCAATTAGTGGATCAGTATGTATGTCTGAGCCAGCTGTGCTGAAGTTGGAGATATCCTGAAAACCTGGCCTGTTTGCGGCCCTCGAGGAGTGGAGTTGTGCAGGGCCTGCCTTATATGGATCCCTCAGGTGCGCCCCGAAATTGTGGGGGTACCCCTAGGGAAAGAAGGCTCCTGCGGCTCAACCCCATCAGTAAATAAAATTGCAAATATTTAAAATTAGATCTCAAAAATAAAATGAAAAATGGCACATGAATCATGGGATGGCTCGTACAATAACCACAGCAGTGGTAACACACTCAGACAGAAACCTTTTAGGATTCTGTCACACACGGCCGTGTAAGTAGTGATATCACATTTATATATTTAATATCCCAGTCTGGTCCCATCACTCCAAGTAGGTGCATTGACACTGGCAATTAAACCCATGTGCACTTTCTTGTGTGTGTGTTAGTGGTGCGGTTATTATACTCGCCATCACGTGATTCATTGTGCTATTTTTCATGTTATTTTTGAGATCTAATTTTATATTTGCAAATGTATTTACTGATCCTGTGCTCCCCTATGTGGAAACTAGAACAGACCAGAAGTAGTAATAATAGTAATATATTCTCTCCCCCCGAACCCACCCCCATCCAATAATACCTGTGTATCGAAGACTTGTCTTCGCGTCTGAAATCCACACTTGCCCTCCTGCTTCATTAGGGAGAGACTATAAAACATATAGACGGGTTTATCAAAGGTTCTTTGCAAATGCTGGGCAAAAAATAATACAATCCGATTTGTCAATGTAAAACTTTCCTGCTGGAATGTGCAGGTTTTTACTTGGATACATCTGGCGCTGGTTTCTGCCACGTTGCCCTGGTCTTGTACCATTTTGAGACTTTGTGAGGTTGATGGAGTTGCTGAGATGGTAACACTTTCTGTTGTGTGTGTTTTTTTTTTACTCTGCAGGTTGTACGTTAACTGGCGATTTATGAGGGGAATTGAGGCCCAATTCCTAGCCCTTCAGAAAGGCTTTAATGAACTTATACCACAGCACCTCCTGAAGCCTTTCGACCAGAAAGAAATAGAGGTAATAAGGACCCGTTTCATTTCTGCAGTTCTTTGCTGGCTTGTCTGACAGTGCAGAGGTTGGTGTGGGGGGGAGGAGAGAGATATAGAGGGTGTCTGGGAGCGAAGAAAGGTGAAGGGATATGATGCCGTTTCCCCCATTCCTCGTGTGTTCAGCCATGCTACAGTGTCTGATCCGTACACCTTTGTGTGTTGTGTGTGTGTGTGTGCAGCTAATTATCGGCGGCCTGGACAAGATAGACCTCGGGGACTGGAAAGCAAACACCCGGCTGAAGCACTGCCTGGCAGACAGCAACATTGTCAAGTGGTTCTGGCAGGCGGTGGAGTCCTTCGACGAGGAAAGGAGAGCCCGGCTGCTGCAGTTTGTCACCGGCTCTACACGTGTCCCCCTGCAAGGATTCAAGGCTCTGCAAGGTGACTGACCGCCCAAGACGTGTTGTGACAGAGCAGCGTCTTTATATTGACAGTAGAGCAGTGATATACACAAGTCACATGTAGCCACCAGAATGACCCGAAATATAAATCAGAACAAGATCTATAAAGGTGCACAAATTCTTGTTCTCATATAAAATATTCAAATATCCCAGTTTAAATCAACCGCAGCAAAGTGAAACAAATGATAAAATGTATATAGCGCCCTTATTCAGGGCACTGTGCATTAGTTGCCAGGTAAAACAAAGGTGTGGTTACTCCAAGATGTCGTCGTGGTGGGAACATAGTCAGGCCATGGGTTAGGTGCATTGAAAGCTTGCTTGGTTGGTAGGGGGTGGGAACATTCTGGTCGGGGGATGGGTTAGGTGCATTGATGAAAGCTTGCTTGGTTGGTAGGGGGGGGAACATTCGGTCGGGGGATGGGTTAGGTGCATTGATGAAAGCTTGCTTGGTTGGTAGGGGGTGGAAACATTCTGATCGGGGGATGGGTTAGGTGCATTGATGAAAGCTTGCTTGGTTGGTAGGGGGTGGGAACATTTGGTCGGGGGATGGGTTAGGTGCATTGAGAAAGCTTGCTTGGTTGGTAGGGGGTGGGAACATTCTGGTGGGGGGATGGGTTAGGTGCATTGATGAAAGCTTGCTTGGTTGGTAGGGGTGGGAACATTCTGGTCGGGGGATGGGTTGGTGCATTGAAGCTTGCTTGGTTGGTAGGGGGTGGGAACATTCTGGTCGGGGGAGGGTTAGGTGCATTGATGAAAGCTTGCTGGTTGGTAGGGGGTGGGAACATGTCTGGTCGGGGGATGGGTGAGTGCATTGATGAAAGCTTGCTTGGTTGGTAGGGGGTGGGAACATTCTGGTCGGGGGATGGGTTAGGTGCATTGATGAAAGCTTGCTTGGTTGGTAGGGGGTGGGAACATTCTGGTCGGGGGATGGGGTTAGGTGCATGTGATGAAAGCTTGCTTGGTTGTTAGGGGGTGGAACATTCTGGTCGGGGGATGGGTTAGGTGCATTGATGAAAGCTTGCTTGGTTGGTAGGGGGTGGGAACATTCTGGTCGGGGGATGGGTTAGGTGCATGATGAAAGCTTGCTTGGTTGGTAGGGGTGGGAACATTCTGTGTCGGGGATGGGTTGGTGCATTGAGGAAAGCTTGCTTGGTTGGTAGGGGGGGAACATTCTGGTCGGGGGGTGGTTTTGCATTGCTTAAAGCTTCTTGGTTGGTAGGGGGTGGGAACATTCTGGTCGGGTGATGGGTTAGGTGCATTGAGAGCTTACTTAGTTTGTGGGCGGGGTTGGGAACATTATGGTCTGGTTAGGTGCATTGAGAACTTGCTTGGTGGGTAGGGATTGGGGGTCAGGTCTCTGGATTTATTCTCGTCTCGTGGCCTGGTGATGGGTCTGAGAGTGGAGGCAATTGGTGACGTGGTGAATGCCACACATCGGGACCATACGCGTGATCAGAAGCTGAACGCTTTTTTTTTTTTTTTAATTCCCTAATACTTCATACATATTCCCGACAGGTAAGCAGGTCTGGCCGCGCAACGGCTGCTGTAGGAGTAGTTTTTGCCTCTGTACGGGATGGTCCCTTTTTTAGTTGTGGGCGACGGTTCTTTGACCAGGGTGTCGGTTGTAATGTGTGTACAGCGCTGGTGATTGGCAACCTGTGAGCAGGACTGTGCCTGATGTGCATTAACTATACCGTCTTGTGTAAGGTTCTACAGGCGCCGCTGGGCCCAGGCTCTTCACCATCCATCTCATTGATGCCAACACACACAACCTGCCTAAGGCCCACACCTGGTGAGTCTGAAATGTATATTTTTGTTTATAAGCCAATAATGTCGATACTGCTCTCGACTCCTAAAAATCCACCAATTTAAACGCAGATTATTCTATATTGTGATTATTTATTACTTCCTAGGTTTAGAGAATGTCATTTTGATTTTGTGCAACATGTGGTAACTTTCCATACAATGGACTATTAGTTTTTACATTTTCTGTGAAATCATGTTTAACGTAACTTTATAAATGGGGGGCCCCCGCTCGCTTACTCTGCTGCACAGACTCCAGTCCTCAAGACTCCCCCCCCCCCCCCAACATGTCAGGTTTTTAGTCTATCCCAGCTTCAGCATAGGTGGCTCAGTCGAAGATTGAGCCACCTGTGCTGAAGCAGGGACTGATTGAGCCACCTGTGCTGAAGCAGTGATATCCTCAACCTGACCTGTTGGTGATCTTGAGGACTGGAGTTGAGTACCCCTGCTGCAGAGCGTTGTGCAGCTTACTCTGTTTTACAGACGTGTCCTTTTTGTGTTTGTTTTAGTTTTAACCGGATCGACATTCCACCGTACGAGTCCTACGAGAAGCTGTACGAGAAGCTCTTCACGGCTGTGGAAGAGACATGCGGGTTTGCTGTGGAATGAAGATTCAACCAAAGGAAACACTAGCTCAGAAAAACAGATCAAAACCAGACATGCTGGGGTCACCTGAACTTTACCCCCCAGAACGTGTCTTCTAGTTTTCTCACTTCCCACCCAATGTTCCCGGGAAGCACGGACATGGCGATTTATTTAAATTCCCACCTACTCCTTGTTCAGTTGGATCATACGATTCATCCTTACATTCCTGAAGTATTACTAGTCCTCTACAGTGGCATGTGTATAACAAAGGCTGCTAAGGGGTCAGTGGGCTGAGATCTTGTGGAACCTATCAGAGCTGAGTTTATGAAGGACTTGGACTTGTTACTGGACGTAACGTGTGGTGGCGTTTCCTAGTTAAAGTGGTTAAGCCTGGAGTGGCCAACTCCAGTTCTCAAGGGCCACCAACAGATCGGGTTTTCAGGATATCCCTGCTTCAGCACAGGTTGCTCAGTCATGGAGTCGCCTGTGCTGAGGCAGGGATATCCTGATAGGTAAAGATTTAGGGTATGCGCTGGTCTCGGAATATCCAGATAATTCAGGGGGTCAATCCTGCTGCTCGAATCTTTCTCCCGCGATCAGAAACGGGGCATACTAAACAACATACAAACACGAGAGCGCAAAGGAAAGACTATCAATTCGAAATAAAATCCCTTTATATAAAATATAAAACAATATACAACTTACGATAACAAATACAAATGGGGTTCCACACGGTCCCGCCCCAAAGGCTGAACTTGCTGGTCCTGTGTAGTCCCTCTGGCGGGTGGAAAGGCCGGAAAACTCAGAACAAATCAACAGAGGGACTAAAGTTCTAAGCCAAATAGAGAAACCTGCAGAGCTCCAAACAGCTTCCGCAGGGGACTGCTGGTGTCTGACGTCACGGCGTCTTCCATGGTTACTGTGGCGAGGTGTACAGGCCGCCACGGTAACCACGTAAGACACTGGTCTGTCCCCGGCACCCACGAGGAAGCTGTTTGGAGCTCTGCAGCTTCCTCTATTTGGCTTAGAACTTTAGTCCCTCTGTTGATTTGTTCTGAGTTTTCCACCCTTTCCACCTGCCAGAGGGACTACACAGGACCAGCAAGTTCAGCCTTTGGGGCGGGATTGTGTGGAACCCCATTTGTATTTGTTATTGTAAGTTGTATATTGTTTTATATTTTATTGAGAATTAATCGTGTCTTTCCTTTGCACTCTTGTGTTTGTATGAGGGATATCCGGATAACCTGATCTGTTGGTGGCCCTTGAGGACTGGAGTTTGCCGGCCCCGAGTTAAGCAATGACTCCTGATTTAGTGGAACGTGTAACACCTCAGCGACTTGTTTGCCACTTCTCATGCCTTGGCCGCACATACATATGCAGAATTATCCCACGTAATTCCAGGAAGCTCGGCGTAAGGAGCTGTTTTATACTAGAACCCGTGGCATCTACAAACCCGGCTCCCAGGGATGTGGGATGTATATTGATGATGTCCTGGCTGATCTGTTAAATATTTTGCACATCAGGGACCGCGGTCTGTTTCTCTGAAAATCATTTTTAGCAGCAAATTGAAACGTTTTAGCTATTTAAAGTGAAATTAAAGTTTGTTTTAGAGAAGTTAGAGCTGGGATTCAAATGTAAAAAAAAGTAAAACTAAATAGTCTGTGCCAAGAATTGTGTGTATTGTACAGTGAATGTGGGGAGGAACCTATGTGGTCTCCTTACCATTCGGAAGCTGTGCTCGTCTGTTCGCAGTTTGTGACATTTATCTAGCAACAGATTGAGGCGTTTATGAAAACGTTTTCATCCAAGGCTCAGATACTTGAGGTAGTCTGTGTTCTCTCTGTAGAGCTGGAGGGGCAAATGCCAGTCCTCGGGCCACCAGCAGGTCAAATTTTCAGGCTATCTCTGCTTCAGCATAGGTGGCTGAGTCGAATACTGAGCCACCTGTGCTGAAGCAGGGATATCCTGAAAGCCTGACCTGTTGGTGGCCCTTGAGGGCTAGAGTTGGCCACCCCTGCTGTAGAACATGTTACTCGGACAGTAACCTGTTGCTAGAGTCTATGAAGCTGCTACTAATATTAACACAGACAGGATGTTTTTCATAAGATTGGCTGAGCGTTAACAAAGTAACCGGATTTCAGCTGTTTATGAAGCTGGGTGATAGTGAAGTATGCTTTTTGGTATGTTATTTTTTTGTTGCTTTCAGTGCTAAACTTGATTGGAAATGTGTTGATTTTATAGTATATTACTGACAGGGTAATCCCTCAAAATGCTGACTGCATTGGAGTTTGTAATGCACGAGACCGGTGGCAGCCCCTTTGGCATTGAGGGAGTTGAGATTAAGCAATGGGTACTGTTTGCAATCGCCCCAGCTAAAAGGTTTTGTTGATATAGACCTCAGACATTCCCTGTTCTTCCTATGGAAGACATTGAAGATTTAACAAGAAAATCAACCGTTCTTTCTGCTCGCGCATCTCCATCCAACCTAAAATGATTCTTGACACGTTACTAAGAAAGAAATGGCTTTTTAATGCAGAAAACATCCTGCTGATTTCTTTGGTTAGCTGCCTTTCAGGGCGTAATGATTATTTTTGGAGTTGTACTTGGCCTTGACGCTGCTTGTGCCGACTGCTTCCTGCTGGCATCTAACCTACTGGGGAACCCCTGGGTGCAAAAGGTCAACATTGAGATTTCAAAGAGCGTCTGACAGATCGCTTGGCTGTTTAAGGCAAAATCTTTCCATTTCTAAACTCTCTGGAGCACGTGGATCTTTGTCCCCTGTTCCTGCAGAATTGCTGTGGCACCTTCAGGATGTAATATTGGTTCTGTTTGTGTCACTTATGCATTCTAGTTTATTAGGCAATAGCCGCCTCCTGCTTCCCCCTTTACAGTAAAGGCAGCTGTTTTTAGTAAACAGCAAATATTGGCGAGTTGCGCCTTTTAAAAAAATAAATAAAAATCCATTTGCAGCCAGTGGCAGGGAAGGGGTTAAATGTTTTAACCGTGTGCGTGACATCAGGAAGTGTATCTTGGAGTCCCTGGTGGAAGGGTTTGCTTACTCCGAATGATGGCATCGGTGCTGCAGGTAACCACAGCATGTTACCGGCTTTATACACCAGCCTGTCTGCTGCCGTTCTCTTTCCTTCAGAATAGAATGGTTAAACCTGCCCGACTCGCCGTAGGTGGTGGATCTGGGGAAGGTTTAATCCACATCTTTGTTAGAGGAGCAGCTGTCCTATTCCCTGACACAATGTGACATCCCTGGTCATTACATACTGAATATAGCTTGCTGTGGTTGGTCATCTGGGAAGCAGGAGCAGCAACCGGTCCACAATCTCTGTAATTTGTGTCCTGCAGCACAATGTAAAGCAATATAATCCACACGTGTACATACATACTGTACTTACACGCACGTATACATACGTATGTATGTGTGTGTGTATACACATGCGTCCCCATGAAAGCACTGTGCTGCAGGCCCCTGGCAGTGACGTGGTTAGAAAGTGGAGTACTTGTGCTGTGGCGAGCACATGGTCTGTGAGTCTTGTTTTCAAAAGTCTCTTGCTGGTGTCTCTCACCTAGGAGGCTTCTCTGATCAATTGTATCAAATGGTCAGTTTCCTGCAGTTCTTGTTCTAAAGATACGCTGTTTATATTCTCCTGATCACTAGTGGGCGCTGCCTCCCTGCGTGGGTTCCTCGTCATTCTGATGTCCTTTTTTTTTTTTTTTCCATCAACTTTAGTCGCCAAGTTACTGTCAATCATCGAGGAGTTCTCTTTTATTTCTCCCCTCTGGTTTTGCCAGGCATTCCTGTGCTCCGCTGGAGAGATCTGGGCAGCATGTTCCCAGTTTGATGGCAAAGCCTTTGGAAACGGAAAGCTTATGCTATTGATCTATATGTAGACTGCTTATGTTAACCTAATATTTTTAATGATTGATTGCTTGACTGTACTACAATGGCACAGACAGGGACCCCATGCGGTTACACCCAATGTCCCCTGAATAAGCTACGTTCTGGCAAGAATTGTATGAGTGCTCTCCCTGCTAGTAGCGTCTGCTTTGCATACGGTTGTGCTATGCCGACTCCACTGGCAGTGGTGTGTGTGTGTGTGTGTGTGTGTGTGTGTGTACAGAGCATTAATGTTTATATCAGGACTGGCCAACTCCAGTCCTCAAGGGCCACCAACAGGTTGTAAGGCTTTCCCTGCTTCAGCACAGGTAGTGCAGTCATTATGACTGAGCCACCTGTGCTGAAGGAGAGATATCCTTAAAACCTGACCTGTTGGTGTCCCTTGAGGACTGGAGTTGGCCAGCCCTGGTTTGTAGTAGGTATCCTCTCTTCTGCGTGATGTTTGTGGGGTTGGATCAGAGCTGCTCCTTTATGTAAAAGAATAAAAATAAAGGAAGGGGGCAGACTTATTGGCCAACTACAAACATGTGAGGCCCTTTTCCCAGTGGATTTACCTTTCAGGCACAAAATGAGGGTGAATCCCTTGGAATAAGGATTTTTGTTTAATTCTGTGCTGCGTATCCCAGTGATCTCTGGGGTGTGGGTGGGGGGAGGAGGGGGGGAAATATATATATATTTTTTAACATCTTGTTTAAACTTTGTGTCCTTGACCACTTTATAATTTGTATTTATTTTGTACTGTCTGTAAGTATTGCTGCTATCTTCATTATTCCACTGTTTTAATGCTGATTTTTTTATTTTATTTTTTACTTTACGAAAGATGTACTTTTTTTTTTTAACGTCTAAATCAAAATATTTAAGGAATGCGACTAACGTGTATTGGAGCCAGCTGGGAGACGGTGGGTTGGGAAGCAGGCTGCATCTCCGGGTCATGTTCATTTTTGTTATATATGCAATAAACCCTAACTTTAAAACCTTGAACCCTCTCATTATTAGAACAAAAGGAGGGAGGGGGAAATCCAACCCTTTTTTTTTTTTTTTTTTTTTTTAATTCTTTGTGCTTCTAATATTTTCTGTCTTTTGGTTGATTAAAAATAAACTTTATTTGATACGGGTATTGCGCTTTTCTCACAGCTGCACCGTTACAAAAAGGGCAAAAGAAAACATGTTAAGGTTTAGAAGAGGCCTAACAGAAGGAAAGATACAATACAGGATGGGACGGGACTGTAGCTTTTAAATGCCAGACAGGTTGTTTCATTAATTAAATGTCTGGGTAAATGGGTAGGTCCTGATTCTGAAAACCTGCAATAAAACAGAGTGGGGCCTCTCGAACTGTACGTTTTCGGCTTGTATTTGTGGTTAAATTGCTAATTTTACATAAGCCCTGTTTGGGCTTGTTTAATTGTTTTGGGACTTTTGCCTGGTAATAATGACATCCCAGAGCATAGTCTGCACAGATTTTTTTTATTTTGTATTCTTTCTGTATTTGTGCAATATCCATTTATTTAGTGAAAACCTTTTTATGCAGATCTTGTCTTCGTGTCCTGGGATAAAGTGCAGGAAAGCAGACTTTGGTATGGATGGATTCCAGTTATAATTACCTGCTGTAAACTTTGCCCAGCTTGTAGGGAGCAATATGTAAAGTATAAATTGCAACTATGATCAATTTGGGGGACAGTTCTTGGGAGATTAGTACAAAGATGTCTGGATTGAGTGAGCGGACGCATCGGGAGTCTCGTTTATAATGGAATCTCTGAGAATTATTGACTAACTCCTGCAGTTATCGGGAGAAATAACCCAGCAGGATAACACATGAAGTATTCAGCCAGCTGCACATGCTTTTATCAGGATAGTGTGATGAAATATTAAGGCTGTGCAGTGATGGGAAGTTCTGTGGATTTTCACATGTCTCATCTCCTGGGACCTGCGCGCGAGAAGCTTTCTTCGTAATGGACACCAGCGTGCGGAGGTGCCAGAGTTTAAGCAGAGAGTACAATATGAAATCATGCAGATACAGGAGTCGTGTTAAAATGTTTGCTTCAATGATGACTTTATCTTATAATCTCCTTCAGAAATAGGGCATGGGATTTTGTAATAGTTGACAGCTATGTTAAAACTGCATCTCTTATTTGACAAATACAAACAAATCTACTCTTATCCACAACTGCACTTAATATACACATTATTTGGAGGTTAGCGCATTCGGATGCCGGACACTTCCTCTGCTTTTTTTTAATGAAATACTTCCTTGTAGCCAATTCTTCTCCCCTCGCCCCCCCAGACCCAAAGACTAGCTGGTCACAGCACTTTGGGATCAGCTTAAGAATCAGCACAAAACAACCACCAATGGTGAATACAATTTAAATCAAGTGATTAAAGTCACTTTGAAAAAAGGAAAAAGTGATAATAAATGTGAATCAAAATTGATAATTTATACAAACAAACCTTGGGCAAGATGCACCTCCGCATGTTTCGCAGCATCCCCAGGGTATGTTAGCAGCAAATACGGAGCACAAACTTTAGTTCCAAGGTGAAAATACAAACATAAGATTAAAACAAAGTGCAAAAAGGTCCTCCCGATTTTAGAAGGAACTGCTCCTTTCAAGTGCTGCAGCTCCTTTTGGCAAGGTAAGTGGCCCCTTTCTGGGCAAGAGTCCCCTAGGATGCTACACACGTGGATCTTTGAAATTATAGCACACTGCGGCTCCCTGTGCTGGGGACCGCTAATAGTATTGTAGCTCTTCAAACAGCGGATTATTTAAAGAGCCCACTTCGGACACTGCCCACACATACTGTGAACACCATCCGTTGGGACCGTGATGCTATAGTCCACTTCCTGAGGTTTCTGAGTCCCCAGTCCCCTACGTCTGAGCCCCTGATAGGGCAGCACACAGGTCTACACCCCTGTCACTCAAGGGTTTTTTTTTTTTTACTGCTGCAAGGGCATATATTTAACCCTAACACTGCCTTTGCTGGTACCAGGGCTTACATGTTAGGTAGGGTAGATTAGTAGCCAAGAGGATACATGGCTACACACGCCCCCTGGTGGAATCTCACGGACTCCACTGAAAACCCAATTTACAGACCATCCCTAATTTGGATAACATAGAACAATGCATAACTGTTCATGACATAACATTTGAACCGATGAGGTATGTCTGGTTCCCTCCCATACTATGGAGAACCCATGGGGAATCCACAAGCATCTCGCAAACACTCTGCAGCATAGTCCATAGACGCTGTAATGGCCCATCAGATTAACACACAGGGGGTCCATGCGTTTGAATTGAATGGGACTCGCAGCCCGGTAGGATTTACACAGCGTGAGTCTCATTCAAATGCAGGGACCCCTGCTATGTTAATCCGATGGGCCATGTGACAGTAGGGGTAGCTGGGGGACCTAATAAAGAAATCCAAGCTATTTGCCCCTTAAAAAAAAGTGTAATTTGGCTGTCCTAGTAATATTTCATCAAGCCAAATGTCTTTAATATCTGGGGAAGAACAGGGAATGTGTAAATGTAACCCATGTCTGAAAGAATGTATTTCAAAGCATGTATTCTTTTATTCCTTGTGACAATCCTTCCCCCAGTTTAAAAAGCCGGCATTGTCTTATGATGATTTGGGCTAGCTGTGTGTAATTCTAAATCCTGTCTCTTACATAATTACCCTATGTCTATATTTATGCCTGTTGGCAATTCCTCCCAGATTAGATACTTGGTATTGTGTGTTGATGGAATTAACATGCAGTTGGGACAGCTAGGTGTCAGGACTCCTGGGGGGAGGTGAAAGGCTGCTGATCAGATCAGGGAGTAAGAGCATTGTACTCTCCAGACTCTGAGGCTCCTACCTAGTGGGAGGTCTTGAGTGCCATAGCACGCCCTCCTCTGGTTTTTGTGGCATCAACCTAATCCGTGCTCTCATTGGCCAGCAGCCCCCTCCCATGTAAAGGATAGCCACAGAGGGCTATATAAGGGATGCTGCTGATCAGAGCATAAGTTACTCTCAGAGGGAGAGATACTCTGGGAAGGAGTGTGGAGATTCCCTCAGAGGACCATCTGTGAGACACTGTGAAGGAGTGTGAAGACCATCTGACAGACACTCTGGGAAGGAGTGTGGTGGTGGACTGTGAAAAGCTGCAGATACGTGGCTGCTGTGTGTTCAGCACTTTAATATCCTGCAGCAGATAAGTGGACAGGGGAAACTCACTTGAAGTGGGTCCCTGCATCTAGGAAAGGTAGATCTCATTCCCCAGACCCCCGTGTAATGCTTGCGCTCACCTCGAACAAGGCGGGACCCGGTTCTGAGGTGGGAAGTACGGAGCAGCGCACCCACAGCAGCGCACCCACAGCAGCGGGGGCACGCCTGGAAGGTGGATAGTCAACGTAGCCGGGTGTGGGTTGGAGAGATTGGGTTAGTCCAGATACTTGGTGGAGCCAGTAGAATGGTTGAAGTCAGTTGCGCCGTGGTCAGGGGTTGGAGCCGGGAGAGTAGTAGTATGTCCAAAGCCGTGGTCAGGGATGGAGAGGTGCGGGTGGTCAGAGGCAAGCTGAGGTCGTTATCCAGGGAGGGTCTTAAAGTAAAGCCGGGTCGGTACACGTGAAATCAACTAGAGAGAGATAGCAAGGCACAAGGCAAAACAGCGCTACGCAGGTTATTCTCGGCAAAGCAGGAGAGAATGAGCAAGGCATTTGAAGCAAACACGAACCAATGAGGAAAGGTGGCGGAGAGGAGGCGCGGCCTCCGCGGTGGCAGGGATAGGCTGCAGGAGACAAGGGGGCAGAGAGATACTTGCCACGCAGCCGAGGAGCGGTGCACGACGTCGCATGCGCTCGCCGTGCGCGAGAGAGTTGCAACGTGACCGGGGGTGGAGCCAAGCTCCGTGGCAGGGTTAGAAGGGGTGCGTGCGCGCTCTGTAAACAGAGCGGGGGACCGAGACACAGCCGGTAAGGAGGGAACACGCCGCGAAGGACGTGTTCCCCGATTCCTTACACCCCAAAGTGTGTATATTTTTGTATTCTTGTGTTTCCGAGGTCTTATCCAAAATAAACCTCATTTTATTTCACTGCCTTGTTTTGCCTTTTAAATATAAATGTGTTAAGAGACCTGGTCTCCCGTGACGGCCATTACAGCGTCTATGGGCTATGCTGAGGATTCCTGTGACAGGCCATTACAGCGTCTATGGGCTATGCTGAGGATTCCCGTGACAGGCCATTACAGCGTCTGTGGGCTATGCTGAGGATTCCCGTGACAGGCCATTACAGCGTCTATGGGCTATGCTGAGGATTCCCGTGACGGCCATTACAGCGTCTGTGGGCTATGCTGAGGATTCCTGTGACATGCCATTACAGCGTCTGTGGGCTATGCTGAGGATTCCCGTGACGGCCATATACAAGCATTCTTTGGGCTAATTGCTGATGATTACCCTGACGGGCCTTACAAAAAAAAAAACAAAAGAAGCGTCTGGGTGGGGACTTGGAACTAGAGGATTTCGTTGACGGGCCATTCCGAACGTACAATTGTGGGCTAATGCTGAGGACTTACCCGATGACAGGCACATTACAAAATCGCGTCTGTGTGCTAATAGCTGAGGATTCCCATGGACGAGCCTATACAAAGCGATCTTGGGTCCTATGCATGAGGAATTCCTGTGAAACGTGCCATTACAAAGCGTCTGTGGGCTCATGCTGAGATTCCCGTGACGGCCTTAACAGCGCTGTAGGGCTATGCTGAGGATTCCCGATACGGCCATTAACAGCTGTCTTGGTATGCTGAGGATTCCCAGTGCACGGGCCATTACACACGCGTCTGTGGGCTTGCTGAGATTCCGCTCCGACGGCCCATTACAGCAGTCATGTGGGCTATGCTGAGGATTCCCGTGGCAGGCCTACAATATCAAAACACGTCTATGGGCTATCTGCTAGGATTCCCGTAACCAGGCCATTCCACAAGCGTCTCGTGGGCTATGCTGAGGATTCCGCGTGTACGGGCACACTTACAACCGAATCGTGCTATGCTAGGTGCTGGGGCCTGTAGCGATATGCCTGCTGAGGGTTCCGTGACGGGCCATATACACAAAAAAAGCTTCTGTGGGCTCTGCTGAGGATTCCCGTGACGCCATTACAGCGTCTGTGGGCTATGACTGAGAGGTCCCGTGGACAGGCCATTACAAGCGTCTATGCTATGCCTGAGGATTCCGTGACGGGCCATTACAGCGTCTGGTGGGCTATGCTGAGATTCCCGTGGGAGCCATTACAGCGTCTGTGGGCTATGCTGAGATTTCCCGTGACAGGCCATTACAAAAAAGCGTCTATGGACTATGCATGAGGATTCCCGTGACGGCCATTACAACAGCGTCTGTGGGCTATGCTTAGGATTCCCGTGACGGCCATTACAGCGTCTATGGGCTATGCCTGAGATTCCGTGACGGCCATTACAACGCGATCTGTGGGCTATGCATGGAATTCCGTGGCAGGCCATTACAGCGCTACATGGGCTATGCTGAGGATTCCCGTGACAGGCCATTACAGGCGTCTGTGGGCTATGCTGAGGATTCCGTGACAGCCATTACAAGCGTCTGTGGGCTATGCTGAGGCATCATCCCCGTGACGGCGCCATTACAGCGTCTGTGGGCTATGCTGAGGATTCCCGTGCACGGCCATTACAACGCGTCTGTGGGCTATGCTGAGGATTCCCGTGACGGGCCATTACAAGCAGCGTCTGTGGGCTATGCTAGGATTCCACTCGTGACGTCCATTAAAAAACACATCGTCTGGGAGCTATGCTGAGGATTCCGTGCACGGCCATGACAGCGCTATGGTCGCTATGCATGAGGATTCCCGTGCAGGCCATTACAAGCGTCTGTGGGCATGCTGAGGATTCCACTGACGGCCATTACACAGCGTCTTGGGCTATGCTGAGGATTCCCGTGACTGGCCATTACAGCGTCTTGGCTCTATGCTGAGGATTCCCGTGACGGCATTACAGCGTCTGTGGGCTAATGCTGAGGATTCCCGTGACGGGCCATTACAGCGTCTGTGGGCTATGCTGAGGATTCCCGTGACGGCCATTACAAGCGTCTGTGGCTCTATGCTGAGGATTCCCGTGACGGCCATTACACAGCGTCTGTGGCTATGCTGAGGATTCCCGTGACCGGCCATTACAGCGTCTGTGGGCTATGCTGAGGATTCCCCGTGACGGGCCATTACAGCGC
Source organism: Ascaphus truei (assembly GCA_036426205.1). Classification (NCBI taxonomy): domain Eukaryota; kingdom Metazoa; phylum Chordata; class Amphibia; order Anura; family Ascaphidae; genus Ascaphus; species Ascaphus truei. Next base: position 9,539,491 of record CM071578.1, read on the forward strand.
TGTGGACTAGCTGAGGGATTCCCGTGAGCGGGCCATTACATACGTCTGTGGGCTATGCTGAGGATTCCCGTGACCGCCATTACCAAGCGTCTGTGGGCTATGCTGAGGATTCCCTGGCGGGCCATTACAGACGTCTGGGGCTATGCTGAGAATTCCGTGAACGAGGCCATTACAAAACACAAAAACAAAAAACGTGCGGGCCATTCCCCCCCCCGCTCCCCATCCTCCCGTGCCCCCATACTTACATCACTGACGCAACGCTTTCGTGGGCAAATGCTAAGAGATTCCCGTGACGGGCCATTACACGCGTCTGTGGGGCTATGCTGAGGATTCCGTGACAGGCCATTACCAGCGTCCTGTGTGGGTATGCTGAGATTCCCGTGACAGGCCATTAGCATCATCTGTGCTATGCTGAGGATTCCGTGACAGGCCATTACAGCGTCTGTGGGCTATGCTGAGGATTCCGTACAGACATTACACGCGTCGTGGGTAGCTGAGGATTCCCGTGACGGCCATTACAGCGTACTGGGGCTTGCTGAGATCCGGACGGCCTACAGCGTCTGGGGCTATGCTGAGGATTCCCGTACGGGACCATATCAAACGCGTCTGTGGGCTATGCTGAGATATCCTGTGACAGGCCATTACAGCGTCTGTGGGCTATGCTGAGGATTCCCGTGACAGGCCATTACAAAGCGTCTGTGGGCTATGTCTTGAGGATTCCTGACGGCCATTACAGCTCGTGGGCTATGCTGAGGATTCCCGTGAGCATGCCATACAAAGCGTCTGTGGGCTTAGCTGAGGATTCCCGTGACAGGCCATTACAGCGCTGTGGGCTATGCTGAGATTCGCGCGGCCATGTACAGCGTCTGTGGGCTATGCTAGGATTCACTTTGACGAAGGCCATTACAGAGCGTCTGTGGGCTATGCTGATGAGAGATTCCTGGACGGCCATTACAGCGTCTGTGGGCTATCTGAGGATTCCCGTGACGGGCCACCATTACAAAGCGTCTGTGGGCTATGCATGAGGATTCCGTGAGGAGGCCATTACAAACAAACAAAGCGTCTGTGGCTATGCTGAGATTCCTGGACGGGCCATTACAGCGTCTTGTAGGGCTATTTAAGCTGAGGATCTTCCGTGACGGGCCATTAACAGCGTCTTGTGGGCTATGCTGAGATGATTCCTGTAGAGCGCCATTACACACACATCTGTGGGCTATGCTGAGATTCCCGTGACGGGCCATTACAGGCGTGTGGGCATATGCTGAGGATTCCGTGAAAGGCCATTTAAACAGCGTCTGTGGGCTATGCTGAGGATTCCGTGAACATCGGCCATTAACAGCGTCTGTGGGCTATGCTGAGGATTCCCGTGCACAGAGCTCGCATTACAGCAGTACTGTGGCTATGCTGAGATTCCCGTGACAGGCCATTACAGCGTCTGTGGGCTATGCTAGATTCCCGTGACGGGCCATTACAGCGTCTGTGCTATTGAGGATTCCGTGACAGGCCATTACAGCTTCTATGGGCTATTCTGAGGATTCCCGTGACGGGGCCATTACAGCGTCTGTGGGCTATGCTGAGGATTCCGTGACGGCCATTACAGCGTCCTGTGGCTATGCTGTGATTCCCGTGACAGGCCATTACACGCGTCTATGGGCTTGATGAGGATTCCCTTGACGGCCATTACACGTCTGGGCTATGCTGAGGATCCCGTGACGGCCATTACAGCGTCTGTGGGCTATGCTGAGGATTCCCGTGACGGCCATTACAGCGTCTGTGGGCTATGCTTAGGATTCCCGTGTACGGCCATTACAGCGTCTGTGGGCTATGCGAGGATTCCTGACGGCCATTACAGGCGTTGGGCTATGCTGAGGTTCCCGTGACGGCCATACAGGTTGTGGGCTTGTGAGGATTCGTGACGGCCATTACAGCTCTGTGGGCTATGCTGAGGATTTTCCTCGAATTTCATGGAATTCCTAAGAATCTGGCCAAACCGACAGTTCATCTGTATACACTGTTACGCGTTTGTAGCAATGTGATCGCCACGATAGCGTGTCACTGCGAGAGACGTCCCGTTTTCCGTCGTTTCTTCCAGGTCTCGACTTTTCATACACCTGTCCCGCTTTTTCTCTTGTTGGCCGTGATCAGAGCATGTGTATCTGTAACACACGGAGCAGTGTTGTGTGTCTGTACCACAGCTCAGCAGTGTGTGTATTCTATAACACACGGAGCAGTGGTGTGTCTGTAACACACGGAGCAGTGTGTATCTGTACACAGCAGAGCAGTGTCTGTAACACACGGAGCAGTGTGTGTCTGGTACTCGGAGAGTTTCGTGATAACCGAATGGTGTCGTAAACACATGGAGCATTGTGTGTCGGTAACGACGCGGAGCAGTGGTGTGTGGTGTAACACGCGAGCAGTGTGTGTCTGTAACACGCGAGCAGTGTTTGTCTGTAACACAGAGCATGTCTGTAACATGCAGAGCAGTGATCTGTAACAACAGAGCAGTGTCTGTAACATGCAGATCAGTGTGTATCTACATTGACTGGTCTGTAAACGATGGAGCAGTGTTGTCTGTAAAACACGGAGCAGTGTGTGTCTGTAAAGCGAAGCAGTGTGTGTCGTGACCGACGCGAGCAGTGTGTGTCTGTAAACGCGCGGAGCAGTGTGTGTTCTGGAAGCGTGTGCGCGCAGAGCAGTGTGTGTCTGTAAACGCGCGAGCAGTGTGTGTCTGTAACACGCGGAGCAGTGTGTGTCTGTAACACGCGGAGCAGTGTGTGTCTGTAACACGCGGAGCAGTGTGTGTCTGTAACACGCGGAGCAGTGTGTGTCTGTAACACGCGGAGCAGTGTGTGTCTGTAACACGCGGAGCAGTGTGTGTCTGTAACACGCGGAGCAGTGTGTGTCTGTAACACGCGGAGCAGTGTGTGTCTGTAACACGCAGAGCAGTGTGTGTCTGTAACACGCAGAGCAGTGTGTGTCTGTACCACGCAGAGCAATGTGTGCCTGTAACACACGAAGCGTAGGGTGATTTCCTGCAGCCCCATCCCAAGCATAGCGTAGCCTGGAGAGGTATTCTGGCAGAGTGCTGTGCCTGCAGTTTACCATTGAGACTTTTAGCGACGGCGCACACTCCGGCGGCGTCATCTGAGTGCGACGAGACCAGCGGGTCTGGGATCGCAGCAGCAGTAAGCGTGACGGCGGCGTCCGAGCTCTGAGAGCAGATTTGTGGAGTTTCCCCTCGGGACCCAGCACGGAGGAAGCGACGAGATGCTGTTAATGCTGTGTTACTCCCACCCCGTCGTGAGGAGGATGCTAACTTTACATGTACCGCACGGGATCTCCGCAGCCTTGTTCTTCATTTTTTAGACATTTGTTTTGTCTTTGTAATATTATTTCTTTATTTATATTATTAAATAGTACCAGTTAATTTTGTAGCTATTCTGTGCTTTATGTGTGTCTGTGTGTTGTTGTAGATAGTGTTTTGATTTATTTATTGTGTCAGTGCAACACTATGATTTTCCTTTTTTCTCTTTATCCCCACATGTTATGAGACATCAATCAAGATAGATCTGGACATTGATTGGGCCCTAAGGACTGGGACTAATAATTGGTCAGAGATCAGCTTGTTGTATGGGTTTTATTCTTCTAGGCGCCGGTATATTGTCTTGTTTAGTGTAATACAGAACAAACGTTTCACATGCCTTCTCCTGACGAAGCACGTGGTTGCGAAACACGTAGAGGTCACGTGAGGTCACCATACGTGCTTGCTGTCTGGCTGGGGTAGAGGCTGAACCAAGTAGCTCCTGCTGTGTCGCGATCTCCGCCGCTGGTGCGGTCCGGACCGCTGGCATCAGTGAGCGGTTCCAGCTCGCGCTACTCAGGGTGAGTGCCCCCCCGGTCAGCTGGTACCCGGCAGCGGGCTCTGTTCGATTCTGCTGCACAGGGTCATTTCGGTTGTGACCATAAGGTCCCTTCTGATATGTGTCTTGTGTGCACTGTTTTGCCAGCGTAGTGTCGGGGTATTTCTAGTATTATAGCAGCGGTTTAGGTACCGTTTGCTTTGAGTGTGGTGTGGTCCTTGTGGACCCCAATTTTAATCATTGTGTGTTTTTATTATTGAATAAATTGCCACTATACACTTATCAGGTGCTGTGTGATCATTGGCATGTTCACATCTATTCATGCCATATGTGTATCTCCACGCGTGTATCTCCACGCGTGTATCTCCACGCGTGTAGAATACTGCTCATCACATTCTAGCATGAGATTTGCTCATTAACCCCCGGTGCGCTCTGTGTACATTCTGTTTTTGCCTTCTCAGGCCGCCTGACGCTTCTCTCCCACTTTTCTCTATCACTGATTTCTACAAAAGAAGAGGAGGTGAAACGGACGGGAAAGTGGGAAGGTTTCCAGATTGTACGGAGCGTTGTCACGGAAACGGCGCTGGTCTAAAAAAAGAACATTCTGCAACAATTTTTAAAGTGTACTTCAGCGGTGCCGGCGAGCTGTGTGGCATTGTGCTGCTCTCCCCTGGCATTGAAGGGGTTAAAGTTGCCTCAGACTGTAGAAATATTTCGCATTTCCCCCCCCCCCCTCAAATAAAAATAGCGCCTGTGAGCACATTCACGTCTCAGACGGGCCTGCGCCCCTGGAATGGGACAATTGGCCGCAGGCGTCTCGCCACGACCGACTCCCTGCTGGGGTTTAGCCGCAGGGGGACCCTCCGCCGCCGGCCGCTTCACGACGAGAAGGTAAGTTTTTGGCTTAGGGGTATCAGTGGTTATGGTACGGGGTTAGGTTTAGGGGTATCAGTGGTTAGGGTAGGGGGTTAGGTTTAGGGGTATCAGTGGTTAGGGTAGGGGGTTAGGTTTAGGGGTATCAGTGGTTAGGTTTAGGGGTATCAGTGGTTAGGGTAGGGGGTTAGGTTTAGGGGTATCAGTGGTTAGGGTAGGGGTTAGGTTTAGGGGTATCAGTGGTTAGGGTACGGGGTTATGTTTAGGGGTCATCATGGGTTAGGGATGGGGTTATTTTCGGGGTATCAGTGATTAAGGGTAGGGCTTCAGTGGTTAGGGTACCGGGGTTGGTTTGGGTATCATTGTTCGGGTATGGGTTTAGTTTAGGGGTATCAGTGGTTAGGGTAGGGGGTTAGGTTTAGGTATCATGGTTTAGGTAGGGGTTTAGGTTTTAGGGGTATCCATTGGTTAGGGTAGGGGGTTAGGTTTAGGGCATCAGTGGTTATAGTAGGGGTGTTAGGTTTAGAGTATCAGTGGTTAGAGTAGGGGTTAGGTTTAGGAGTATCAGTGGTTATAGTAGGGTTAGGTTAGGGGTATCAGTGATTAGGGTAGGGGTTAGGTTTAGGGGTATCAGTGGTTAGGTTATGGGGTTAGGTTTAGGAGTATCAGTGGTTAGGGTAGGGGTTAGGTTTAGGGGTATCAGTGGCTAGGGTAGGGGTTAGGTTTAGGGGTATCAGTGGTTAGAGTAGGGGGTTAGGTTTAGGGTATCAGTGGCTAGGTAGGGGTTGGTTTTAGGGTATCAGTGGTTAGAGTAGAGGGGTTATGGTTTAGGTCTCATCGTTTGTTAGGGTACGGGGTTAGGTTTAGGGGTATCAGTGGCTAGGGTAGGGGTTAGGTTTAGGGATATCAGTGGTTAGGGTAGGGGTTAGGTTTAGGGGTATCAGTGGTTAGAGTAGGGTTTAGGTTTAGGGGTATCAGTGGTTAGGGTAGGAGTTAGGTTTAGGGGTATCAGTGATTAGAGTAGGGGGTTAGGTTTAGGGGTATCAGTGGTTAGGGTATGGGGTTAGGTTTAGG
>CM071578.1:9545409-9639040 GCA_036426205.1 Ascaphus truei
GTTAGGTTTAGGGGTATCAGTGGTTAGGGTACGGGGTTAGGTTTAGGGGTATCAGTGATTAGGGTAGGTGATTAGGTTTAGGGATTTCGGTGATTAGGGTAGGGGTTAATGTAAAGGATTTTAGGGTAAGGGTTAAGGTTTTTAGGGTAGGGGGTAAGGTTAGTCACTTACCTTAGCGGCTAGCGGTGAGGTGATCCGGAGTCCAATGTCCTAGACTGTGCAACCATGCCTTTCCCCATTATCTCTTAGCATACAATGCTTCCGCTGTAGCTAGGAATCATGGGTAATGACATGCAAATGAGCACGCAGTGTCACCTTCTCCCACCTCACACACACTTTTGGGGTTTTGTTGTTGCCAGGTCCCCGCGGTTGAGGCTGTCAGAATCCTAAATAAAATAGCACGGCGTCTCTGTGTAACGTCTCATTAACCCCTTCATTGCCAAGGGGCCAGCGCCAGCCCACGGTGTGATGATAATCCACCACGGTCCTCCTTCAAGCAGCGCTCCTCGCGACACTTTTAAGCTTAGTTATAGGATAGAAGCCAGGGGGCTACGGAGCTGAACCCCATTAATTTCAGCTGCGGGGACCCCCTGCTTCCCGAGATACTGACCACCGTAGGGGGCGCCGGTATGTCTGTGCAGTTTAAAGCGCCCACATCACATGAGCCAATAGGAGGACACAAGGGATGACGTCACGGTTTTCTATTGGCTCGCAGGACTTGGGACTTTTAAACGGCCTTATTTTTACCCCAGCCAGGGCTCCTACTTGCACACCCTACGGAGGTAATTATCTCAGGAAGCAGGGGGTCTCTGAAGCTGAAATCAATGCGGTTCAGCGCCAGAGACCCCCTGCTTCAATCCTGTTACAAAAATTAAAATACGGTCGTCAGGCACGCCTCTATGAAGGAGCAATTCAAGCTGTTTAAAAAATAAAATAAAACAACCTGGGATTGAAGCAGGGGGTCTCCGGTGCTGAACCCCACTAATTTCAGCTCCGGGGACCCCCTGCTTCCGGAGATACTTACCTCCATAGTAAGTGCCCGTAGCTGCTCTGGCCGAGCTGGCTGGGCTTTAAAGTTTAAAGCTTCCGCATCATGTGGGCCAATAGGAAGCTGAACCCGATGACGTCACAGCTTCCTATTGGCCCGCAGGGAGCGGGCGCTTTGAAACGCCGCCATAACGTGAACACTGGAAGCCAAGCGGAGCGGCTACAGGCATCTACTACGGAGGTAAGTATCTCCAGAATCAGGGTGTCCCCAGAGCTGAAATTAATGGGGGTCAGCTCCGGAGACCCCCTGCTTCTATCCTGGGTTAAAAAAAAAAAAAAAGCTTGGATTTCCACTTTAAGAGATAAATTACTGTGTTATACCAGAGATATCATCAGAGAAGTGGATGGGAATATAAAACCAGGACTGGCTCATTATCAGACTGACCCCCTGGACTATCGGTACCGGCGCTCAGGACATGTGATGTGCGCAGTCAGTAATGTGCAGACAAGGAGTGAAACAGTCATCAGACCCTCATTAGCATGTCACTGCATCCTGCAGCTCTGGGTCCCGCCCATGTGGCTGTCATCAGGAAGCTGGCAGCTGTCCTGCTACAGCAGGGGCGGTCAACTCCTGTCCTCAAGGGCCACCAACAGGTCAGGTTTTCAGGATATCCCTGCTTCAGCACAGGTGGCTAAATCAGTGGCTCAGTTAGGGCCAGCAAACAGGTCAGGTTTTCAGGATAACCCAGCTTCAGCACAGGTGGCTAAATCAGTGGCTCAGTTGGGGCCACCAAACCGGTCAGGTTTTCAGGATATCTCGGTCAAAGACTGAGCCACTGATTGAGCCACCTGTGGTGAAGCAGGGATATTCTGAAAACCTGACCTGTTGCTGGCCTTTGAGCACTGGAGTTGCCCCCCCCCCCCCCCCCCCCCTGTTTCACAGAAAGGTCTTTGCCCCGTCCGCACAGTTTAGGAATCTTGCAGAAAATCAAAATGCCAACGTGAACAAAAGATGTATCACTGGAAAAGCTGATTTATTTCGAAGAAAAAAGCAGTGGTAAAATGGTTGTGCCGGGGACTTACGCCCTGCGGTGTGTTTGGCGCTGGCGTACTGTCCGGTTCCTTATTATGATCATTATTCATGTGCCCCAGTAACGTCAGAGTCTCCGCCGCACAACGCGTTTCTAAAAAGCTCCGTTACTGATAAAACTGTGATGTGTGTTACGTGGCTGATTGCGTATGTATATCTTTATTTATATTGCACCCATAGTGTACTCTGCGCTTTACAAGAGACAATACAGTACAGGGAATTATAATACAATAAGCGCAACAACTAATATCAGACAATAGGAAAGGAAACCCCTGCCCCGGAGAGCTTACAGTCTAAGTGGTATGTTGGGAGAGTTACAGAGGCAGCAGGTGAGGGAGTATGTGCGGTAGCTGGCAGTGCTTGGCCACAATGGTTGGTAGGAGCGCTGTGGGTGTGGGACAGGAGCCATCAGTCCAGGTTATTGGGATGCTTCAGATAAGAGGTGGGTATTAATGTTTTTATTAAAGGTGGGGAGAGAAGGTGATTGGTGTATGCCGCGTGTGAGGGAGTTCCACAGGTAAGGAAGGGGCAGTGAGGGAAAAGGTGTAAGGCGAGAGAGCAGTAGAGGTGAAAGGGATAGAAAGCAGACAGCTATGGGTAGAGCGCAGGAGACTAGCCGGGGCATAGCGAGAGATCTCACTTTGCTGCTAAATACAAATCTGCAAAGTGGGACTGCATACAATGAACCTCTCCCTTGCTCTGCAGTGCTGTTGGAGCTCACCGGGTACTGCGGGAGTTAGCACACTGTCCCTGTTGGAGCGGATGGGAGGGCAGTTATCACCAGCACATGGGCCGCAAAAATATACAGGTTAGAGAAAACGGTTGAGAAAAAAAGCAGCGGCTGGTAATTAGTAACCAGAGCAATAACCATGACTTATATGTTACCCAACGCTCACTCGCAGAGGCGTCAGCACCGCAGAATCTGATGGGACCGGATCAGAACCTCACCACTGTACTTTTTTTTCCTCATTGCTTTTAGCAGAACCTGAGTTTTAATTAGATGTTATCAGTGTTCATTTAAAGTGGCAATCCAAATATGCGATTTTTTTAGCAATTTTTTTAGCAATTTTTTTTGTTAACGCAGGATTGAAGCAGGGGGTCTCCGGAGCCGAATCCTATTAATTTAAGCCCCAGAGACCCCCTGTTTCTGGAGATACAGACCTCCGTAGGGGGTGCCGGTAGCCGTTCCGCTCGGCCAGCAGGGATCATGTTTCAAAGCTCTCGGGCCAATAGGAAGCCGTGATGTCATTCAGTGCGGCTTCTTATTGGCCCGCGTGACGCGGGAGCTTTGAAAAGCAGAGAGATACTGGCGCCCCCTTCGGAGGTATCTCTGGAAGTGAACTGAAATGAATGGGGTTCAGCCCCAGAGACTCCCTGCATCAATCCTGTGTTCAAAAATAAATAAAAATAAACATTCGCAAAACAAAATCGCCCACAAATCTAGCGAACGGACTGTCAGAGCCCATCCACCCCCCCCCCCACTGAGTATCCAGCGTCCTTAGTCAATAAAAAGGGGAAAAAAAAGCACTTTGCAGAAAACCCTAAGATATACATGCAACAATGTTCTAGAATAACTGATCATATGAATTACTAACTAATAATGTAACCACAAATATTGAAAATGTGCAAAGTGACTAGTAATGTTCTAATAGAAATATGAAGGGGAAAAAAAGAGTATGAGGAAATATTAAAGTCCAATGAATCCTAAAAACGCATCTATCTAATGTTAAAAGTTTGTGAATATTCCGAGTCCAGGGCTGCTTCTTAATACACTGAGCATCCATTGATTGATATAGCAGGTTTATCCCACCTCCCCAGCAGTGCAAGATCTTTGTAACACTTTCCTGTTTGTGATCATTTGTTGCCAATATTCCCAGCCGTTTGAGCTGCAAACTGTAACAACAGATAATGTTACCTTAGTAATATAAGAATACATTGTAGCTGCTGGGGTACACTGTCTGAGGGATTGATTTGAAACTTAAAAAGCGGCCATTTAGTGAACCCTGGGAAGCAGGATTTTGCTGATCGATCACTTCCCCCGATCGATCAGCAGTTTAGGTAATTCGTTTTCAATAAAGGTAATCAAATGCTGTATAACAAAAATATATATATATATATTTTAAATTTTTTAAGCTGCTTAGATTGCCCTTAAAGAGACGAACCCCATTCCAGTTAGAAATTCCCCAAACAAAAACAAGAAGCTCCCGCTCCGAAATATAGTCAAGTCAAATATTACTTTTATGTTAGTGCAAAAAATACGAATAGCTCTCAAGGTTAAAATGTCAATCAAAAGGGGATATAACTTATGAGGTAGAAGTGCGGGACACGCGTCACCTCGTGGTGTCAGAAGATCCCAGCGGGAGAGTATGTGGGGATGATTCCGGAAGGTAATGTCGCAGGGGGGAGGCAGTATTATGGAATAGGCTTGGAGGTATTGCTGTAGGAGGGGGAGTAGGAGAAATTCCTTGTTCAACACGCTGCGCAGTTTCTTCCTGGCGCGGGGAGAAAGTTCCGCTGCATTCAAGTGAATGGGACGGAAGTCCTCTCCAGCGCCGGGTATGAGCTGCACAGCGGATCCAGACGGAAACACTGGTGCTCGCCTCCGAGCGGGGGGTACAGTAATCGGGGGGCTGCGTGGGTGTCACGTTACTATCAGATTTCATGGCTGCCTCTCCGCCAGGCGGCGTTTATCTTCATGCACACATATCAAATGTCACTTATGTCGGAAGCGCTTCTTCCCATTATGTGTTATCTGTATTATTTGTTATTTATATGATTGTCACGTGTGTTACTGCTGTGACGCGCTGTGCACATTAATGGCGCTATACAAATAAAGACATACATACCACATGAATGAGAAAGACATACATACATATATTTGTTATCACAACTCTGTGCCCAGGACATACTTGGAACCGAGAGGTGGCTCTCAATGTATTACTTCCTGGTAGCACATTTTATAAATATATAAACACAAACAGGAAGGAATCACTGGAGAAACCATAAGAACAGGTTTAGCTGTAAGCGGGGGCATCTTTATTTTTTTATGTTTTTCTTATCTGCTTGTGAACGTTTCTCCTGGAAATGTCTGTAACGTCCTGTTTGGGGGGGGGGGGGAGGAGGGGATGGGGGAAAGAGGGGGGTCGGGGTACTGACCTCCTGGCAGGACAGGATTGATCTAATCCCCTTATCTCTGCAATCCAATAAAAAAAAAAAGAATACCCCCCAAACTCAGTGTCCCAGCTGTAAAAGATAGTAAACGAAAACTGTCAAACTTGATACCTGATGAATTCAAATAAAGATGAAAGTATTATTAGTAGTATTAGTAGTATTACTGCTTATTTTCCCCCTCACTAATCATATTGCTGCCATTGGTTCACTTTTGCCTAGATAGGAACTGATCCATTACCCATTTTACCTGCTTCATTGATATGAATGGATCTTGTAATCGGTCAGTAAAAGGCATCACTACCCGGCTGCATCTACCGAACCCCAACTCTGCCCCTCTGTGTAGGTGCAGAATAATGCAGGTGTTCCCCTCAATATCCGACTGGCACCCTCTCTCTCTACCTTTAGGACCTTTCTTAAAGCCCACCTCTTTACCGAAGCACACGGGTAGCCCCGATGGCTGATACTTTACATCTTTACATTTCATGCACTGACCTTGCCCCCCTGCAGACACACTTACCGGAACCAACTCCCCCCCCCCCCCCCCCCTCTACTGTCTGTAAGTTCTCCCAACGTACCACTTCGGGCAGGGACTCCTTTTCCTGTTGTTCTGATGCACTTATTCCCATTGGAGTATAATATTATGTCACGTGTATTGTAAAGCGCTATGTTTCTGGATGGGGCTATATAAATAAAGATATACATACAGTACATACATACAGTACATACATACAGGTGTGGCCCAGCTGTCGCCTGCAGTACATCACTTTGCACATAACCGTACACCTCATTCCCAACAGTAGCAACTGCCCAAGTACAAAATATGGCTATGTGTACGGACCCCCATCAGAGAGCTGGTGTTTCAACACGTGGGGGTTTCGCTGCCGAGGTGTCACATGATAACGATGGACACTCAACGACACTCAGCAACCCCTTCGGCAGTGAATGTGTTAAGCCCATCTGTGCATTCTGCTGTCCGGCTGGTGATGTAGGTTTGAAAACTCCGCGGTACCCACAGTTCATGGGGTCACCTGTGTCACCGGTGGGCGTATGGCTCTCAAATTGTACTGGCCCCTTCTACAGGCCCCCTTAGCTGAGCAATGACAATGGTCTCCATGCAGAGGTGACTTCCTGAAGACACTGACCTACAAGACGAGAGCCTCGCTGTCCTCCTGTTCAGGGTGCGTGCTCCCCCATTCTTGTGCCGGCTCCGCAGGTACTCCTTGTAGTTCTTGGAGAGCAGGGTGTACAGGAAGGGGTTGATGCAGCTGTTGCTGTAGGCCAGACAGGTCACCAAAAAGTTGACATACACGGCTGTGTTACCGCTGAGGTTGCCCGCTGCCTGCCAATAAATGCTGAGCAGCTGCCAGACCCAGAATGGGATGAAACACGCCCAGTAAGCCAGAACGATGCTGACGATCATGTAGAAGACTTTCTGCCTTGGGCAACTCTTCACCTCCTTGTTTCTGAAGACGTTGGTTTGGGATTTCCAATAGGTTGTTGCCATCTTAAAGTAGAGATAGCAGATGACCAGCCCCGGGGCAAGGATGCAGGTGTTGAACAGGATGGTGAGGTAGACTTTGTATGCGTCCAGCTGCCAGGTTGGGTGGCACATGCGCTTGGTGATTCCATCCTGGACGCTTGTTCTCAGGTCTATTAGTATCATGGTTGGAAGCGCGAGGAGGAAAGACACCAGCCAAACCAGGCAGGTGATTGTCCTCCTGTAATCCCTGGAGCGGCCGATGGTGTCCAGTGGCTTCACCACGGCGAGGTACCTCTCGGTACTCATGACGGTAAGGATGAAGATGCTGGCGTGCATGGTGAGGAGGTCCAGGCTGAACAGGATCCGGCAACCGATGTCCCCAAAGTACCAATCCTTCAGAAAGTATGTGCAGACCACAAAGGGTATGGTGGATAAGTACAGCAGATCTGCCAGTGCCAGGTTCACGATGTAAATGTACATGGACCCCGTGAATCTCATAGACATGTTCATCACCACTAGCGTGTACATGTTTCCGCTCACCCCAACTAGGCACATGACAGTAAGGACACTCCCTAAAAACGAGGTCACCACCATATCATTAGTGACTCCGCTGACTCCCAGGGAAGTATTTGCGTTAGCCGTGATGTTCCTCTGACCCAGCGGCAGAGCTGTGTCCTCCCATGAATCCATGCTGCTCATGTGGTGGCTTCCGGCAGGAGTCTGATCACTAAACCATCCACGACAGGCCACGGTCGGGTAGTATCTGAAATAAAGACAGGGTCGGTATGCAGGTATTTCTGTACGAAAGGTGCAGGATTCAGACAACGTCTCTCGCGTTGAACGGCTACATGACAGGCAACGCACTATATGTATTTCTTTTATTGCATAGACTAACAGTTTTAAATAAGAAATCCAACTGTTACGACAGAGAGACTGGGATTTTAGATCAGCATGAAACTATATGTCTGGCACTGTGAGTAGGAAAGAAGTACAGACCAAGCTGGATAACTAATACCAGATATAGCACGGGAACCCATATTGGGAAAAAAGTATAAAGTTCTTTAATGAGGCATATACAAAATAGTAATGGCCCACGCAAAACCTCCCACGCGTTTTGCACCTGAAGGAGTGGGACCATTACCATTGGACCATTTCTATTTTGCTACTTACGTGGTCGGTTTAGTGATCAGACTCCTGACGGAACCCAACACATGAGCAGCATGGATTCTAGGGAGGATACTGGAGTCGTTGGTATTGGATACCCGACCTGCTGTTGCTCCATACTTTTGTTCTATTCATTCTTTGCGCTCTACTTGGGAAGCAGGCACAGTGGGACGCACAGAAGGCTACCTACAGCTACATTAACAGCTGCCACAAACAAGACGGCTGCAAACACCAACCACTCCGGGTTCTCTCACAGGAGATAAGATCATTACTTTCCTCCCAGGGCCTGGGTAAGTGTTAGGGGTTAATGCGATATATTTATATCTCAACTCAACAACGTACATCTGAGTACGTATTTAATACAAGCCGCTGTGAGCCTGATGGAATGTAAGTGAGAGCTTGAAACTTACTGCCAGTCTCCTATTGCCATCATTACAACCTCGCTCCGTAGAGACAAATACCATTTCACCGAATATTAAGCTGAAGCAACATCATTTTTTTTCATTCACAAAAACAGTGTTACCTTTCGGGATCTCTGTATTTATCCCGTGTCCAGTGGGAGACTCTGCGGGGACAATAATTCAGCAAACAGACTTTCCCCCAACTACTTTGCTTCCACGTTGTAAGGATGAGGTCCGTACAAGATGCCGCAGATCGGAAGAGGCAAGCGGAAGAAATGGCTGGAGAGATGTATCTCCAAGTGCCCTGGTGAGGGTGGATTCCTTGCAGGTAGCTGGCATTCACTGTATGTCGGAGGGTCTGTCCTGGCTGACAGATTCAGTCCGTCAGTGGTGACATTGGATACCGAGGCTGGAGCCTCATTTCTCCAAGTTCTCTTGTTGAGTGTATCGCCGCACATTTAGAAAGCTTTTTGATCTGTGTTACTTACCACAGTTGAGTTGGTTTCACAGGGTCAGCGCTGTGATGGAGAGCGCACGGCTGCCTTATCGAGGGGGAGGATTTCACCTGCTGTTAGGATGCAGAGATTAGCAGCAGCGCTGATAGAAGTGCCGAGTATAACCAGGAGGAGATGCAGATCAGATGACCGTGTCTGCAGCATCTGTGTGCAACCTGCACACACCGTCTGAGCTCTGCTCGTGCAAGTACTTAGACAGGATGCAGAGGGTGGGATCAGGCTGGGAGGTAGGTGGGCTCTGTCCCATTCTGTGCGGGCACGAGGAGGAGGTCCAGCTGGATGGAAGGTACATTCCCACATCCCGAGGAAGCACAATCCCATGACCATCACCTGTTATCTCACCCAGATGTAAAGCTTCAGATCCTTTCATGCAGAAAATGTTCTAAAGTATTCAGCGCGTCACTTATAGCAGAGGTGTGTGTGACGTCACTAATACTGTATAATGATACAGTATGCATTTATAAATACACGCTGCTCTGCATGTTACAGATACGCGCTGCTCTGCGTGTTACAGATACGCGCTGCTCTGCGTGTTACAGATACGCGCTGCTCTGCGTGTTACAGATACGCGCTGCTCTGCGTGTTACAGGTACAAGCTGCTCTGCGTGTTACAGATACGCGCTGCTCTGCGTGTTACAGGTACAAGCTGCTCTGCGTGTTACAGATACGCGCTGCTCTGCATGTTACAGATACGCGCTGCTCTGAGTTACAGATACATGCTGCTGCTGCGTGTGTCTGTACAGATTTACGCGGGCTTCTGGCGTGTTACAGATACAGACGCTGCTCTGGTGTTACAGGCACACGCTGCTCTGCGTGTTACAGGTACAAGCTGCTCTGCTATTACAGTACAAGTGCTCTGCGTGTTACAGATCCTGCGCTGCTCTCTGCTCGCTGCCTGGAGATACGCGCTTGCTACTGCTTGGTTACAGATACGTCGCCTGCTCTCGGTGTATCGATACGCGGCTCGCTTTAGGCGGTACCGATAGCGCTGCTCTGCGTGTTACAGATACGCGCTGCTCTGCGTGTTACAGATACACATTGCTCTGTGTGTCACATACAGATACTGCTCTGCATGTTAGACACACTACTATGCTTGGTACACACACTGCTCTGTGTGTCACATATACACTGCTCTGTGTGTCACATATACACACTGCTCTGTGTGTCACATATACACACTGCTCTGTGTGTCACACACACACTGCTCTGTGTGTCACATGTACACACTGCTCTGTGTGTCACATATACACACTGCTCTGTAGGTTACAGGTACACACTGCTCTGCGTGTTATTTGCGTATAGTAATCTGCAGGATTATACAGAGAGCCATGAACTGATTGCCTCTTGATGTCTATATTATTTATGGACTGTTATGGTTGTTAATAAAAGCTGTGACCTGTTTTACTCCAACAACCATGGTGTTAGTGCACTTATTTTAAGGTGGGACTTGAGGGGAAAAGAATCGATGCTGGGTAAGTCATGAATAGATGTTGTATCTATAGTGTACGTATATTTAGGTGCAGAATGTAGCCAGATCTGGCAGTATACACCGAGAGTACACAGGGGAGTGAAGCCCTATCCTGAAGAGCTTACAATTACAGTCCAAGTGTTACAAGTTACCCTCCAGTATAAACACATACGACCAGCAGCAGCCAATCAGACGGCTTTGCGTGGCGAGCCTCCCGTCTCTGCATGCGCTGCTGTTACATATATAATCTCAGCCTGTGCATTCACACGAGAGAAAGCTTACACCTGCAATAACATCAACATAAAGCCCTTCCAGATAAGAAAGCGCAATACAAGAGATACTCAGAAGTCCGATCAATAAGTGACAATCCTCTGTCTCTCAGGTGGGGCGACTCTGTGACTGGCTCCCCAGTTGGTGCTCGATGGTGACAGATGTCCCCTTGTGTCCACTCATCACTGGGTTCCTGGGATACGCTCTGTACACATTATCTCACATCTGTCCTACATGAAATCTATATCAGTATCAGGCGCAAACCAATGCGTGTGTGTGTGTATATATATATATATATATATATATATATATATATATATATATACAGAGCAATGAATATCTGTTTGAATATGTGCAGAACAAAGCTATGTACGTTTAGATATGTGCTGAGCAATGTATATCTTTATACTGTTTATACCCTCTGGAGACTACTAAGTAATGTAAAGGGTTAATAGCCTTAGTAGGTTAACTGGGTGGGATCACTCTGGATTGCCCCTCACCACCATGTGATGCGGATGACTATGCAAAGTTTAGAAGGATATATACAGCTCCGCCCATGTTCCAGAAGCAGGTTCCTTGGAGTTCAGTTAGAGTGCCTCACCATGAGCCTTGTATATATGTTTAAGTATATACATTGTTATGTGCATTAAGGATGTCCTGTCACCATTATTATTTCAGTTAAGGAACGTGCCCTATATAGTTAGCGCCTATACTAATGGCCCAAGATTTTTTCTCATGTGGGAAGGGAGTAATCATGTGCTCAGCAGGGAGTCTCAGGGTAGAACTCCGGAGAATGATCGGATCGGCCTCACCGGAAGGTCCTTAGTAAACTCCTGATGCAATATGTATGGCCATCCCAGGGCCGGTTAAACTGATTGCCGGGGGGGGGGGGAGAGTGCGGGGCCCCTGTAAGTGCCTCTTGCCTTCTATCCGGCTTCGCCTCATCTTGCCATGACAACGTGATGTCGTGTCATCAAATGATGCGCAGCGTCGCAGAATAGGAGCAGGAGACATGCCGGAGCAGGTAAGACGCCCCGCACACTCCACGGCACCGGACCACCAACCTTTAAAGCCAGCTCTGATTGGCCAGGTATTGTCGCACACAGTAATGGGACACTGATTTCAAAAAGCGTCTGTGCTCCGGTAAGAGGGCAGAGGTATAACCCGGGAGAACTAGATTTTGGGGAAATAACCATTGGTTTTTATTTAGCCCGTAGCTTACAAAAGGCAGCATACAAAATAAACACAACAGCCTATCCCTTTGTAAGAGCTGAGCCACACTTCCCCGTCTCTATCTGCAGGGCTGGGAGGGTAGGCCTCTGACCCCAAAGACCAAAGAGGTACCTGGTTTCAGGGGCTCTTTCCCTCAGTCCGGGTCGGGGTTGGTGTCCGTGGGGTGCACCCTCTGGCGGGTTCCAGGGTTCGCTGCATCCTGGAATAGTGGGTCTGCTTCCCTGGGATCTCTCTGTGCTACAGAGATCCCCTGCAGATAAAGCAGGAGGCATTTCTATCTGTCTGATGAGACAGGTGAGACTGGCTAATTGTCTGTAGCTGCAATTAACCAGCTCACTGCTGGACTCATCAGCTTGATACCGGCTTCCTATTTGGGTCCGTATTTAGCTGGGGTTTAGTCCCTTTCGCTATCCCCAACAAGGGGGCCCCTGAGATGGGGCACTATTAACGCTATGCAGGAGATTGCCAATCTAATCAATACTAAGGGAAACAAGCATAAGTACCTCCCCAGCAAAGGAGCGAGAGCTACCAGGGGAAGTAGCACAAAGTAACATATTGTTTCCCACCAGTTAATGTCAGAAGGGGTCTGTTTTTTTGTATGGAGAGCATTGTCAACGGCTGTGAATAAAGTTCTTGTTTGTACTATAAAAGCTCCTGGTGCCTATCATTATTCTATCTGCATATCCACACCCAGCCTGCACTGACCCAGCACCCTGAGGAGGTATGAGAGACTGAGCCCAGCCTGCACGGACCCAGCACCCTGAGCAGGTATGAGACTGAGCCCAGCCTGCACTAACCCAGCACCCTGAGCAGGTATGAGAGCCTGAGCCCAGCCTGCACTAACCCAGCACCCTGAGCAGGTGTGAGACCGAGTACAGCCTGCACCGACCCAGCACCCTGAGCAGGTATGAGACCGAGCCCAGCCTGCACCGACCCAGCACCCTGAGCAGGTATGAAACCGAGCCCAGCCTGCACAGACCCAGCACCCTGAGCAGGTATGAGACCGAGCCCAGCCTGCACTGACCCAGCACCCTGAGCAGGTATGAGAGACAGAGAGAGAGACAGAGAGAGGTTGTCATCAGCCCTGAGGAAGCCATCAATGCGTGTGTGTATATTTAAGTAATAATCCCCGAAGAACAGGGCATTACTGGCCAATAATGCCCTGGCTGGAAGAGTTGAAGCCAGCAAGGGCATTATTGGCCAGTAATGCCCTGTTCTGAGGGGATTATTACTATTATAGGCTAAATGTAGGCTTATTTCATAAATAATAGACACTTTTGTATAGTTAAATAGATTTTTTTATTCAAATAAAATGGTAAATACATGAAACCACCTCTATACACTCTTACACTGCAGCTATTTATATCCACACACTGCCGCCTCCTCTGTACACACACACACACACACACACACACACACACACACACACACACACACACACACCACCACCACACACACATCACCCACACACACAGACCACACACAAACAACACCACACACACACACACACACCACCACACACACACCACACACATTGCTGCTACACACACACACACACACACACACCACAACACACACACACACACACACACCCACACACACACACAACACACACACCACACCCACACAACACAGTCCTACACACACACATACTGGAGCTCTAGACACACCCAGCCCCTCCTCTACACACTCACAATGCAAGCACCTCTACACACACAGCAGCAGCTCTACAACACACACACAGCAGCAGCTCTACAACACACAGCAGCTCTACACACACACACACTTGCTGCTAAACACCACATGCTACACAAACTACACCCTACAACTGCTACGACACACACAACACACTGGGAGCTCTATATCACACACACACACACACACACACACACACACACACACATCGCTCTACACTTATACAAACTGCTGCAACACATACAACACAACAACACCACACTGCAACCACAATAAAAAATGCAGCACTTACTAAACTTGCAGACTCCCCCCCAGCTCTACACACAACACAACGTCACCTCTACCACACCCCCCACACACACACTGCACCTCTATACTACAAAACACTTCTTTTTTGCAGTCTCCCCCCCCCAATTCAATGATATCTGCTCAGAAAATCTCCGTCAGCTGCAGGGATGGGGGAGAGAGTCAAACCGTGGTGTGATACTGTTTTGACCAATCCCATGCAGGTCTCAGAGCTTTACATTATTCACAACCAATCCCCATACCTGTCTCCGCTGTTCTGAAAGCCTGATGGCTTGGAAATAAACAGATTGGAAAACTGGCATTTTGGCAAAACTGCGAAATTCTGGGATTTGTTACTGGGATAATTCCCTGATTTAACCAATCAGAGAGCAGGTGGTTTTTTTCAAATAATGGCCCTGAATTTTATGTATGTTAGGCCTATAATTATATTTTACCAGGAGCGCAATATCTGTGTAAATATTGCAGAGACAACTTTGAACCAAACATGTACTCAACTTTATACTAAATCGTAGATAGTTTCGAGATTAGTGTTTTCAACAGTTGTAACACATTTACGAGCTACGACAGAAAAAATCCTATCTCTCTGTTTAATGAAACACGAACCTCCCGCAGTGCATCGGGACTCTGAAATCTACAGTGACATCACTTTAGTAACATCCTGTTCATTGTCTACATCATGACGTCTTAGAAAGTGTTAATACTACTTAAAATCTACTACCATGGGGCACATTTTCATGGCGATTTGAGCGAGAAATTATCAAATATATGAAACGAAAGCAAACTTTTTTTTTTTCCGGTGCACAGGTGAAGTACAGGGGTGGATAGTCTACACACCATGCATGAGAATGACCAAGCCCAGCATGTCTATATTGCATTGTATATCAGTACAAGAGTAAACTGTGCATGTTATCAGTACAGAGCAATGTCTATTCGTCCCCCAAGTCAGGTTATCTCAGCTCAGCACAGGTGTCTCAGCCTCTGATTGAGTCACCTGTGCTGAAGCAGGGACTGATTGAGCCACCTGTGCTAAAGCAGCGATATCCTGAAAACCTCACCCATTGGGGTCACTCTTTGGGAGGCAGCGTCCCTCACTAGGAGGCAGTGTCACTCACTGGGAGGCAGCGTCACTCACTGGGAGACTGCGTCACTCACTGGGAGACAGCGTCACTCACTGGGAGGCAGCGTCACTCATTGGGAGGCAGCATCACTCAGGAGGCAGCGTCACTCGCTGGGAGGCAGCGTCACTCACTGGTGATAGGAAAAGTGATTTACACATAAAAGGTATGTATAAAATAAACAATACAACCTTAACAGGTGAGGTTTTGTGCAGCTGGTCTGTGGGAATGGCTCAAACACCAAGGCTACAAGGAAACAAAAAAAGAACAGCGCAAAAAAACCATTGTGTAGTGTATTAAAAAATTATTTATAGTATAAAGGTGAGTATTGCACGTACATCAACAATAAGGGTTAATAGCATGACATGTTAGGGACATGTTACCACTCTGTAGGCACAACAGGATTCAGACACCGGTTGCAGGACGTTCACCCTCAGAATGCTGGTGTATGATTCCAAAGTAAGCAGCTCAGCGTTGGGGAACCTTCCCACACCGTCACGGAGCTCTCAGCAGGGTTGATCGCACACGCTGCTTCTGGGTTACTCCACGCCGGCGTCTGACGTCATCAGACGGCGTCTCTATGCCGGTCGCGTCTTTGGTGCGTCACTGTCTCACACTCAGCAATCCAGCGGCACACAGAGTCCCAAACACGTCCCGTAGCAGAACAAATGTTCGATTTAAAACCGCAATGGGGATACAAAAATATATGAATGAAGGAACGCGCCCTCTCCTACGCGTTTCGTACTTCCGTACTTCGTCAGGGAATCGTCAGGGAAAAGAAGAAATTGAGCACCAGCTCTCGAGTTATATTAATTTCTATGAATAAGAAAGAGAAAATAAGCTTTTATCACCCAAGCGCATTTCTGAAAAGCCCTATCCTGAACCCCCCACTTCCCACACCTTTTATATAATTTATATAATTATGTACTCATTATTTATTTCCCCCCTTTTCCCCCTGTGCTCCCAACTAAAAGTGCATGAAAACTTTAATAAAATATTACGTTTAAAACGTGCAGATATTCAGTTGAAGTTGTCCTAGATTTTCCATTTGTTTCGAGTGTGTATTTTATTGTATAAACATTTAGTAGGCTTCTTCTCGAAATAACTATTGCCCAATTATTGCAGGCTCATTCAATCACTGCTTTGCATTGAAGTGCAGGCTCCTCTTAGGGCAGCCTTCTAACTCTATACTGATAGCGAGAGTAATTGCAGCTTGTTCCTCTGTTACACACGTAGTTGTGAATACATTGGCCATGATCTTTGTTCCTCTGTTACACACGTAGTTGTGAATACATTGGCCATGATCTTGGTCTCTATTTGATTAGTAATGGATAAACAGAGCTCATAGAATTGATACAGAACACTGGTTTATTGCACAATTCCCATTATTTTTATTACAGGGAAATGTGTAAAAGCTCATAAACAGGGAGTAAAATTTTGTTACTATACTTATATTGGACAAAAGAAAAGAGAGGGACAAACTGATTTATTGTCATTATTTAAAAAAAACATGTTTAGACAGAACTGCGCCTTAAACCCTGATACAAGCGACTCAGTACAACTTGTGCAGGTATTGGATGCAATGTGGTATGAAAGGCATTGTAGGGATTGAATTGCTGGAGACAAGTCACTAAAGGTAGATAAAAAAGCAGGGCTCCAAAAAAGGTTTGGCGTGAAAATGATTTGACGCCTGTGTGTGCTGCGTTGGTGGGCCAGCGGCAACCCCTGCGACCCCACGACCTCCCTCGCTCTTGGTAGAGGTCTTTGTGTGCAAATCTGGCCAGCTGAATGGCCACTGCAAAAATGTCCCTAATTGGCCCAGAAGGCCTGGGGTGAGTCTGTGACGTAAGCCCCCCTGCAATTGGCAAAATCCCTTGTGTGCTTCCCTGATTGGTGCGGATTCAGGCCCATAGGAGATTATAGAATAACACAACATAAATAATAACAAAAATATATTTAACCCATAAAGCCATTAATTGTCACTGTGGCTAACTAAGCCCTCACACTGGGGGCCTAAATAGCCATATTGGCAATCAATGTTGACCTGTATAACATATTGAATATCTTACCCCAGCTGAGATGAAGGCCATCCTCATCTTCATGGCTGAAGCCGCCCCGGAATAATTCATGCTGTTAATTACGTTCCGATAAATGTGGGGACGTGTTGCACTGTGTGACAATACACAAACATGCGGTATTGTGACTATTTTTTCACTGGATCCGCTATTTTTAACAGACGTGTAGGCGATGGGTGCAGAGGTTTAAAAGAGGAGACGTACTGTAGTTTTAGGGGAAATCAAAACAGGCTTTTATTAGCCGACGGTTTGAAACCACAAAAATACCGCTTATGTTTCAGCAAAAAGGGAGTAGCTACCGATCGGGGAGAGGGAACTTCTCCAGCGAGTGTGGCATGTTATCTGAGCTTTGTAACTAGCTACACTTGCAAACTCGTTCGACAAGTGCCCCAAATTCTCGATAAGTCACTTATCGAAGCTACTAGAATAGGCCCTATAGTCTTTTTAAAGGATTAACGAACCAGATGAGCAGGTTAATTAGGACAGTCTGCTTTAAATTAACCTGCTCAGTGCTGGGCTCAAGCTCTCCACACAGGTTTCCCTGCGAAGCTAATTAGACAGGGAATGCCCCCTGTTAAGGACCCCATATAAGAATGCTGCATGTGTAGCGCTGCAGCGTGGATGAATTGCACTATAAAAATAAACCAGTTTTGGCTTCATGGAGCTTGATGCATCCAGGCCTACGTGTCATAGTGTAGGAAATATTGATTTTCGGTTCTATAGAGGTTGACACACTTGCTTGAAACAAGTCACTAATAGTAGAAAAGAAACAAGGCTCCAAAAAATGTAAAGTGGAAATATAGGAAGCCACGCAGATGGGTTTGTAATAAGAACACTAAAGAAATATTTGTATGGGGATGCGCTTAAGATTAGAACGTGGATATCCCTCACACACACCCAGAAATAAACAGTCATCCTCTTTCTTTATTTTAGTCCAATATTCAACTCCGACAGTGAGAGCTCGGAGGAGTCGGAGTTTGAGTTGACTTCAGCACCTGTATCCGCCCTCAGAGCCTCCATCGTTTGTCCAATATTCAACTCCGACAGTGAGAGCTCGGAGGAGTCGGAGTTTGAGTTGACTTCAGCACCTGTATCCGCGCCCTCAGAGCCTCCATGTTTAGTCCAATATTCAACTCCGACAGTGAGAGCTCGGAGGAGTCGGAGTTTGAGTTGACTTCAGCACCTGTATCCGCGTCCTCAGAGCCTCCATCGTTTAGTCCAATATTCAACTCCGACAGTGAGAGCTCGGAGGAGTCGGAGTTTGAGTTGACTTCAGCACCTGTATCCGCGTCCTCAGAGCCTCCATCGTTTAGTCCAATATTCAACTCCGACAGTGAGAGCTCGGAGGAGTCGGAGTTTGAGTTGACTTCAGCACCTGTATCCGCGTCTCTCGAGCCTCCATCGTGAGTGAGTACAGTGCTGAGAGGAGGAGGCCACAGTACTCACTGAGTATGAAGCTATGCTTCACACTTATGCCATAGACGATGGTTCAGCCGGCTTCAGAAAACTGACCCTACAGCCAATAAACCTCGAAACGTGTAACTATCCTATGGGACGGGCCTGATGGTGTCAGATCCAATGGCGGTGGTGCTGGACCCGGATCTGAGGTTGCCGCGAGGCTTCACAGTTATACTAGAGGAATACCCATTCGCCAAGGTCCAGCCGGATGAAACTCCCGGCCTACAGACAATAAACTTGGAGAAATTTCCTGTCCTATGGGAGGACTCGCCTGAGGAAATCAGTGTGTATTCAACGTCCACAATCGGCTGCCTGGGTGGGCTCTCACGCACAAGCTAAGACCAAGCATGCCCCCCTCCACAGGTAGGAAAACGTGGATGAGGGGGGGGGGGGGAGCAAAAGACAAATGGGGGAAGAGAGGGGGGTATATTCCTTTGGACTTTACGGAATTGTCCATAGGGAATAATAGAAATCCACTATAGATTGTGGCAGCGTGAGTTCAATATGTCATTGTTGCTATTTACATCCTTGCAAAAAAGTTTGCGTGTTAATGCCTCCATTCTTAATGCATAGGAGGGTTAGGCTGGGAAACTCCTATTTGGCTCTTACTGATTGCACAGATCCACCGCTGGTTAGCTGCTTCGGGCCTCGGTTTAGCAAAAAGCACTGTTTGTTATCATGCGCATGGGAAGGCAAAAAACGTCAAAAGAAAGCTGACTGTCACTACTGAGTAAGTACAGTACTTACTGTATTGTCCTCCATAACTCTACCAACATCTTGTAGTGAACTGTACAGTACTAGTATGCCTGTGTTCAATATTTTATTAATCTTTACAGTACCTTTCGACTGTACAGTATAAAAATTTTGCCATTCTTACAATCAGTCACTAGCTTTTTAAGTCAACTCTACAGTAATATACTGTACTGTCTTCTGTACTTTAGGAGGTGGTGTCATAGTGTAATCATTTGAAAAGATTCTGTTTTCTTTGAACTAATAATCCTGCTGTTTGAGGGGCTATTTATTTAATATATTTATTCTTTATACTGTAGCGCCCAAAGTGTACGCACAGTACAATAAGTGCTGCAGCAACATCAGACAATAAGAAATCTGTGCGCTATTGGGATGCTTAATTTGCCTACTGTAACAAATTGTTCTGTTTTTCTTTACACATTAGGGTGAACACACTTCTGGTGGACCAAATAAGTGACGCGAATGATGAGACGTGTGCCACAAGGGTAAAGAATGCACTAGAGGCTACTCACAAAATAAAAGCATCAGGGACCAGTATCAAGTTGATGAGACGGAAATTGGGATGGAAAATGGGCGTTTTAAGTAAGTACAGTACAGTATACAGTACATCACCCATGCCCTCTTTTTTATGTTAGGCTCCCTCCTAATACAGTATCATACTGTACTGTATGTCCAGCATTTAGTGGCTCTAACATTTTTCCTTGTCATTAAAGAGCGCATCCTACAGTATGATAAGGGAAGCCAACAAAATAAAAAGAGTGGACCAGGCACGGGCATGGATTGAAAGTGGCGAGACTTTCAATGATGTCATCTTTACAGACGAGACAACTGTAGCGCTTGAGAGGTTTGCCCATTTTGGATTCTACAAAAAAGGACGCCTATCTCTGAAGCCGCGTCCCAAACACCCAGTGAAGATGCATGTGTGGGGTGCCATCTCTAGACAAGGACCAGGATGCATCATTATCTTTGAGGGTAAAATAATGCACAAATACACATGCTGTGGCCTTATGCACTGGACAGCTGTACTGTATTCAGTATTTTGTATCCTAATGTTACATTTTTTTTCTTGTTTCCAGGAATCATGAATAAAGTGTTCTTCCAAGATCACATAATTACACATGTTGTTGAATACATAAAGAATGATTTCCCATCTGGTCACCGGTTCTTCCAGGACAATGATCCGAAACACACAGCATCGACGGCTCACATTCTTGCCAGTGGTATCAACTGGGTTAAGATGCCAGCGGAGTAAGTTGGGTAACCTTTTCGCATTGTTTTACATAGTTTACTGTATATCTCCTTACGTAATTCACCTTTTTTATCCCCTCCTACTGTATTACAGATCACCAGATTTTAATCCCATCGAAATGGTATGGCATGAGTTGAATGATTATATAAGAAAAGTGTGGAAACCGTCCTACAAGGAAGAATTGGAAAAGTGGATACTGAATTTCTGGAACAATAAACTCACCGTAGCAAGATGTAATAAATATATTGATCATTTTGCGACTGTGTTGCTTATTGTTATACAACGTAATGGCCAGGCCTCTGGAAAGTAATAAGGCACAGGTAAGTATGATACAGGTAATTATGGCCCTAAAAATAACCATGTCTGCATTTATTGTTTCTTTTCATTTTCAGAACTGCCGCAGCAAGGAAGGGGAGGGGATGTGTAAGATAATAGTATGGTGTTCATGTACAAACCAGCCTGTATCTTACACAAAACTCCCTCTCCCACCTCGCTCAGTAGTTACTGTATAGAAATTCGTGTTTGCCAAAAAAAAAAAAGTTTTTAAAAAAATCTTTTGAAATAAATACTGTATTGTTATTGTTTTAACCATTTATTTCTGTTAATCAGGCACAGGTAAGTATGATACATGCACTTTACTGCACTGTAAGTACTGTTTGGCACTCAAACTAACCATGTCTGCATTTATTGTTTCTTTTCATTTTCAGAACTGCCGCAAGCAAGGAAGGGGGGAAAGGGGGATGTGTAAGATAATAGTTACTGTATAGAAATTTGTGTTTGCCAAAAAATAAAAAAATATATGTTTTTAAAAAAATATTTTGAAATACTGTATTTTCAGAGCTGCAGCCACCTCTCCCCATCTCGTAATGCCATAACGAAGAGAAAGACAAGAGCTACTGTATTGTATTTTTGTACTGTATTATGCATTCAAAAATAAAATCTATTTTTTAAACCCCTCTTGCTGACCTGAAATTCTTATGAACAGTTCAACAAACAAACATTGCACTTCACATTATATTGGGAAAAAATATATATAAAAACAAAAAATGCTTTTTTTAAATTATTATATTTTTATTGTTTAATCAATCATTTCTGTTAATAATGCAATCAAATGCTGTAGACAAATACTATTTTCCTGCATTAAGGATTATCCAACATGTCTTCTGCCCAGCTCATGATAATCACGCAACAGTACATTTACGTTAATGGCTCTGTTGGAGTGCTCTGTTGTTGTGTTGTTGTGTTGTTGATAAGCTTTGAACTTCAAGTTGATTTGTTTTGTTACAGTACAATAGCAGTTTTAGAAGGGCTTTCTTAGCTAGGCCTGTATCTCACACAACATGTTAATATTATTACTAGTGGGGGGGGAGTGTTGTGTTGTAGAAAAGGCAAGTTAGAAGGGCTTAGCTTATCGCACTTGCGCATGCGTGGCATGGTTTGTCAGAGGTGTTGATAAGAGGTTGAAATCCTTGAGCTGTGTGTGTGCGGGGGGGGGGGGGAGAGGGGGTGCAAGCTGTGCTAGTTGTATGAAGTTCCAAGCTGTAGTTCAAAGGCATATTCTCAACAGGTCATCATAATGTTTTGATCCCCACACCCCCAAATAAAAATCACAGTACTACAGTATGCCACCCACCCTCAGAAATAACGTACATGACTAGTGTGGAATTAAAAAGCAACAGTACTGTTTGATTCTCATAATATCATAATTGCTATAGTATGCAAGCCCATGGTGATAACCCCCAAAAATATACAGTATACGGTATTGCATTTGTAAAACTTGAATCTCAGAATATCCATACTTGCTATGTAGGCCATGGCAATAACCAAAAAATTGTTTTTGCTGATTTGCGAACATGTTACTGTAATACAGCACATGTTTTTTCTTTAATAAAGTCTATTATTGCTTATTTTATTATACTACAGTATTGCAGACATGGAAATCGCACACTGAACGTGTGTGTGGGGGGTTAAACTCATCAGACCCCCTCCCAAAAAAAATATATTTTTTTGGTTAATCAATTATTTCTGGTTTTTATTTTCAGTACTGTACTGTACAGTACAGCAATACAGAATCAAATGCATCCATAACGAAGGAAAAGACAAGCCTGTACACGAATTATTGTATTTTTGTATTTTTGCACTTTTGTATGATTCATTACGCAATAAAATTCTAAAGAACAATTATTAATGATTTGATTCAACTACTAAAGTGTGTGTGTGTGGGGGGCCAGCTTTGAAGGCCGTATGGTAATCTTATTAACAGCTCTGTGGGGGGGAGGTGTTGTGTTGTTGATAAGCGGTGAACTCCAAGATGACTTGGCACAGCACAATAGAAGAAGCTTTGAAGAGCTTATAGCGCGCATGCGTGGCAGGCATCACAGCCGATTTCAGCCAACATGGTATTCGTGACATTGAATTGCTATTGGATTTTGATGACAACAACTCGCGATTGCCCACTTGAGTTTCTCGACGGTGTTGCAGAACACGCTAAAATGCCATTTTCTAATCTGGACAAAACGATAACCAAACCGCGTGTTTAAGTCAGCACGATTAAATCAAATTGCGCGCCCCTCGAATGGGTATTCCGATCTACATACAACGTAATCATTGGAATAGCGGCCGCTGCATCAGTAATAGGGACTTATTAGTTCCTCCTGTGGATATTATATCTTTATGTACATAGCTACGACCATTACCTTGAGTGCAATGAATAGGGGACTGCTGTGACATTGTCACTTTCTTTGTGGTTTCTCAATATACGGGTTTCATTCCTACATATCCGGTAGATCCCATCATATGTCTATATCGGGCTCCAACTCGAACCACTTGGATGTCACCTATAGGCTCTGTTCTGGTGCCCCTACTCTTTCCAGTCTTCAGCAATGATCTTCCTACAGCTTGTAAAGGAGCTTCAATGCACATGGATGGGGATGACAATCATATTCACACAGCCTTAGCCTCTCTGTCCTTGGACAAATATTTAAATCTGATTTTCAAGACTCAAAAACTAGATTTCCCAAAACACACTGTTTTGAAACACTGACAAGACTGTAACAATAGTATTTGGGACCAAGGATACATTTCTAAAGCTATCAATGACAGAATTACAGATCAGAGTTAACTCTAAAACCATTTCAGCCCCTGTCACTTGTTTTAAATATCTGTGTATATGGCTTAACTCGCATTTTACATTAGGGTTGCACATTGATACTCTGACATCATTAACCTATGCCAAACTAGGTGTTCTTTATCAGAACACTTCCTCCATAAACCAGCTAGTAAGAAAGCGCATCCACAGTAGATGCCAATTATGGACTTTTGTGACATACTATATGGTACAGCTCCCCAAACTCACCTTAACAAACTAGACACAATCTACAACTAAATATGCTGTTTTGTCCTACAAATGCTCAAAGAACTAGATTGGCTATCCCTTGAGGCAAGACACAAAGGTAATTTTTCCTGTCTTCACTCCAAATACTTTATGGGGAAGCTACCTGCCTATCTGAACAAGCTCTTCACCCATACCACACGCAGCACTTATCATGTGAGATCTGACTCCAAAACACTGTTCACGGTCCCAAGGTCCAACAACGAATCTAGCCGCTCCTCCTTCTCTTACCATGCATCTAACAACTGAAACAATCTACCTAAGACTCTCAAAGCTGCCACGGTCTAAGTTCTAAAGCTGTTTCAAATTTATTGCCATGTCCAGGTGCAGGTCTGATAGCAGTTGGGAGCATCATGCCTGGGGGAGGAGTGGGGGGGTGTTAATGGGTTACATGCAGTATGATGTGCTGCCTGTACAGCTGCGGCCGCCTTTACCCTAGTGCGGCCGTAGCGGCGCAACTCTGATAACCGCGGGCAGATGCAGTATGGTTTTTTTTTCCGGAGTAAATTGCGGTATTTTAGCGCTCGTAATATTAGCATTTTATTAGCGCTGTCTGCAATACTGCAATACCCTCTAAAAACTCAGGGGGGCGTTCACGAGCTGTTGTCTTCAAAGTCTAATACTTTAGCAGTTCAACCTATGTCAGTACACAGTCTGCGTGTGCGCGCGCAGTAATTGTAAATTTGCATATTTATACATGCATGTGCAGTGCTGTATGTCTCATTTGAAAATTCTTGAAACGCATAAGCGTGTACTGTACCAGTATCACATTTCGGCATATACAGCGCTCTCCCCTCGCTCGCCCCCGCACACACACAGGATAATTTACTGCACTGCAGTATTTCAACTTCTTATCTTATCTACAGTACAGTAAACCTCTCCCACACCATTCCTTTGAATGTGTGTCTTTCTGGTTTCATTCACATTCCTGCTTGATAGCTGATGATTACTGCGCATGCGTCTGTAACTTCACCACTGTTTGCTTGCGAAGTTCAAGAGTGAGTGACCAAAAAAAATATATTTTTTTTTTCTCCTCATTTTTTATTTTTATTTTCTCCACAAGCCTGCCTAAAGCATTTTGATATTATGATATTTAATCTGTGCTGTAGCTTTTGACTGCGACACTGTGCGTTTGACTGCACATGGTTGATTTGTGTGCTTTTTATGTACTGTATTTGGGGGTGTAGGGATCGAAATATTATGATGACCTGCCTTTTGAAAATATGTCATTTCTTTGAACTGCAGTACAGCTAATCCTTCATGCAGCTGTACCCTGTACCCCCCTACCCCACGCACACACACAAGGCTCGCTCAAGGATTTGAACCTCTTATCGACAGACACCTCTCCAGAACCATTCCGTTTCTAAAGCTTGTCATTGTGTTTTTAATCATCCGTCCCTAGCCGAGCATCACTTCTCTGTACCTGTGTGTAATCCTCTTTGGGATGGGAGCTACAGTACATAGCTGATGATTACTGCGCATGCGTCTGTAACTTCACCACTGCTTGCTTGCGAAGTTCAAGAGTGAGTGACCAAAAAAAATATATATATATATATTTTTTCTCCTCATTTTTTATTTTTATTTTCTCCACCAAGCATGCCTAAGCATTTGAATGATGATATTTAATCTGGCTCGCTAGCTTTTGCACTCGACCACTGGCGTTTGACTGCACATGGTTGATTGTGTGCTTTTTATGTACTGATTGGGGGGGGGTAGGGATTCGAAAATATTATGATGACCCCGGCCTTTTGAAAAATAGGTCATTTCTTTGAACTGCAGTACAGCTAACCTTCATGCAGCTGTAACCCTGTACCCCCCTACCCCACGACACAACACAAGGCCCTCGCTCAATGATTTGAACCTTTCTTATCGACAGACACCTCTCCAGAACCATTCCGTTTCTAAAGCTTGTCATTCGTGTTTTTAATCATCCGTCCCTAGCGAGCATCACGTCTCTGTACCCTGTGTGTCATATCCATCTTTGGGATGGGAGTACAGTACATAGCTGATGATTACTGCGCATGCGTCTGTAACTTCCCACCCATGCTTGCTTGCGAAGTTCAAGAGTGCAGTGACCAAAAAAAAAATATAATATATATTTTTTCTCATTTTTTTATTTTATTTTAATCCACAGCCATCCAACATCTTGATTTACGATATTCAATCTGTGCTGTAGCTTTTGACATGCGACACTGTGCGTTTGACTGACGCACATGGTTGATTGTGTGATTTTATGTATTTGGGGGGTAGGGATCAAATTATTATGATGAACTGCCTTTTGAAAATATGTCCATTTCTTGTGAACTGCAGTACGCTAATACTTCATGCAGCGTACCCTGTACTCCCACTCCCCCACGCACACACACAAGCTCGCTCAAGATTCGAACCTCTTACGCCACAGACACCTCTCGAAACCATTCCGTTCTAAAGCTTTGTCATTGTGTTTTAATCGTCATCCCCCTCAGCCGAGCATCACCTCTCTGCGCCTGCGTGTAAACCTCTTGGGATGGGAGCTAAAGTACATAGTGATGATTACTGGCTGGTCATCGTCTGTAAGTTCCACCACACTGCTTGCTGAAAGTTCAAGAGTGAGTGACCACCATAATTTTATATTTATTTTCTCAACAAGCCTGCCTAAACCATATTTGATATACGATATTCAATCGGTGCTGTGCTGAGTTTTTCACATCCGTCCAGTCCCCATAGGCAAGCATCACCTCTCTGCGCCCTGCGTGCCTAATTTTCCTATTGTTGGCTTTGAGTCACCTCTCTGTAATCCTCTTGGAATGGGAGCTAGCTGGATGATTACTGCCGCAATGACTCAAACCTCCACCCCCCAAACCGTTTTGAGGCTTTGTTATCGGTAACGCTTGCGATAACCCTTCTCGAATTTGATATGTAAATCTGATTTGCACACAGCACTGAAAAGTGAGAGTTAAATAACCCATTATTGATCGTTGTTTGATGCAGTAAATTACCACTTTATGTCATTCTTTCTTTTTCTATTGGTGTAGGTGTGGGGGGGTGTCAAATGATTATGATTATCATGAATGTAAAGAAATATTTTTATTTATTTTTATCAGGAACAAAAATACAAATATTAAAAATAATTCTTGAATAATCACAAAATGCAGTCTTTATTCAGTTCTTCTGTCAGGATGAAAATTGAGGCCGGTGGATATCATGAATAATGCATCATTGATAATATAGTAATTCAATAATATATAATATAATTAATGTATATATATAATATATAAATTTTCCATCTTTATTTCTTCCTCATTGCTGTGTACAGTACAGCCGTAGTTTTTAGATACATCTAACTGTACAAACAGTTCAACAAACTTATACGATACCCCCCCGCTTCCCAGTCAATCCTTTTTTCTGAAAAGACAACGGAAAACAATAAAAGTCAGGGCAGTTATGTGAATACGGTATTATGGCATGGCTGTTGCTGTATAGTACTGTCCAAACTAGTCTAACTGGAACTACTATATACTGTAACTTCTGTTAAAATACTTCGCAACCAGATGGCTGGTTGCCTCGCTCTCTCTCAGGAAAGAAAAAAATTGAGCAGTTAGATGCATATTATGGCATTGTGTACTGAGATAGCTACCTCTATATTGGGACTACAGTATGCAGTAGTACTGTCAAACAGTCTATATCTGGAACTACTGTATACTGTGTCTACTGTAAATACTTTGCAAAACAGCATGTGCTGGTGCTGCTCTCTCAGGAAAAAAAAATTGAGCAGTAGGTGATATGAGGGCATTGTGTACTGTATAGCTACTCCATATTGGACAAACCGAATGCAGTTAGTACTGTCAAATGTCTATACTGCCACACACTATGTAGGTGACTAATGTTAAATACTTTGATAAAACAGTGGCTAGTGCTGTCCCTCAGGGAAAAAGAAATTGTGCCATACTTACCTGTATCATACCCTGTACTTACAATAATTACAGTACATACCATACTACCTTCCTGATGCGGCCCATTAGCGCCGATCACAATGGGCAACAACAGTCACAATAGGTCAATATATTTATTCATTGCGATCGCCACAGGTGAGTAACATGTTCCAAAAACTCATTATGCCTTGCGCCCAACTCATCCTTTTTGGAGGGTTTCACGACTTTTCGGATATGGCCTTCAGCTGATGACCAGACCATTTCGATAGGCTGAAGTCTGGCGATCTGTCATGGAGGAAGGGGGGGGAAAAAGGACAATTAGCTAAAAACATAAATACACAGTAAAAAACAGTGGGAAATAATGAGACCGGTGGTTACCGCACTTAGTCCGCGTGGCGTCTTCAACCCAGTTGTACCGCGCTCAAGAATAGCGGGTTGATGCGGTGTGCTTCGATCGTCTCCTGGGTAGAAATGGTGCCAATGCGGAATCACGTGTGATGTATTCCACAATCTCAGGCACAATTTTTTCTTGGAAAAAAAGCTTTATCATGATTCCTATAACAAGAAAAGAAAAAGTTGCTCAAAAACCTCGCACACTAGTACAGTACAGTGCATAAGGCAAAAAGCGTGTTGACATACATTTATTGTACCTTCAAAGATGACGATGCACTCCTGGTCCACGCTAGAAAGTCACCCCACAATGCATCTTCACTGGGCATTTTGGACGGCTTCATAGATAAGCAACTTTTTTTTTTTAAGCAAAGGCGGCAAATTTCTCCAGCAGAAACAGTACGATCGCAGTGAAGATGCACTCCTGGAAAGTTTCTCCACTGTCGATCCATGCACCTGGGCCGGACCACTCTCTTGATCTTGTTAACGTCCACTTATCATAGGTACGCTCTGTAATGACAAGGAATAATTTTATACTGTAGGTACAGTACAGTTTATTAAACAACACTTTAAACCTCGTACGTCCAGTACTAAACCTCACACGTCCGTATTTCATCCAATTCTGTGTCTCATCTTTATGCTGGTCTCGGATACAGTGAGATTGGGATTTTGCTGCAGAGTTGTATTTGACCCCTAAGGCACTATGTCATCATTATCTTCACTTATTTTGTCGACCAGAAGAGTGTCTCATACAGTGTACAGAACACAAACCAAACGGTAAGTTACAGTACAGTAGGCCACAAGAACAGCACATCATTTACAGTAAAAAAAAGTATAAAATGAAACAGATCTACACAATATATAGTTCTATTAATATCGCAGCAATATAAACAATAATAGATATACTTATATATACTGTAGTTATATAAATATACAGAAAATAACTATAAAAAGAGATAGATACACCAATATATACGTTCTATTAATATGCCAGCAATATAAACAATAAATAGATATACTGTATTAATACCCTGTAGTATTAAAATATACCGGGAAATAACTATAAAATGAGATAGATCTACACAATATATAGTTCTATTAATATGCAGCAAAATAAACAATAATAGATATACTGTATTATATAGTTATATAAATATACTTACCTGTTAGTTGCCATTGTTGTCCTCGTGCGTTGTTTGGTTTTTCCGTGTGCAGGATAGCACATGGTGGTTGATGGCACAACGAGGCCAGAAGCAGCTAACCAGCGTTGGATATTTGCAATTCGTTGTCCTTCATTGTACATCTCCTTAATTCTCATGCTGAGATCCTTTGAAATCTTTTTAACAGGTATTGCTGCGAGTAGAAAGAAATACAAAACACAAGAATGTATATTCGATGTTTAGTCGATGTGTATTCAATATGCAGTGAATCCACAAAATGGATGGTGTATTTATACGGTAATGACTCACATTAGAGTACGCCCACTTTTAACACCTGTACCTCATCGCCATGCATAAAAGGTTACACACTTTGCATAGCCTCCCACTCGATGATCTGTATCTGAACTTGCCCTTGTCCAGATACTGCATTGTGCCCTCTGCTTCCATGGATCAACCCCAATTCTACGGACGCAAGAAGCCACTCGCCTCTGCCGTGCCTATCACATGCTTGCATCAATACGGTGCCCGACATCATCCTACGCGAGCTGCCACCGGCACTCAGGGAGAAGTATAGGGTGACGAGTGCTGGTTTACCCCAGAAGTATGCTATGTTAATTTTTAAGCACCACGTGTCCTACTTGGTGTACTGCGGGTGGGTCAACAATGTATACTACGAAGGAAATCGCGAAAAAAGGGCGCTTCCTGAAAATTTAAGAAGGACTATTGTGGAGGAATTGCGGCGCTATTTTTCAATTTCAGATCCTTTAATGAAAATCGTTAGAGACTCCATTAATGGCATTTTGCGCAATACAAGACATCGGCCCTGGAAGGACAATCTGGTGGGGATCGAATTTGCGTGACTGTTCAACTGTTGTTTATTTTTTGCAAAGTTTTTGTAAATGTTTTGACTTTCTATACTTTAATAAAAGGGGATGTTGCGTGTTTTAACTTGTATTAAGCAAATAATTCCTCACGGAAAACGGAGCACAGCAATTGCAAAATAATTGGGCTAGATACCAATGAATGAATAAAAATCTTTTATTCCATGGTAGACATCATGGCACGGGATGTATAAACAGGGTGTGGAACTGGGGCGCTCCCTAAAATATGTGGCTGAAAGTTACTTAAACGCCTAGGAATATAAAGGGCTGTGTAAAGGCTATTGACCCATAAATGAATCTAAAGAAATGTTCCCAAACAACCAGCCATATTGAGGGATACTGCTCTTCGTTTTTTCTGTGAATATTTTAAATTAACTTCAAGTCCTCTTTTAATACACTATCCTGCTACACCATGAGCTTTCCCAATCCACCAAGAAATGTATGTATATGTAACTAAAGTCACTGA
Organism: Ascaphus truei; assembly: GCA_036426205.1. Lineage (NCBI taxonomy): Eukaryota > Metazoa > Chordata > Amphibia > Anura > Ascaphidae > Ascaphus > Ascaphus truei. The sequence goes on from CM071578.1 coordinate 9,576,036, forward strand.
ATGTTAGCTGGAATTCTGTTTATATGTTGATTACATTTGTAATAACGATTTGTGGGATAACAATGCAGCAATGTTTTACCAATGCAATGAGCAGTGTTTTGCTCTAATAGAACTACTACAACAATTGCCCCTTTTTGAAAGGCTGAAAGTAATTGATTTTAAACTGTTGTGGCAACATGTCGAAAGGCATTTAATATCAATATTAACCTATTCAACTGGGGGCTCCAAATACATTGAGGGAGTCACTAATTGAAGTGGGGGACAGACAGCCAGGTTTCTGATAGAACCGTTTCTAATTAATCTATTAAACAATCACGTCCCTGCGCCTATATATACCATACACAATGAGCATCCGTCAGGAACCTGACGAAGCTTACTGCGAAACGCGTTGTTCCCTGCCGGAGCTCATTGAGAGAGGGACCCAGACAACCGCAGGACATCCGGTTCAGATCCTCCCTTCCGGTTCCACTGTCGGACGCGTCAGTGAGAACACAAACGGAGGAAGAGGCCTTGCTGGATAGCCACGCGGCTGATGCTGGGCAACGTTAGTTGTCATTTGTGTGAGTGTTTTCATTGTTTTTATACGTTTTACACTGTTATCAATAAAGACTTTATTAGCTACTAATTCAGACTTTGCCCATCCTTTGGTCTATGGGCGTCTGGGAGAGGAGCCACTCATACACCATACCCACTGGGGGTTGAACACAAAGATTCATCCACATCATCTGAGCATGCTGACAACACCCACTGAGGGAACAAACTCACATATGGCCGTGTGAGTTTTTGTCTATTATTTCTCCGCTTCAGGAGTATTCTATTTACCCACCACATCCATCGTTGAGGGTGAAGTCTCACATAAGCCCGTGTGAGTCGTTGAAACTTACAATTGATGTTTCATTTGCTGTACATCTAGTGTTATTCACTACTACCCCTCCCTTTCCCACCCCTTCCCCCTTCGCCCCCCACATACGCTGATTCATGCACTAATACTGTGAATTATTTTGCTTTATTTTCCATCATCATCTTGAGTTCCACGAGTTTGCGCTGACCATCATCACACTCCAACGGGATGTATAAAACCTCTTACGCTTTTCGGGCCGTCGTCCTTTGTCAAAGAGAATGTTTTACAGACTGCGTCTGCAGCAGCTGATATAGGAGTCCCTCCGCTTCCAGCTATTTCATGACGTACATGATTAATGGCGCGAGACCGTCAGAATACGATCTGATTGGCCCAGACACTGGACCAATGAAATCACTGTCTAATAATAACCCGTACAAGCCGAGGAGGGAGGGAGGCGTCCTAAATCAGATGCCCAGCCAGTGCTTGCTGTAATACATCAGCATGCACTGAAAGAACATGATAAACAATTAAAACCAACACATAAAAAACATTTTAACTTGTATTAATAAAGAAATGTTTTTACTTACTGTACACAAGAACTGCACAATTCCAGTCCCCGAGGGCCGCAAACAAGCCCGGTTTTCAAGGTTATCCTTAAAACCGGGCCTGTTTGCAGCCCTCAAGGACTGGAGCTGTGCAGGCCTGACTAACTGTTATGTACACCATCCTACTGTAAATGTTTTGACTTTCTGTACTTTAATAAAGGAGATGTTGCGTTTTTTAAATTTTATGAATTAAGAATTTTTTTTTAGAACACCATACTGTTGTGCTGTACATGTTTTGACTTTCTGTACTTTAATAAAAGGGGATGTTGCGTGTTTTAACTTGTATTAATAAAGAAATATTTTTACTTACTGTACACAAGACCTGCACAATTCCAGTCCTCGAGGGCCGCAAACAGGCCCGGTTTTTACGGTTATCCTTAAAACCGGGCCTGTTTGCGGCCCTCGAGGACTGGAGTTGTGCAGGCCTGACTGACTGTTCTGTACACCATCCTACTGTAAATGTTTTGACTTTCTGTACACGTAAAATGTTTTTAAATTGTATTTGTAAATAAATGATTTTGTACTTACTCCACCAATAAAAGAAAATGTTGATTTGTTTAAAATTGTTCCATTTTCTCCTTTTATACTGTAACAAAATACAGTGCTTCTAGAACATACTGTACAGTACTGTCCAGGCATACTGTACAGTGTACTGTAGGCATGCTCAGCACTGTACAGTACATCACAAGAGTATTAAAACAATACATGCTGTACGGGTATAGAATACACATATGTACTGGAATACATGTAGAATAAATGTATGCTTTTTATTTTTCGGTTTTATTATACACTATATATAAAAAAATATTGTATACGGTCTGAAAACAACAGCATACTGTTTCAAGTATTCTATCCTAATCAAAAACAACGGCCACTAAACTGTAGACTCCGGTACGTGATTTTTTTAAATCAGATTCAGCAATGTGCAGGCATTGATGGAAAAAAAAACCTCCTGTGGCGCTTAGGCAAGGATAAGGATATGGTCGTGGATAAAGTTCTTCTCTTAGGCAATTACCTCAAGAAAGGAAGACAAGACATGCAAAAAACACTACAATAGTGCATAGGGAGGTTTTTTGGCATCGCAGGGACACCGTAGCAGTGAGATACAGGAGGTGACGTCAGCAGAGGAGCCGATCGACCAGACTCTGGCAGCAGCAGACTCCGAGTATAGACGGCGATTCTCACCTAGTGACTAGCTTATTTCACCCCACGGCGAGCGGGATACCTGGCGAAAAGACCATAAAACCAATGTGCATGTCCTAGTCACCTTCGGTGAGTAGGATTTCAATTTTTATCAAGGCGGAGCAAGTTCTATCTTCCAAGTGCAGCAGCACATGAAAGTTTAATATTGAATTCTGTATGTTCTTTTATTATGTTTTGTTTAATTGTTTTATATTAAATCGCTCTGTTTAATCCATTTTGTCCCTGGGTAATGCACTATTGTAGTGTTTTTTGCATGTCTTGTCTTCCTTTCTTAAGGTAATTGCCTAAGAGAAGAACTTTATCCACGACCATATCCTTATCCTTGTCTCAGCGCCACAGGAGGTTTTTTTCCATCCATACATCTACATCTGGTTGGGAGAGACCAGAACAACCTTTTGGGAAGCTCCAGGGCTATCTTTTGGACTTTGAATCATAGGTTTTTTTATTGTCACATGTATTAATTTGATCTCTTTTTGTTTACACTAGCGCTATATTGCACTTATATTTTCACAAGAATGTGCAGGCATTGTAACACAAAGCGATATTATCCATCGAAATCCCTCCAATTGCCGTTTTCCGCATGAGATGACAAAGATTTATTTTCTGAGGAAAAAAAAGTAAAAGTTTTGCTGTAATGGTCAGTCAGTCCCCTAAAGAAGTTCCCACAGTCAGTCCCACCAATAATTTTCTCGGGTGCGTCTCCTGTTCACATGCGCATGCGCCTACTGTAGATGTGATGACGCATATGCGTTTCAAGAAGGTGCCAATGCACATGCGCCTAGCTTTTCACCAATTGTGCAGTATCTACTGTAGAAGCTGCTCAGCCAATCATATTGCTTACAGGAGACTCGCTTGACTGTGCATTGATATTTCAAAAAAATAATAAAATATGGCAACTTTACTCACCATAGACTTTGCCAATCAGCTGGCGCCGAGCCACTGCCAGTCCCGTATTCTTGGTCATACACGTAGTTGCCAGGTGACAGCGGGACTACTACACCTGTAGTCAGCTGATGAGGCTGGAAATCGCTTAGGCACATGTAAGCTTGCTGGAATCTGTATGCACAATCCAGCTCAGGCTGCAGGTATCCGGGCGGGGATAGACAGCAAGGGTTGTCGGTCACCAGATTTTCACTGACGGTGGGACCGTTATTGGAAGCCGGTGCTGGCGCATTGCTTGCCTGCGACTGACGTTTCTTAGTTGGTTTTGACATGACCTTTCGCCTTTTGAAGTCTCCATGATCATAGATACGGGAAAAACCCGGTGATACACACCAATACCCTCCAATAACATTGGGATCAATACGAAAAAAACATGGATCGATACATAACTTTTTCCTTATTGCACGCTTCCACACATGAGCATCTGGTGAAAATTTGTAAAAGTCATAGTTTTCGATAAAATACTGATACATTTGAACAACAACTGTTGCCATCTTATCATCTGTTGCATTAATCGCGGCCCATATTAAATAAGCGTACGTTCTGTCGGGTTTTAGGAACACGGACTGCAGTTTTGCACTCATCTCGGAACTCTCAGGACAATACTGTAGAACATATACAGAGGGGGGTTGGATACAAAGAGAGTAATCCAACAAGAACCTATTTGCACTCGCTTATCTCACATAAATGGTTAGGAACAATTTAATCCTTGGGTGAAGCCCATACACCATTTAATGATACGTATAAAATCATTTATTAACATTTATGCAAAGACACTTAACAACTAATGGTTAAAAATGATCAGGGGGTAGGTGGGGATAGAGGGTAGCGTATAGGGTGCCTCCTGTGTTAGTATCACACAGGTATTTCTCTAGCACCAATGGATCGGTCTGATGTATGCAATGCTATATCTATTCCCTAAGTGGGCTGTATATAGCAGCTTATTGCTCATATGTAAGCAATGGGGAGGATATGCAACATTTGCCACCCCTCATACAAGTACTGCACAGAAAAACACTCGACCTGCTTCACAACACATCAACCAGTGTACTATTTCATGTGTATATGGAGATATCATTAAGTGCACTCAGTCGCTGACACACGTGATCAATTCCAACGGGTATAAGCAGCCCGCTGCGTCAACCCATGTATATGGTGAACAACCCTATTTAAGTGAGGGCTCCCAGTGGGCTTGATCGCACACAGTCACAGCTTAACACAGTATCCCACCTGGTCAAAATATAGTCTGTTGCGACATATATATATATATATATAGAGAGTGCAAAACAGTGTACAGTACTGTCCCTTAATGTGGGGGGCGTCTCCTGTTCACATGCGCATGCGCCTACTGTAGATGTGATGACACGCATATGCGTTTCAAGAAGGTTCCAATGCGCATGCGCCTAGCTTTCCACCAATTGTGCAGTATTTACTGTAGAAGCTGCTCAGCCAATGATATTGCTTACAGGAGACTTGCTTGACTGTGCATTGATATTTCAAAAACAGAATAAAATACGGCAACATTACTCACCATAGACTTTGCCAATCAGCTGGCGCCGAGCCACTGCCAGTTCAGTATTCTTGATCATACACGTAGTTGCCAGGTGACAGCGGGACTACTACACCTGTAGTCAGCTGATGAGGCTGGTAATCGCTTAGGTACATGCAAGCTTGCTGGAATCTGTACGCGAAATCCGGCTCAGGCTGCAGGTATCCGGGCGGGACAGACAGCAAGGGTTGTCGGTCACCAGGTTTTCACTGACGGTCGGACCGTTATTGGAAGCCGGTGCTGGCGCATTGCTTGCCCAGGACTGACGTTTCTTAGTTGGTTTTAACATGACCTTTCGCCTTTTGAAGTCTCCATGATCATAGATACGGGAAAAACCCGGTGATACACACCAATACCCTCCAATAACATCGGGATCAATACGAAAAAAACATGGATCGATACATAACATTTTCCTTATTGCACGCTTCCACACATGAGCATCTGGTGAAAATTTGTAAAAGTCATAGTTTTCGATAAAATACTGATAAATTTGAACAACTGTTGCCATCTTATCATCTGTTGCATTAATCGCGGCCCATATTAAATAAGCGTACGTTCTGTCGGGTTTTTGGAACACAGACTGCAGTTGTGCACTCATCTCGGAACTCTCAGGACAATACTGTAGAACACCAGACACTGAGCGTTTAGTTTTAATATGAAAAGCCGAAATTGATACATTATTGTAACTTCTTCAGTCCCAAGGCCAATTTACAATGGACCACTGTTGTATTCTTTTAAACACCTGCAAGTCGACAAATTACTGAAGTGCATGCGCATTACAATTCATGAATATCTGCCATCTGGCGGATACGCGAAGAATTGCAACCAATTAAATCCGAACCATTATCAATAAATACATCAACCGCGCATCAACTGCGGATGTGAATGCAACATGAATGCGGTATGAATGCGGTCAGAATGTGGCATGAACGTAGTGAAGTGCGGTGAAGTGCGTGGCATTCGGAAAAAATCCCTGAAAAAATTCGGAGATGTTGGAGAATAAAAGGGGCCGCGGCTGTACATCATCTTTAGCCTGCCCAGTTTGGGGGCAGGGTTAGTAACACATCCCGAGGTATAAAAAGGCTCCCAATTCAAATTTAGGGGCCTATGCAGTAAAGGGTAAAAATATCGCCAGGGCATTTAAAGCACCATTTTTTTGACTGTTGCTATCACGGTATTCAGAAAGCCTTCATTACCTGTCATAGCAAAATTCCCAAAACGAGCGAGTTGCTGCCAGCGATAGGATCGACCCTCTGAAAAGGGCTTACCCGGCGATTCAATTCTGCTGCATAGGGAGCTGCAGAGAGAGCCGCCTCTCCAAGCGCAAATCTCGTCCGAAAAATATGTTTTTTAATACACATTTTATTCCTAGTGTAGATGTGCAGGGGGTCTCCAGAGCCAAACTGCATTGGTTTGAGGTCCGGGGACCCCCTGCTTCCCAAGATACAGGTTCCTTTATGGGGTCCCTTTATGTTAAAGGGAAATGAAGCACAGCCATTCTGATTAGCTGGCATCATTCCCTTTAAATTACGTCATTAAAAAAAAATAAAGTCGGCACATGGTTTTAACAGCCAATCAGATATCGGTTAAACCAGTTCCCGCCCAAATGTGACGTCACAAGCCCTATTTAAGGCCGTGATGCCTTATTTGAGTCCAAGAAGACGACGAGACAACCGGTTGGGATCTACCATGGGGTTTTATGGATTGACAGATGAAGACAGAAGATAAAGAAGATCAAGAAATAATGACAGATGAAGATAGAAGAAGCTGATAAAAGATAGAAGAAAGAAGATTTGGGTACCTGATCCGGATCTTCATGGCGGATATCATCGGCTGCTGTTTGAGGCCTTCGCGATATGTGAGCTTCCTGTTTCCCCAGGAGTCAGAGGGCCAGCGCTTCTAATGGTAAGTAAAATATTGCATGTTTGTAAATGTATTTTTTTTTACAGGTTTTGACATTGGATGTGTTTTTTTTTTTTTTTTGCCACGTTGGCTGATAATGTATTGATCTGTACCACTTTAGGGTACCCTAAATAGGGACAATAAAGGTAGTGTAGGGGAAAACATAGGCTAATGATGGCAATACATTTTAACCCCTTTCATCCCAAACAGGCTGCAAAACAGGGACAATAACGATAGTGTAGGGGAAAACATGGTGTTATGGGGACAATACATTTTAACCCCTTCACTTCCAACAGGGCTCAGGGTTAACCAGCCAGGCATAATACCTTTATTATTGGCCTGGTTACCCCGCTCCCGCCACACCTCCCCCAACTAAAAACACAGGCTCTGCCCCCACCACCTCGTCCGGTGGTTGGGCTGGCCTGGCAGCTCTTGAGTTTGTTAGTCCACAGGGATTGTCCTGGTGAGAAAGGTCATCCGCCTTGCCATGTTCACTGCCCTTCTCCCCCACTTAGCTGAGTACAGCGCCAATGCCATAGTCCAAGGCACCGGTCTGCACAAAAAACATTTTTAAGTAGTTGGGTGCAGTTGGGATAGGAGCACTGGCTGGAAATTTTCCAGGTATTCAGGCGGGGACAGGTACAAAGGATTGCCGTTCACCAGGTTATCACTGACGATCAGACCGGCCAGTTCTGGTGCTGTTGCCGGCACATTGCTGGATTGGGATTGACGATTCTTGTATGGGTTAAAACCGACCTATCTTCTTTTGAAATTGCCATGATCAAACATACTGTGAAATTCTGGCATGACACCCCAATACCCGCAAATCTCTCCAGCAGGAGGGGCAATGCGAAAAAAACACTGATCGTTACTTAAGGTTTTTCTTATCGCACGCTTTCACCCGTGAACACCCGTGAACATCTGGTGAAAACTTGTAAAAATCGTAGTTCGAAATTAAATATTCATACAGTATATTTCAGAAAAAGTCGCCATTTTATCTGCTGCAGCATTTATTCCCGAATATATTAAAAATGCATAACTACAATCAGGTTTTTTATACGCCTGTGGTGTAGCCATAATGTCCACTCAGCAATTGTGCGGGGAAAGGATGTAAAAAAAAGGCACAGATTGAGTATTTAAAGCTTTTTATTAAGAACGCCTAATTTGATAACGTCTTCGAAAAATCAAGGTCAATTCACAATGGGCCACTGTAAGTATGTACCAGTATAGATGTGGGTGCTATCTGTTTTAAACACCTGCACCCTTACATTGTAGCAAAAGACTGTATACTGTAGCACTGTACCATGCACATTACAATTCAATACAATTCATTAAATGCATTAATTTCTGCCACCTGGCGGATACGCAAAGAATAGCAACCAAATTATAATTCATTAACCTCTGCCACATGGCGGATATGCAAAAAATTGCATCCAAAGAAAATATAAACCATTAAATTAAACAGATCAACCGCGTGTGGCTGCCCGGTGCCGGATTGCGCGAACGCGGCATGAATAATGGTCAAAACGTGGAAATACCGAATGGAATACAGCGGTCAACACGAAAACTGATTCGAGATCCGTTCGAATAACGGCCGCCACATCAGTAAGCAGTAAGTGAGGAGGAGAATTGTGTGTTTGGGATTTGATAGGAAGCTGGGAGAAGATTTCAGCAGGTGAGACGCTGAGACATATTTAGGAAACAGTAAAAATATTCTGTCAGCAGCGTTTAAGATATATTGTAGGGGAGACAGGTGAAAGGCAGGAAGGCCAGACAGCGGGATGTTACAGTAGTCGAGACGGGAGAGAATGAGGACCTGTGTAGATCTAACACTGGTCTGAGAAAGCAATCAATTTTCTATCCTACCTTTGTGAAGGGTAAGTTCCTCTCCACCTTTGAAAGTCTGGTTGAGAGGGACTTAAGGCTGTTACAGAAAGGTTTTATGTTTGACTCACCATGTCGATACAGCAAAAATAATAACTTAAGAGATGACGAAGTTATAGCTTTAGAGAAACTAAAGAATAACAAATTACTGGTAATTAAAAACGCGGATAAGGGTGGAGCGGTGGTGGTGCAGCATAGGGATGATTATCTCAAAGAGGCATTACGCCAACTGGGAGATGTGACTTCCTATGCTGTACTACCATCAGACCCCACCCAAAAATACCAAAGGGAGTTAAAGCACTTATTAGATGTAGGCTCCATGTTGGGAGTACTGAATGAAAATGACATGGATTTCTTATATAGACCCCATCCCACCACTGCCGTGTTTCACCATCTCCCGAAGATTCACAAGACATTGGTTTCCCCACCAGGGAGACCAATTGTCTCCAGCATTGAGTCTTTGGGAGATGGTGTTTCACGCTATGTGGACCACTTTCTCCAACCCCTGGAGCAGAATCTACCGTCTTACATTAGAGACAGCAGTCATCTAATTAGTACCCTGGAGGGTGTCAGATGGAGACCCAATCTACTATGGGTGACATTAGACGTCACCTCCCTCTACACTGTTATTTCCCATGAACATGGACTGACAGCTGCTGAGTATTTCCTCAACCGGTCTGATTTATCACCTCCACAAGTAATGTTTATTTTAGATTCAATTCACTTTCTCCTCACTCACAATTTTTTTCTTTTCAATGGGGTTCACTATCTCCAGACACGTGGAACGGCCACCCCTCGTACGCCAACCTCTTTATGGGGTGGTGGGAGCTGTTTCACGTGTTTGGAGAAGTGAACAAATATAGGGAGCACATTTTGTTTTATAAACGGTTTATTGATGACTTGTTATTGATTTGGGAGGGTGATGTCACACTTTTGGATGAATTTATTTTGTCACTTAACACTAATAGCTTTAATCTCCAATTCACCCACACTTATAATGCACAGCACATTAATTATTTAGATTTATGTCTATACATAGACACTACTTTAAATATTCAGACGACACTTTATCGTAAACTCAATTCACACAATACCTTCTTGAGGCCCAGCAGCTGTCACCCTCCCGCCATGTTCAGAGGGATACCCAAAAGCCAATTTATGAGGGCACGCAGAAATTGTTCAAATGAAGATGACTTCATGATACAAGCATCAGACTTACACACACGCTTTCTACAGAGTTGATATAATAGAAAGGACTTAGATATGACACTTTTAGAAGTGTCCTCTATGGAAAGGAAAAAATTATTGACTAAACAACCAAAACAGCCCAGAACCAACATAAGTCCTTCCTTTATCACCCCCTTTAGTAAGCAAGCTGGAGCTATAAAAGATATTCTTAAAAAAATTGGGACGTTCTGTCTCTGGATCCCGTTCTAAAACCCTATATAGCAACAGGCCCCAATGTTATTTTCAAACGGGCTAAAACCCTGTCGAACCACTTATCCCCCAGTCTCTTTGAACCTGCAAGAGAAGATAGATCTACGATACCTCATGGAACATATCCATGTTCCCACTGTAAAGCCTGTTCAAAAATGACTAAAAGTAGAAGTTTTACTTCTTCCAATACCAGAAAGAACTATACTATAAAATCATTTATAAATTGTAATTCTTCATATGTTGTCTACTTACTGAAATGTGGATGTGGCCTACAGTACGTAGGACGGACAACTAGATGTTTAAAAATTAGAATTCTTGAACACTTACGACTCATTAATAATGCAGACCAGAACCATCCAGTCGCAAAGCATTTTTCTAGTTGTCCGACCGGCGGTGCTGGCTCATTCACATTTCAAGGGATAGAGCATGTTCCTATGCCCATAAGAAGAGGAGATAGGATGAAACAACTAGATAGACGGGAATCCTTTTGGATCTTCACCTTGAGAACAAGAACTCCTCTGGGCATGAACACCGATTGGGATTTGAGTCACTTTTTATAAAGTTATAAATTTAAACACTTATTTTCTGCTGGTATAAATTTAATTATTATATATCAGTGTATCACTTTGCTTATAACTTTTTTATAATTATTCTTGTGATTTTTTAATTTAATTCACAAATAAGTTCAAATATACATATCATCTGTAAATACTAGTTCACTATTATAAACAATATATATATTTTTTTTATATTATCATTGATTATGTTTATAATCAGCTATATATATTGGAAACAGATTTGAATTTCCCACTCGGTGTTCATAACTATAAAATTATGAACATGCTATATGAGATAAAACTTAACATGTAACATATATTCATCTAGAAATCAGATAAAATTTCTATTATATTCTAATGTTCCTCTGTTATGAACAGTACTGATGTCAATGCTTTATACTTTATACTGTATGAATTTATTATATGTAAGGATGTTATGACTATTATGAATATATTTTTTATATGATTTCCATATCATATACTGTTCTCTCCTCCGATAAACAAGGTGTTTTAATTTTTCCCTATGCATACCAACTGTATGGGTACATTTTATGAAATAATATCAAATATGTATATTTCAAAAAATGTCTTGATGGGCCATATGATATATTAGTTTGTGATTCAAAGGCTTTGGTACTGGTATATTGAATTAGATAAACTCAATTATGCTCACCTAAATCTAAATACTGTAACATATATTACTATCCCTGTATGACCAATCTATCACTTTAATATATATAGATTTTCTAATGTACCTTCTTTCTACTTTCTCCCCTGTATAGTTGCATAGGGTTGCTGCTTACATAGCAACTAGTTATTTGTAGTTATTTGTATCTCTAATGTATTTTTTTATATATTTTTTTATTTATTTGTCCGTCTTACATTGTCTGTTTAATAAAGTTATTTTTGTGTAAAAAAACACACCACTTGAGACTCGATCGGTCTACTGAATATGATGTCACACTGGCGCGCGGCTGTGACGTCACTCAACATGGCGCGCGGCTGTGATGTCACTCGGTGGACCGAAGTCGAAAGTACAGCCATGTCTGTGTGTACTTTGCCCACACTGCCCATCCTATGGATGCGCGCGCACCACTCTCGCGCGATTTCGCACATACAGGCGACTGGATTAACCGCCTCCATTCTGCGAGACGCGCGAAGGTGACGCGGCATCCTATTGGTTTGGAAGCGGTCTGGGTAAGTATAAATTAGCAGTTTTAGAGCACTTTGGTCACCTTGATAAAGTACCCTTAGTACGAAACGCGTAGGTGCGTTTATCTGTCCGTTCCCTGTGTGTTTATCAGCATGCAATAAACCTAACACCATTTTTTCATCTTTGGAGTGGCCTGGCTGTTTCTTTTTCCTGATTGACTCTCTCAGGACCCCCTGACAGTGCGCCATCAACGCTCTCTATTCCTCTGAGACAGGTGAAAGGCAGGAAGGAAAAGAAAGAATTGCCGGCGCCAAATCAGTCCTTTAAATAATAATTCCGAATAAAAACCAAACCGTCTCTTGAAAAGTCCTAAAAGTGTCCTTGAACAGATAGGCAGTGAAGGGGTCAACGAACGGCTCACACCAAATGGTAGTGCAATATGTAAAAAAGAGAAGAAAACAAACAGATAATGGTGCAGTACGCCAAAAAAGTTGACATTAAAACATTTTATTCGGAGTTATTATTTAAAGGACTGATTTGGCGCCGGCAATTCTTTCTTTTTTCTGTGGTTCATTTTCTGACTGTACAGTCAGTATTTGCCAGGCTGCCTGCAATATTTATTTCAAGTATTGTTGTTATTATTTTTTTAGCGCTGTTTTGCACTGTCTTTTTTTGTTAATCTGTGGAGGGTGACCATCTGAGACCAGCAAGCAGATGGGTTGCTGGACTCCGGTGCCACCGTGACCCTGGTTCGCCCTGATATGGTGCGGCCAGAGGATTTGCTCCCGCCCACCGGGATGCAAGTGACCATGCAAGACGGAGGACCACGGTCACTCCAAGTTGCCCGGGTCTTTTTGGACTGGGGGGGGGGGCAGGTCGTGGCATGAGGGAGGTGGGGGTATTGCTCGGGTTGGATGCTGAGGTGCTCCTTGGCAATGACCTGGGGCATGTTACTTGTGTTTTCACCACTGAGCTGACGCCTGCTGCACCGGTTGCAGCGATTACCAGGAGCCAGTCAGCGAAGATCACAGCAGCAACCTCTGTCCCCCTGCATTTGGGACCTACAGTTCCAGCAGTCTCTGCAGAAACCAGATAGGTAAGCCGGACTCAGTCCGCTTCTGACACTGACTTACTGTACCCTGTCCCTGTTCCCTGTCCTCCTGACTCAGGTATGGCCGGGTGGGGCCAGAACTAGGCACTCAGTTTAGGGAAGCAGTGCAATGGGATCCCACCTTGGAGGGCATGAGACTTCGGGCGTTCGAGTCTAAGCCAAGTGAGGGGTCTGATTACTACCTGTGGCACCACAGGCTTTTGTGTAGAGAGCCGGGGGCTACAGGGTTAGATGAGGTTTGGACAGGCAAGCAACAGTTAGTGGTACCCACGGGATATAGGCAACAGTTATTACGGTTTGCCCACTTCATCACCGCTTGTGGGGCATCTGGGGGTCGCACGCATGAGAACCTGGCTCTTTCAGCATTACTACTGGCTGGGGGCATCCAGCGAGGTGGCAGATTTCTGCCGATCCTGTGATGCCTGCCAGCGAGTAGGTAAGGCGGGTGATCGTGTGAAGGCACCCCTGAGACCATTACCGGTGATAGGGGAACCCTTTCAGTGGGTGGCAATGGACCTTGTGGGGCCCCTTATGATTCCTAGCTGGACAGGGAAGTGCTACATTCTCACGGTGGTGGATTTTGTTACCCAGTACTCTGAGTCTGTAGCGCTGGCTACTATTGATGCTAAGGCAGTGTCTAAGGCTTTGCTAACCATTTTCACTAGGGTAGGTTTCCCTAGCGAGGTCCTAACCGACCAAGGGTCACAATTCATGAGTGAATTGCTACAGTGTCTCTGGAATGTGTGCCGGGTGAAGCACCAGCGCACGACCCCTTACCACCCTCAAACCAACGGACTATGTGAGAGGTTCAATGGTACCTTAAAGCAGATGCTTAGGATGTTTATAGAGGCAGAGGGGAAAGACTGGGAGATTCACCTGAAACACTTGCTGTTTGCATAAAGAGAGGTACCGCAAGAATCCACAGGCTTTTCACCCTTTGAGCTGCTATACGGACGTAAGGTACGTGGACCTCTGGACCTATTCCGTGAGGGAAGGGAAGGGGAATCTACCAATACTGATGCTTCTGTGCTTCAATATGTGGTAGATCTCAGAGACCGGTTAGAGATGCTCATCGGGTTGGCACAGGACAACATTAGGGCTGCTCAGACCAAGAAGAAGACATGGTATGACCAGAATGCCCGTAGCAGAGAATTCCTCCCAGGACAGCAAATACTTGTTCTGAAACCCATTCGGGAGAACAAATTAATGGCTGCCTTGTTGGGACTGTATCCGGAACTACGAAAGATGAATGAGTGCAACTATGTTGTACAGGTAGATGCTGAGACAGAGAGGACCAAAACATATCACATCAACATGCTCAAGGAGTATATAGCCATGAGTGTGTCATCGGTGTTGGCCATTTGCAGCCCACCGATGGGGGATCCGGCGAGCAATGCTCTGCCAGATCTCCTAGGGGAGGCTATGCAGGGGGGCACTGTAGAGCAGGTGGAGATATGGTCTCAGCTGAGTGTCAGGCAGAGAGCAGATGCCAAGGCTATGCTAGAACAGTATAGGGCTCTGTTCACAGACAAGCCAGGGAGGACACACATTACTGGTTGGACACACAAGAGTTGATTTTTAGATTGATAATACTCAGACTCATGATGTTTTACATGTGTGGTCTCTGCTTCCTTTTATTAATGTGTTCAAATTATGTTTGTAAATTATGTTTGTTCATTAGACTTATTATGTTTTGTTCTGTTTCCTTCTCACCAGTTTAACAAGGCACACCTATCCTACGGAACTCCTGCCTGTCCACATAATAGCTATACTGGCAACTTTCAGCACACCCCTGCTGTCTTTACTTTTGCATGATCCAAGAGGCTGACTGCGCATGTGCACTTGAGCAGAGGTTCAAGGAGAGACTTTTGTGTCCCTGCTCTGTTTACACTCTCCACGTGTACTCTCATTTGGAATGGCTTCTGCATTACCCTGCTGTGGTTACATTAGGCACATTCCTAAAGGCTGACTGTGCATGTGCAATGGAGCAGTGGAGGGAGAAACTGTTGCGTCCCTGCTCTGTTTACACTCTCTGCGTGTCACCACTGAACAATGAGTAACTTTGCATAAGCATTATGGGCTGGACCACGCACTGCGTGTGACGTCATCCAGGAAGGTACTACATATATCGGGCTCCATGAGGTGTCCGGTCAGCCACTTTTACTTTGGAAGAGAGGAAGAGAGAGCAGCCTGATAATCATATAGAAAAAGGACAGTTTGAGTTTGACATATACTATTGCTTATACTGCAGATGTTTGATCAGGACTTTATTCTAAGCTTATTCTGAGTTTGCTATTTTGTGTCTTGTAGGGGGGGTTAAGGGTTAAGGGAAGTACCTTGTGGTTCCGTTGGACCCAAGGGAACGGGTCTGAGGAAAGGGTCGTTACCCTGAAACGTTGCCCCTCTTACCCTCCCCCATTGTCTTTATATGTTTTTTTGTTAGCAGTTTTCCCCCTTTTTTCCCCCCTCCCCACTCTCCTTCCCTGTGTTTTTCCCCCCACCCCTACTCTTGTGCTTTTTAAGAACCATATATTCTTTGATTATAGCCGTTAAGCATTCCCATTTGTGATACCTATTGTTCTATTATCATCGCTATTAAATGTTGGTTTAATCCGAGACTCTTTTCGTTTTCTCTATCAATCAGTGTGTGCTGGAGCTTTGTTGGGTTTTCTATGATCTTCAGTGGGGTTGTTTGGGCCCACTTCGTTCCTTTTGCACCCTGTGCTTTATGAGTTTTTACTTTGTTTAGAGTACTGTCTATTTGTTTATATATTGTTATTTACCCAAACTAGAGGCATGCACCTATTTACATTGACCTTATGTCGCAATCTCAGGACGCTGTTGCCTCGGCCTCTAGTTCAAATACTTTTGCATACTCTGACATAGATGCTGTAAGAATCGCAACTTTATGCCTAGGCAACAGGGATTTTCTCTTAGAGAATAACCCTTCAGACGTCCCTAAAGAGTTGGAACGAATACTCAAAAGGAAAACAAATTTGGAGTTACATGCTACGACCCTAGCAGAATATTACAGGGTCAAGAGTATTCCACGAGGGCTCAGATGTAATCTGAGACCGACATTATTTGCAGATCAAAGTGAATATTGCACAAAGTGGGAAGGAATACTGAACAAATGTTCATTAGATCTTATCATTTTAACAATCAAACACATTCGGCGGCCTTCTGGCAGGGACTCTCCGAAATTCTGAAGAATGAGCTAGCCGCTCAGGAAAGACCCCCTGCGCTTGAGGATCTTATTGCTGTATGTATCAGGGTGGATCAACGCCTCCAAGAAAGGGGGGTTGAAAGCCACCGTCCTTGGTCGCTAACTTCTATTACTCCTCCCTGCAGTTCCTCTCCTGTTGTTTTCCCAGCTCTTGAGACTCCAGAACCCATGCAGTTGGGTAGTCACCAACTCTCACCTTCGGAGAGACAATGCCGGAGGAATGAGGGCCTTTGTCTCTACTGTTGACTAACAGGACATCTGGTGCATCGCTGTCCCACGAAGCCGGGAAACGCCAGCGCCCAATGAGTTATGAGGGGATCTCATTGGGTACCATTTCCTCTTTCCCCTCTATGATGAAAACCCTGCCAAAGAGAATTAAGCTCCCAATCTTTCTCGAGGGTCCTCACTTCCGAATCTCTGCTTCCTCATTCATTGACTCCGGGTCTGGGGGAAATTTTGTGGATCAAGATTTCACTACCAAACATGGGATTCCTTTGGTAAAGAAGTCCGTACCCGTCGGTCTGGAGGCCATTGATGGACGTCCCTTCCAACCAGCCTTCATATCCTTGGAGACACCAACCCTTTCCCTCTCCACGAAGGATGGACACAAGGAGGAGATCTCCCTGGACTCCCTGGACGTAATTCACTCCAGCAAAACAATCCTCTTATAGACTGGAGTGCCAAGGAACCGATACGATGGGATACGTCCCTTAAATAACTTTCTTCCTCTCCGGTGCATATTCTCGCTGGTTTAGAGACCATCTCCCCTGTTAAGCCTTCTCTTCCCGAAGTATATGTAGAATTCATTGTCGTTTTCGACAAAGTCCGTTCTGAAGTTTTTCCCCCTCATCGTCCGTTTGATTGCCCCATTGACCTTCTGCCTTTTCTAAACTTGATCTCCGCAGGGATTATAATCTCATACGCATAACACAAGGGGACGAATGGAAGATAGCCTTTAACACCTGTGACGGCAACTACAAATATTTAGTTATGCCTTTTGGACTATGTAATGCACCAGCGGTTTTCCAGGAGTTTGTGAACGAGATTTTTCGTGATGTCCTAAATATTTTTGTTATTGTATATCTCAACGACATTCTTATTTTTTCAGAATCCTTATCAAAACATATCCAGCACACTAACCTAGTTCTCTCTCGCCTTCATGAGAATCACCTCTACGCCAAGATGGAGAAATGTATGTTTCACCAAACCTCAACCTCCTTCTTAGGTTATATAATTTCGGATGAGGTATTCACCATGGACCCTGGGAAACTTAAGGCAGTTCTAGATGGGCCCCAGCACACTTCTCTAAAAGCTATCCAGTGATTTCTTGGCTTTGCCAATTATTACCGTAAGTTTATCTGTAACTTTTCCGCTACCCTTGCTCCTATCACTGCTCTGACCAAGAAAGGAGTGGATACTTCTGCCTGGCCCCCTGAAGCAAGCCAGGCCTTCGAATCCCTTAAGAAGGCATTTGTCTCCGCCCCCATCTTGCGCCATCCTGACCCTACTCTCACTTTCACTTTGGAGGTAGACGCTTCGGAAATTAGAGCAGGAGCCATACTCTCACAGAGACAAACCCCCCAGGATAAACTACACCCCTGTGGGTTCTTCTCTAAGAAATTCTCCTCCGCAGAGCAAAACTACGGTGTAGGTAACATATATCTTCTGGCCATCAAGCTTGCCCTGGAAGAATGGAGACATCTCCTGGAGGGTACCGAAAACCCTATCTCGATCCTCATGGACCATAAAAATGTATTGTATATTGAGGGCGCTCGTCGTCTCGGTTCTCGTCAGGCCCGCTGGGATCTCTTCTTCTCAAGATTCAATTACATTATATCCTACAATCCCGGTGCCAAGAATCTCAAGGCCGATGCTTTATCTCGTCAATTTCTCATTGAAGATAAATCTGAAGATATTCCAGGGAACATTCTTCCTTCTAAATATATAATTTCTGCAAATTGTTTCGATATACCGGATCAGATCTTGGAGACTCAGACGCAAATTCCCGAGGGTATGAAGGTGCCAGAGGGTTGTTTGTATGCTGCTCCGCAGTTCCACCAGAAAATCCTTGAGTGGGGTCACTCTTCTAGGTTGCAGGTCACCCGGGTAACAAGAGGACATCAGATGTATGGGTCCATGCAGTAAGCACCGAAAAAGCACTCTCGGCAGGGGTAGAACTCGCCATGTTAATTGCTTGTTGCCCTCGCAGTATGCAGGAATGTCCGAATCCCTGCGAAACCCTGCGAGAGCAACATTTCCAAACATAGCGAGTAGCCAGTGGCGAGACACTCTGCCTGCCGATAACATGCCGATAAGGCCTCCCCTGCTGAGATCAGGCTGCAGCAGAGAGAGATCTGCCACTCTCTGCGCAAATATCGTAAAAGAAAATCTTTGTAATAAAATTTTACTCATAGTATAGATGTGCAGGGGGTCTCCGGAGCTGAATAGCATTGGTTTGAGGTCCGGGGACCCCCTGCTTCCCAATATACAGGCCCTGTCATGGGGTGCCGGTATCCTCTGCATTTAAATGTCCCGATCACGTGACCGCAGGATGTAAACAAAGCAGAGGCACCCCATAACGGGGCTTGTATCTCAGGAAGCAGGGAGTCCCCGGACCTAAAACCAACGCAGTTGACCTCCGGAGACCCCCTGCACATCTACACTGTGAGTAAAACACACATATCAATAAACAATAATTCATTACTGTAGCGGCTACCCGCTATGGTAATGAAGCAGCATTAATGTATTTTTAATAATAGTCTACAGGAGCAGGGGATCTCCTGAGATGAAACGCAGTGAGTTCTGGCTCAGGGACCCCCTGCTTCCCGAGTTACAGGCCCCGGTATAGGGCATCGGGTGCCAGTGTCGCCGCCATCTTTATAGCGTCCAATCTTTCCTTCTCAATTCCTTCGGACAGTTGGCCACTGACCTCGCTTTTCGCAATGTCTCGCTCCTTGGAATTATATCAATATCTGATCTAAAAGATCCCCTATTAAATCCTCTCCATGATCACTGCCCCTTGGCCTACGCATCTAATGTTTTAAAGAAGTTTGAAAGAAGAATAGGCCGGGTCTGTTCACATGGGGCATAGACATTTGCGATCATCAGTGGCTGTCCCTGGAATGAAGCGCCTTAGGAATGTACCTACCGTCCTTTCTTTTTTAACTGTTCCGTGATAAGGGAATCTACTTATGGAAGAGACCCCCCTCCTTCTCTTTTTTACTTTATCGACAGATGAGAAGACAGAAGTTCCTGAAATGCTTATCAGGATACGTTAGGGTAATTGGACTCACGAAAGTTGTTCCTGATTAGGACTATACTGCCTTCATTCTTTGTATTCGGAATTGCTATTTTTTCTCTTGGATGGGCTGTTAAGTCCTTTTTTTACATTTGCGAAAACTAAGTTTTTAGAGCCATTTAGGTAGTTCTAGATCTTCTCTTACTTTTCTTGCACCTCTCTTACAGTGGCCACGCGTGCAGTTGCTCCTCTGCCTTGTTTTAATCTTCCCACGGACTTCTGAATTGGCAGGTACCTGTTGGGGAGATGAACGGACTCGGGGAAGGGATGGGGAACAAACAACACCATAATAAAAAAGCAAATAAAATTGTCTTAACATACAAACCCGATAAAACAAGAGCCACCCCAGGCCCAACGTGGGGCCTGGCTCTTCTGACACTAGGGCTTATCATATCTCCCCCTTCAGGACCTCCCACGCAAAGGTCCAGTCACCTGGTCTTCCATTTACTCTCAGGCGCCCTAGGGACTTTAAATGGGCATAGGGGCTACTCCCCCACCCCTTGTAATCCGGAACATCGGACTTGACCCAGTACCCCTTCTGTTGTCTCCTTTCCTTGTTTTGACATCCCCTCCAGTTATCAATCTGCCATTCATATTCTCTTCTTACCTGTACTAGGGTGCAACTGCTGTCTCTTCTCCACTGACTAGAGTGCCTCCCCTTCCTCGTTCCTCTAAAAAATAGGATATACCTAACACCTGTATCCCTCATTCCCCAAGGTTGGAGAGTCGTGGGTTCAATTTTTGGCTCGTCCCTTCAATGGCTCCCATTGTCTCCCTCTACTCTCCTTTCTATCTCCATGATGACTTGTGCCAGTAGAGACCTAGTAATGACTACTTTAAAGAATAAGAGGCTATCTCTATTCAGACTAACTTACAACCAATAGGGATATGTTTTAAGCAACAATAGCCTCAGGAAAACCTTTAAACCTCACCTCAGCTGTCTTGTGTATTAATGTATTGTAATTAGGGTGCCCATTGAGTGGCTACAGTGCTTATATGCCCTATTATTGATATGGTATGATTGTACCACTATCACTACTCTGGGTCACAGGTTGTGGGTATATTCAGTCAGAGGTTGGGTGATTACGCCTCCCGGGTTTGTATCAGGTCAGGGTGGGTGGTAACCCCCTTAATGATATAGAAGTTAGTAACCGCTAAAGGTGGATTAAGAGGTGGGCCATTAGAATTGATCTTTATTATGACTGTATATGCATATTGCTCTTCTCGCTACGGAGGCAAGAGGGACCTGCTGTTGTGGTGTAGTATAACTGTATTTGCTTACTTTATTTTGTATGCCATTGCAGTGTTAACTAATGGGCAAATATCTATTGATCCATATCCTGGATAATAGTTAGTTTGGCCCATTACTCCTGTATGGGTTGGGGCGGAGGGGGGGGGGGGGGTGTATTGATTTTATATAAAATATTTAATTAAATATCTATTTCTTTCATGGTTGGTATATGTGCAGGTCCCGCGAGCTTAACCACATGGTTTATGTCCAGGGACCCCCTGCTTCCCGAGATACAGGCCCCTTTATGGGGTGGCTGGATTACCCTCTCCCCCCCGCATTGTAATGTCCCGCGTCACGATGACCGGGACTTTCCTTGACATAGGAGAATCCGGCACCCATAAAGGTTCCTGTATCTTGGGAAGCAGGGAGGTCCCTGGACCTGAAACCAACGGGTTCACTCCGGAGACCCTGCCATGAATATACACCATGAAAGCAAATGGATATTTTAAATAATAATTTTCGGCGACATTTTTTCAGCTGTGGAAAGGCAGTCTTCCTTCAGAGCCGCCTACTCTGCAGCAGAAATGAATCGCTCGGTTTTAGGCCTTTTCAGAGGCCGATGCTCGTCGCTGGCAGCAACTCGCTTCGGTTTTGGGAATTTTGGTATCACTGGTAAATCGAGCCTTTCGAACGTACCTGATAGCAAACACCCAACAAAAAAACGCTTTTTTAAATGCCAGCCGCTGGATAATTGGTATGCAACCCTGCTCTGAATAGCGCCCAGGGTTAATTCTTATCATTACCAAAATGCCATACTTTATAAATTTATCCATGACCAAAAATATAGATCAATACTTTAATCCCAATGGAGACAATATTAAAATAGATAGGTGATATCATTTCTCTCTTATAAGATTATCCGCATAGAAAATGCAATGAATATTACCTGTTTTTATATTATTACTCAAACAACCACATAAGGCAGACAGCAAAGAAGTTAACCCTGAACAATTAAGGAAATTATTCGTTCATTCATTTAATAGTTAGTGTTAAATAGTTTTGATATAATTGATTTTAAAAAATGGCATATGGCCAATTTATACGATAAGGATGAAATAACACATATTAGCACATTTAGGGGCCTATGCAGAGAGCAGCGCTTATTTCGAAATTCGCCCATTTTTTGGAGAAAATCGCGCGAGTAAAGCAGCAGAAAATGGCGAGTTCCGAAAACGCGCCAATTGTTCTTTTCATTTGTTAAACTCGCCTGGGTGCCGGGCGGAACCTCAATTCTCCGGGCTCAGTTTTAAAAAGCATCGCCTAATGCAGAGAGCGCGAACGGTCATCTAGCGCGTTTCTTGCGCCATAAAATGCGCGATTGTTCCCTTTTGCTCGCCAGAGAAAACTTGGGCAAGGAAGCTGCGCCGCTCGCGGCCATTGCAAAGGGAAAAAAAAGGACGCAAATTTGTTTTACACGTTTCTGAAGCGCGCATCTCGCCAATTAAACTCGCCACACGCATCCCTGTTAAACATAGCAGAATTCGCACTTTTCTGGCATCATGGAGAATAAACTCTCCAAAAAGCTTTTACTTTTTAATAAAGTCGCCAATTTTATAAAATGCTGCTTCTCTCTGCATAGCCCCCCTAAAATAAAGGGGCCTGCAGAGAGCAGGCTATTTCGAATCGACCATTTTTGGAGAAATCGCGCAGAAAGCAGCAGAAAATGGCGAGTTCCGAAAAACGGCGCCAATTTTTTCTTTTCTATTTGATTTAAAACTCGCCTCGCGGCTGGCGAAGAGAACCCAATCCGCCAGTTTTAAAAATATCCGTATGCAGAAGGCACGACACGGCATCTAGCGGCTGTTCGTCGCCAATAAAATGGCGCGATTGTCTCTTTTTGCCTCGCCAAAAAAAAATGCGCAGAAGCTGCCGCTCGCGGCCATTGCAAAGGGAAAAAACAAAAAAAGGCGCGAATTTGTTTTTACGTTTCTGAAGCGCGCATCTCGCTTACAATAAACCGCCCACACGCATCCATGTTAAACATAGCAGAATCGCACTTTTCTGCATATGGAGGAATAAAAACTCTCAAAAAAGCTACTTTTAATAAATTCGCCAATTTTAAAATTCGTGCTCTCTGCATAGCCCCATAATCGGTAACCACATTTTAGCAGAAGAGTATTTAATCCCCTATTGATTATTTATATCAAATTAGAGACCTACATTTACTGGATTCAATTTTGGACTATTCTTATCTTACATACATAGTCAAGATAATCTGATGATATAGTTTAGAAAAATATTTTATATAACATGAGAGAGGATAGAAAATAATTAATTTTTAATTCCACATAGTTAGTTAATTTAGTGTATTTAACCTGAATGTTTTAACATTGGATTAATATAGTGGAGAGAGAGTATAGATTACTCATATCATATTATAGATTCTGTTAATATTATTAGAATGCGTTTATAACGGGTATTTAAGAAAAATAATTACAGGGAAAATTAAAACCCATTATATCGTAGATTTATTAGACTTATCTTTTAGTTCACATGCAAATTGTCAGAAAAAACCATGAGAAAAATCTTTAGTCATATACTGGGAGAATCACAATATAATGAGAAGGTCTTCAATCTATACATATTGAGAGAAGGTCTTCAATCGACTGGACTGTAAGATGATATCACTATTTACTATTAAAACCAGACAGTTCTTTATATATGCATCTTGGTCATATTGGAGAAGGGAAGATGATACACTACAAAAGTCTGTTCATATCTATACATAAGACCAGAGCGACCTATCATAAATCCACATTTTGAGAATAAATTACCCATGATATATGAGAAAGGGATTCAGAACAATAGGGTAAACAACTGAATCCACTATGATGAATCCATTCATCATATAAATCAATGGATATCAAAGGGCATTAGTGTAAAAGACCAAAAATTAACATACTGTACAAATAAAATTGCAAACCACTGTATTTACAGTTAAACACACACATAATATCAATGTATTGGAACTCATATATTACCTATATAGAATAAGTTGTAATAATTATCAACTATCAAATGAAGTAGCAAGTAGTATGATTGATGTATATAAGAAATAACATATCCTAACCATATAATATTTAAAAACAGAAAAGAAAAAGATATTCCCATTTAGCTAACAACAGCTGGAACACAGAAGTTAGGTGGGTGGCTATGTAAAAGTAACGCACTTAGAAAATGATATTGACACCTGTACAGTCAAGATACATCAATTCTTAAGACTCCATACCACCTCAGATCGTCACGTAAAAAAGAACCCAAATCTTATTCATGTTTAGACCCAAAGGCATCAATGTTTTAAGACAATATATCAGTAAGTTTCTTGTCTTTAAACTTGAACATGTTGTTACCTCCTCGCCTTTGGGTCTAATTTTGTCTTTACCTATAAAATTTAGCCTTTGGGTCCTGTGAGTGACATCTTTGAAGTGTTTGGGAACACCTATGTTAGAGGGAAGCCCTTTCATATTTTGTAATATGCTCCGCTATTCTTATTTTAACTTCCGTGTGGTGCGGTCCTACATATTGTTGTTACACGGACACTGTAGCACAAAATTATGTGGTCTGAATTGTCAATCTAAAAATCATGATTTCAAAAGTTTTTTGTACTTCAGACTTGAATTTGGGTGTAATTTGGATATATAATATATGCATGATGAAGCACTGTACAAAGAATGGGTTGAAGGGTGGTATCGGGAGGGTGGCTTAACCCCTTCATTACTTTGTGTGTTATTAACAATAAGGTGTGATTAGAGGGGGAGATTAGATTGGCTCTTTTTATTTTTGCGTATGTTTTGCAGCACCCGAGGGCATGGACGGTGATGAAGATGAAGATGGCCTTCATCGTGGCAGCCAGGCAAGGGTGAGTGCAATATGTATTTATTTTATTTATTCTGCTTTATGTATTTTAAATGGGCAAATGCATTACTATCCATTTGTGGATAATAGTAATTTTGCCCATTACTATACTGTATGTGTTAAGGGGCGGCAGTGTGGGGGGGGGGGGATGGTGTATTTATTTATAAGTATTGATGCGTTTTTTAATTATTTTTTGGGGGCACATAATTGGTACTGCAGGCAAGCGGGGACACCTGGGCAAATGCGGGGAACACCTGCCTATATTATCATTGTTGTGCATCCCAAAAATTATATATGTACTGTATGAAAGGGGTATAGGGGTTTGGGGGGCACAGGGGGTGTGGTGTTTGTATATTGCAATGTTTATTGGGGCAATTGTCTCCAATAAACATGCTATTATGCCTTAACCCCTTCATTGCCTTAGCGGATAACCGCTAAGGTAATGAAGCAACATTAATGTTTTTTAATAA
Organism: Ascaphus truei; assembly: GCA_036426205.1. Classification (NCBI taxonomy): domain Eukaryota; kingdom Metazoa; phylum Chordata; class Amphibia; order Anura; family Ascaphidae; genus Ascaphus; species Ascaphus truei. Next base: position 9,601,360 of record CM071578.1, read on the forward strand.
TTTGTGAGGAAACAGGGGGTCTCCGAGCTGAACCGCATTGATTCTGGCTCAGGGAACCCCTGCTCCAGAGTACATGCCCCGGTTTGGGACATCTGGTGCCAGTGTCCGCCGCCATCTTTATAGCGGCCATGTCGCGTCAATGAACGCTCCTCAGATTTCAGACTGGTTTTACAACGGAGTCAAACTTCTCATCAAGATTACACATGGGCTTGGTGGGCTTTATAATTTTGGAAAATACTTGGCTCGGTCAAGAGGATTTCAAGGGGGTTCCCTAACAGAGTAACAAAGACACAACTGCCCTTTGGCTTCGATTAACCAAGAATGGACACAGGTGACATGGCCAACTCCTATCCTACAATGACTGTTCCTTAAGCTAATTCTCACTGATTGTGAAAGAAAACCGGACCTACAAAGAGACAACCGCTGATATAGAGAAAGACATCAAAAACATCTCAAACAGCATTTTGTGTACTACAATTTCTAAATCGCGGCGTTTCAGAGGCCCAGACACCAATCTTTTTCAAAATCTACCTAAAGATCTTGAAAAAGAAATAACCATCCTAGAAAACAACAAAAAATTTCGACAGGGACAGCCTTTGTTTTTTCGTATTTGACGCGCAATCAGGCTTGTATCACAATGGGATTCGTAGGGTCTATCCCTCGCAGGAGATCTAGCCGCAGTTCCATCTTCCCAACTTCTTCGACCACCCGAAGATAAAAATACCAATTCATGGAATAAGAAGTCTATCCCTCCCCGCAAGGTGGGATTCCGACAGATCTGACATGTCGGAAACTAAGCGGGACATACTGTATCATCTTTTCTAATACAACATGAAGATGAACATTCTTAATCGGGGGCAGCGGCTCCTAAAAGTCATCGTGCTTTTGGGAGAGAACAAAAACCACGCGATTAGCAGATATCAGGAATACTAAAAACGGTCCCCTATACATCCTCTGAGTCATTGGACAGCCATCTGGGTCAAAAAAAGTAAATTGAACAAGACGGAGTAAGAAAAGAACAAACAAGAGTCAAGTACAAAGGTTGACACCGAGCAAGAAGGAGAAAAAGACACTTTTAGGGAGAATGAACAGGGTAGTGATTGGAATTTATTAAAATATAGAATTCCACCATGCTTAATGCCTACATACTAAATAAGGGTATATCGGGGTTTTGTACCCAGAATCACGATTTACTTGTTGCCGGTACCCATGACGATCTTCAATAAATTTGTAGATAAAAAGTAAATACATGCACTCTAAACAAAATCTTTATAAAAATAAGACAACACACCAGAACAAGGCCAAAACTCGATGCGATCACCATGGACAGGTTACGTCTGAACGATCTGAGGAGAGCGATTCTATGAACTACAGTCTCCTTCAAGGAACACCCGTCGTTCTCAGTCCTTAAGGACCTTGAAGAACTATATCACAGGCTACTGAATGCCTCACTCTTTGATCGACTCCAACAATCTGGTTTGGGTACGATAACACTGGTAGGTACCTGTTGAAAGCAACTCAATTTTTATCCACCTTTTGTGAAGGTAAAGTTCACTCCCACTCTGTGAAACATCTGGTTGAGAGGGGATTCAGGCTGTTACAAACAGGGTTTCTGTGTTGATTATTTCCCCCCATGGATACAGACAAACTAACCTACGTAACTGACACGAGGACGTTTTCGAGATCGAAGTATAACGACTCGTCAAAAGACATACGATAAATCAAATTGGATTGGTAAGTTAAAACCCCGGGTTCACAGCAGGGTGTCGGCCATCGTCCGGTCTTCGGTGGTGGATGCAGTCCATACGGATGGTCATTCATCAAGAGGGTTACTTCCACGCCAACTGGGAGATGTCGACTATCCTTCCTTGCATATCCAATTTGGACCTACACCAATATAATACCAAAGGGAGTTACAAGCCACTACGTGATGCAGGATCACATGTTGGGACGGGTACGATATCGAAAACGGAATGGAGTTTCTCTTTATAGATCCCCATCCTCACCACTTGCCGTGTTTCACCCATCTCTCCAGAAGATCACAAGACAGTGTGTGTTTCCCCAACAGGGGAGACCAATGCGTTCTCAGCATTGGTCTTTGGGACGATGGTATGTTTTCACGTATGGAACCCACTTTCTCCAAACCCTTTCAGATAATCTACGTTCGTTACATTCAGAGACGCAGTCATCTTAATTAGTACCCTGGACGGCGTCAGATGGAACCCCCTCTGCTTCTGTCTCTTTTTTTCCCCTGTATGGGCGGAAATGGACGCACACTCCCGTGAACGGTTCCCCCCCCCCCCCCACCCACTCGACGGACCACTCTTTCTCTCCCCCCGTCCTTTCTTTTTTCCCCCCCCCTCCCCCCCCCCCCTTCTCTTTTCTTTCTTCTTTTTTTTATCTCTCCCCCACTTCTTTTCCCCCCCCCTTTACCCCCACCTTAGTTTTTTTTACCTCCTTCCCCCCCGTTGGCTATTCCTCCTCATCGTTCCCCTTTTCTTTCCCCCCCCCTTCCCCCCTCGCCTTCTTTCCCCTTTTTTCCTTCCTCTCTCGCTTGCTTCGCCTCCTCCTTCCCTTCCTCTCTGCTTTTTTTCTTTTTTTCATCCCTCTCCCCTGTCCGCTCCCCCCCCCCCCACCCCCACCCCCTCCTTCCCTCTTCCCTCTTCTTTCCTTCCCCCCCTGTCCCCCTTCCCCCCTCCCTACCTGTTTTCCCCATGTGAACATTAGTGCAACTGACAGGCTGCTGGTATTATTCCTCAACCGGTCTGATTTATCACTGCACAAGTCACGTTATTTAGATTCAATCACTTTCTTCTTACTCACAATTTTTTGTCTTTTCAATGGGGTTACAATCTCCGACACGTGGAACGGCCATGGGTACGAGCTTTGCCCCCTCGTACGCAAACCTCTTTATGGGTGTTTGGGGGGAGTGTTTCACGTGTTTGGAAGATGTGAACAAATATAGGGAGCACATTTATTTTATAAACGGTTTTACGATGACTGTTATTGGATTGGAGGGTGATGTCACACTTTTGGATGAATTTATTTTGTCACTTAACACTAATAGCTTTAATCTCCAATTCACCCACACCTATAATGCACAGCACATCAATTATCTAGATTATGTTATACATAGACACCACTTTAAATATTCAGACGACACTTTATCGTAAACTCAATTCACGTAATACCTTCTTGAGGCCCAGCAGCTGTCACCTCCCGCCATGTTCAGAGGGATACCCAAAGCCAATTTATGAGGGCACGCAGAAATTGTTCAAAATGAAGATGACTTCCTGATACAAGATCGACACTTACACACACGCTTTACAGAGAGGTATAATAGAAGGGACTAGATTGACACTTTTAGAAGTGTCCCTAAGGAAAGGAAAAAAACTATTGATATAACAAACATAAACAACCCAGAACCAACATAAGTCCTTCCTTTATCACCCCCTTAGTAAGCAAGCTGGAGCATAAAACATATTCTTAAAAGAATTGGGACGTTTGTTCTGGATCCCGTTTTAAACCCTACAGTATATAGCAACAGGCCCCAATGTTATTTTCAAACGGGCTAAAACCCTGTCGAACCACTTATCAACAACCCAGAACCAACATAAGTCCTTCTTTATTACCCCCTTAGTAAGCAAAGCTGGAGCTATAAAACATATTCTTAAAAAGCATTGGGACGTTTGTCTCTGGATCCCGTTTTTTAAACACCTACAGTATATAGCAACAGGCCCCAATGTTATTTCAAACGGGCTAAAACCCTGTTGAACCCATATCAAACAACCCAGAACCAACATAAGTCTTTATCACACCCCTTTTAGTAAGCAAGCTGGAGCTATAAACATATTCTTAAAAAGCATTGGGAGTTCTGTCTCTGGATCCCGTTTTAAAACCCTACAGTATATAGCAACAGGCCCCAATGTTATTTTCAAACGGGCTAAAACCCTGTCGAACCACTTATCCCCCAGTCTCTTTGAACCTGCAAGAGAAGATAGATCTACGATACCTCATGGAACATATCCATGTTTCCACTGTAAGACGTGTTCAAAAATGACTAAAAGTAGGAGTTTCACTTCTTCCAATACTAGAAAGAACTACACTATAAAATCATTCATAAATTGTAATTCCTCATATGTTGTCTACTTACTGAAATGTGGATGTGGCCTACAGTACGTGGGACGGACAACTAGATGTTTAAAAAATTAGAATTCTTGAACCTTTACGACTCATTAATAATGCAGATCAGAACCATCCAGTCGCAAAGCATTTTTAGTTGTCTTCCGACCGGCTGTGCTGGCTCATTCACATTTCAAGGCATAGGAATCATTTCCATGCCCATCAGAGGAGGAGAGGATGGATGATGAAAACACTAGATAGACCGATCCTTTGGATTTCACCTTGAGAACAAGAATCTCCTGGGCAGAACACCGATTGGGATTTGAGTCACTTTTATAAAGTTATAAATTTAACACTTATTTTCTGATATAATTAATATAATATTCTATAATCAGGTAATAGTTTCTTCATAATTTTTTATAATCATTTATAATTTTTAATTTTCTCACAAATAAGTTTAAATATATATCATTGTAAATACTAGCTCACTATCATATTTTCTATATTATCATTAAATATGTTATAATTAACCATATATATTGGAAACAGATTTGATTTCCCACTCGGTGTTATAACTATAAAAATATCAACATGCTATATGAGATAAAACTTTATATGTAAAATAGAAATGAGATAAAATTTCTGCTATATTCTAATGTTCCTCTGTTATGAACAGTACTGATGTCAATGCTTTATACTTTATTATGTATGAATTTATTACATGTAAGGATGTTATGATTATTATGAATATACATTTTTTAGATCTCCATATCTCTAACTCGTCTAGTTTGGATAGTTTTGTGTTTTTTATATATTCGTCTAACTTTGCTTCGAGCCTCTTATTAGCTTTGTCGGGGTTTGTCAAGTTGTATAAGTTACTATAGTACTGGACAAACTCTTTATTGATTTCAACCGGATTGAGTGTTAGGCTATCTTGTTTGGTTTTTATGCTGTATATATTGAGGTTTGCTGTTTTATTGCGGAGTTTTGCCGCCAATTGCCTGTCTGCCTTATTGCTTTTTTCATAAAAGATCTGGTTTGTCCACCTCATTGCTTTTTCAGTATCTTCAATCAGTATATTTTTAAGTTCCAATCTATCCTTATCTATCGCTGCTCTAACTTTGTCCGTTGGGCTTTGTTGGTAGGTCTCCTCGTTTTCTCTAATACTATTGTTTAGTTAATTTATCTTTTTGTTTTTCTCCTTTTTCCTATGGGAGGCAATACTAATTATCTTGCCTCTGAGAGTAGCTTTATGCGCCGCCCATAGTGTACAGTCGCTGATTTGCCCGTTGTCATTTATTGCGAAGTAGTCCTGTATAGCCTTTTCTATAGCTTTTTTAGTGTCCGGTAGTCTGAGCAGTAGGTCGTTCATTCGCCATTGTGTGCCCGTCGGTCTTTGGTGTAGGTCTCTTATGATTAGTGTAACTGGGGCGTGGTCTGACCATGTTATATTATCTATTTCTGCCTTTATTATCCTCTCCGCCAGTTCACTAGATACAAATATATAATCAATGCGAGTGTATTGTTTATGCGGGGGTGAGTAGAAAGTAAACCCTTTGGTTAGGGGGTTCATTAGCCTCCATGCGTCGACCAGCCCACCCAGTCTTATGCTTTGTTTTAGAGCGGTTGAGCTGTTCCGTCTCCAGTTTTGCTCTTTGCCCTTGTGTTTCGCCTGATCTTTATTGCAGTCTATAACGGTGTTAAGATCCCCTCCAATTATTAAGTAACCCTTCTTATATTGGCTTATCGTCTCGAAAGCCTCATTAATATAGCTCTCTTGATCTGTGTTGGGGGCATATAGGCTAACAAGTGTTAGTTCTGTCGCGCCTAATTTACCGGATACAATTAACAGTCGCCCGGTCTTGTCCCTCTTTATTTTTTCTACTACAAAGGGGATACTAGTTCTAATCAGGATGGCTACTCCCGCTTTTTTGTCTGTTGCTGGTGAGTGGTAAATTTGGTTATAATTTTTGTCTTTTAACCTAATCGTGTCTGCTCTGTTCAGGTGTGTTTCTTGAATCATGTGTATGTCGCTTTGTCTGTTTTTGAGGTCTCTGAACAGTAGTCTCCTTTTCATGGGAGAGTTCAGTCCTCTGACATTCTGCGTTGTTATTTTTAGTACTTTAGCCATATGTTGGTTTAAAATTTCGTGCGCGAGTGTTTGCCGGAGGGAGCTTGTTGTTAGGGGGTGCCCTGTGGTGATTTTTCGGATTGCGGGACCTTATCCCAACTATTGTTTTGGTTGTGCCAAGTTGTGTGCATTTAGGTGTACTCCAGTGTGGATGAACTGGGGAGAACATTGGGGCGGAACAAAAATAACCTTGGGGGTTTTTAACAAGGGGTGGAGTGGTGCCCTCTGGTGCTTTGGGCCTTTGACTCTGCGTTTGGGGTGTCGGGGACATGCAGGGTCAAGAAAAAAGGGGGAAAGTGTGTGTGGGGTGCAATGTGGTACTTGCAGTCTGGAGAGTATGGTTTGTAGTCTGTAAACTGTAGTCAGCTCCGTTTGGAATTCCGACGGCTAGTCGTGTTGTTGATCAACCTTCTTTTCTGCTATGACTGACTGGAACTAAAACACAGATGTGGTGGGGGGAAATACAACAATCAAACTTCTGGGTCAAACATGTTAAACAGTTTTAAACACAGTAAATAGAACAAAAAAAAAAAGAACAGAAATTCCTTTCTCTCCCTTTTCCTTCAACTATCTGAGCTAGATCAAATCTATAGAGGCTTAATAATGGCTTAAACCTTGTGCTCTCAGTTATCTAGTTGTACTGTGTTTTTTCCTTTTTCTTTTTCCCTTCCCTTCTATAAAACCTTTTTCCCTCCCTCCTCCCGCTCCCGTTAGTTCGTGTCTTTGTATTTGGAACAGCATACAGTTTCGGGGCTGGGGGTTACAGTTGAGGTAGGAATGTCTCTCTTGTACTCTCGTGGTTTTGCCGTGTTCTGGTTGTTAAGCCTCAGCTCTTGGGGCTTGATGGGTTATCCTGGGTTAGTTGTCACCCTGGACCACCTTTCACGCCTTGGTCGTGGAAAAGTTTTCCCTGTATCACTTCGTAGTTCTTCCGGGATCTCCAGTCCTAGCGCTGCGATGAATTCTGGGTCTTCCTCTGGGGTTCGTAGGGTGGCCTGTTTGCCTTTGTTGGTGGCTTGGAGACGGAAGGGGAAGCCCCATCTATACCTGACGTCTCTGCTTCTCAGATAGCCTGTGATTTTCTTGAGTTCTCGCCTTTTGGCCATGGTTATTGGTGAGAGGTCCGGGAAAATTTGCAGTTCCGTGTCCTCAAAGGAGATTTTATCTAGGTTTCTGACTTTGGTATAGATTTCCTCTTTGGTAGAGAAGTAATGGAACCTTGTGATTACGTCTCTGGGCCCTCTGTTTTCAAATTCTCTCGGCCTGTAGATTCTATGGGCTCGGTCAAGTTCCAGCTTTGCTTCGGCGATTTCTGGGAGTATGCTCCGAAAAAGTCTGTTTAGGTATGGCTTGATTTCCTCGTTAAGGACTGTCTCCGGGATGTTGCGAATTCTAAGATTGTTCCTTCTCGATCTGTTCTCTGCCTCTTCTTGGGCGTCTTGAAGGCGCGAGATCTGTTTTTTCATTTGGGTTATGTCCTCATCTGTTGCCGCTTGTCCTTCGGTGACTGTCTCCATGGCCTCCTCCAGTCCTGTCGTCTGCTCCTCTACCTCTACAATCTTGGTGTGTAGGCTCTTCATTGCGGTTTGTAACTCCTCGTGAAACGCCTGTTTAATTTCTTTAAACCAGGTTTTTAATTCTTTCCTGATATCTGGGTGCCTATCTGCTTCTGACCCTGAGTCTGAGTCTGAGCGATCTTGAGCTTCTGCAGCTTTATCTTTGCCCGTTGGTGTGGGCGCCACGTTCCTTCTAGTGAAGAACGTGGAAGATTCTGACTTCCCTGTCTTTTTAGGAGGGGCCATGCCGTCTGTGTTCAGCTATGGGCTGTAGAGAACAATCAGGTCTGGGTCTTCCTCCTCTATATTGGTTGCTAGGTTATCTTGGATATGGGGAGCTGAGGGTGGTTCTTGTCGTTTTTTCTGGGCTCGCAGCTATCCCACATATGCACCCCCACACTTGGGCATTTTGTTAGTCCATGGGACTAGTTAGATGGTTCACTGTTTCGTCTCCTTGGGTAAAGGGGGGGGAAGGGGAGGGGCGCGGGCGCTCATTCACTCCGCTCTTTATTATTCGCCTTTTTCGCTGTGTGTAACTTTCAGCGCTTTTCAGGCCCCCTTGGGCTGTGGTTTTTATTACTTTGTTTATAGTGGTTGTTTTGTCTGGGTCTTTCTCCCTTTAAGGGCCAGTGGCGGCCATCTTGGGTTACAAGGTAGGAGACGGCTGCAGCAGAGGGGCTCTTCTCGATCCTAGCTGGTCTGCCCCCTTCACTTCTCCTTGCAGAGAGGGGTCTCCTACTTTCTCTGCTACAGCGGAAGGGGGGGGTGGGCACAGGTTGGGGGATTAATGGTGTCTAGCTCTGCGCTTCCCCAGAGGGGCTCCGACTCCCACGTGGCCGCCTCCCGCCCCCTCCTGTCTGTGGGGCCCTCTCCGGTCCGTCCTGAACCGTCCCCCCCTCCCTCTATACCTCTGTCGTCGTTGCGCCGGGGTCTCCGCTTCTGCGGCTCTGAGTTGGGGTACGAGGTTCCTTCTCCGTTGCCCGGTGTTGTGCTGCAGCCTTCAGCTCGCTCCTATTCAGGCGCGTGCGGCGGCCATCTTTTGTGCTCCGCAAGCAAATTTTAAATATAAGTGGAGCTCCACAAAGATCAAATACCCAATAACACAGGCTGAAGGTCTCTGTGCAGCAGGGGGTGGGCAATGTGAGGGGGACACAGGAAAAGAAGAAGCAGAGGTCCCAAAATGGGGCCGTCGCGCCCATAATGGCCCGTGCCTCCAGGGGGTACTTAACGTGCCTTCCTTTCCTTCCCCCCACCTCGAGGCTTGGTGGATTTGCGCGCGAATCAACAAGGGGAGGGGCTAATGGGGCGGGCTATTTAAACCCTGCGCTCGCAAAAGCTACTCACTGACTCTGTTTTGAGTGGGAAACTGAGTTTTTGAGTGGGAAACTGAATGGGTGGGTGAGTGGGAAACTGAATGGGTGGGCGTCATGATGATCCGCCTCTCATAACTCGATTGGGGGCGGCGGCTTGAGGCGAATTTCGCGGCTTCAGTGGAGCATCATAAGATAAGCGATGCCTACTGGCAGATGTCCTGTTATAGTAAAGGGCAGTATAGACATAAGGCCGTCTCATTTCCTGTCCGAGCATTATCTCTCACCTCCAGAAAGAAGTGAGAGTTTGGTGACTACGACGCGAACTGGCATATCTGGTATCATGGATCTCAAGAGCATGGGAAAAGCAACAGGAGAGGAACTAGCAGCGTAGATAATATAAGTTAAGGGGCGAGCCTAATGGAGTCGGTGGCATATTCACCCCTCTCATTTGAGGCTTAGGAGCAGGGCTTGATCACCACGACCATGGATGACATGACAACCAATAAGATCCTCATAACGCGGGCAGGGGGCTCTTTCGCTGAGCGGTTCTATACCTATGCTGCTTCTCAGAATTTCGAGAGAATTCCTTCCTGCGCAAGAATTGGCCGCAGTCGCTGTTATTTACTTATTGTTAAAATGATAAGATCTAATGACATTGTTCAATCTTGCCTTCCATTTCTCTATTCCCACTTTGTGGGGGCAATATTCCTTTGATCTGCAAATAATTCGGCTCTCAATTATCATCTGAGCCCTCGTGGAATACTCTTGCGCCGTTATTCTGGGCTAGTGTCCGTAGCATGTTGACTCCAAATTGTTTTCCTTTTGCAGTATGTCGTTGCCAAACTCTTTAGGGAGCGTCTGAGGTTATTCGCTCCGAGAAAATCCCTGTTGCCTCATAGGCATAAATTTGGGCGATCTTACGCATCTATGTCAGAGTATGCAAAATTATTTGAACTAGAGGCCGAGGCAAAGACGTCCTGAGAATTAGTCGACATAAGTCCATGTAAATCGGTGGCATGGCCTCTAGTTATGGGTAAATCCAATAATATAACAAATAGCACAGTATTCTAACAACGTAAGACACATCATAAAGGGCAGGCTGGGTCAAAAAGGAACGAAGATGGGGCCCAAACAACCCCGACTAGAATCATAGAAACACCACAAGAGCTCCAGCAACACTGATTGATAGCGAAAATCGAAAAGAGGTCTCCGGATTAACCCAACATTTAATAGGCGATATAATAATAGAAAGAACAATAGTATCACCAGCAATGGGAAGGGCTTTAACTGTGCTATATCAAAGAATATATGGTTCTTACAAGTGTGCACAAGAGCTTGGGTGGGGGGAAAAACACAGAGGAAGGAGAGAGTGGGGAAGGGGGGAAAAAAGGGGAAAACTGGCTAATCAAAAAAATGAATGCATATAAAGACAATGGGGGCGTGTAACGAGGGGACAAACGTTTCAATCAGGGTACGACCCTTCCTCATTACACCGTTCCGGCTTGGGTCCACCTGGGGAAAAGGGGGGGGGGGGGGGGTTAGGCTGAACCAGCAGCACTATCCCCTTACCCCTTAACTGCCCGCCCTCCAAAAATGACACAAATAGGCAACTCAGTAATAAGGGCTAATTAAAGATCCTGATGCACATCTGCATATAAGCAATATTATATGTCAACTGCAAACTTCGGCTTTTTCTATATGTATTATACAGACTGCTCTCATTCTTCCCTTCTTCCTCTCCTTCCAAAGTAAAAGTGGCTGACAACCGGTGACCAAAAACAGATAACCCCCGTCCTTTTGCCTTCCTCGAGCTTGTCGTCCAACAGGGGGATCTCCTGTTCTTCGCTTCACTCACTCCATCTTTTCTTTTAAGTGCGCCGCCCCCCTGCTTTGGCTCAAAGTTAGCTCATTTTCATTATTGGTGAGCGACGCAAGAGTTGGTAAAAACAGAGCAGGGGGACGCAACAGTTTCGCCGCAGATCCACCAATAGTCTCCATTGGCAGCATGCAGGTCAGATCGCCGTTATGAATGTGCCTATGTACGCAGCAGCAGGGTACTGCAGAAGCCAATTCCAATTAGAGTACACGTGGGAGAGGTGTAACCAACAAGCAGGGGACGCAAAAGTCTCTCTCCACAAATTCTCTTCCTTATCCTCTTCTGCAAAGTGCGACATGTCGGGCAGTCTATGGTGCCTCTTGGATCAAGCATGCAAATTAAAGACAGCAGGGGTGTGCTGAAATTTGCGCAGTATAGCTATTATGTGGACAGGGCGGAGTTCCGTAGGATAGGTGTGCGCTTGTTCATTAACTGGTGAGTATGAAGAAACCGACAAAACATAATAAGTCTAATGAACACATAAGTTACAAACATACATTTGAACATCATTAATAAAGGAGCATGAGAACTGGGTCGTAACACAATTAAACATCATAGGTCTGAGATATTATCAATCTAAAATCAACCTCTTGTGTGTCCAACCATTAAGTGTGTTCCTCCGCATTCGGTATTTGCCCTGGCTGTCTTTGAAGCCGAGCCCTAAGTGGTTCATAGGTGTGCATATTCCTTGGCATCTGCTCTCTGCCTGACAATTCGTCAAGCTCGAGCGCCGATATCTCCACCTCTCTAATCAGTGACCACCCCCCCCTGCATAGCCTCCGGCCCTAGGATATCTGGCAGCGGCATTGCTGGCGCGCAGATCCCCCATGCGGAAATGGGCTGCAAATGGCTCTCTCAACACCGAGAGCCACCTACACTATGGATATATAGCTCTGCTTGATGGCATTGTTGATTTGATATGTTTTTTGGTCGGTCTCCTCTTGTTCTCAGCATGCTCTCTTCTACCTGTCCACATAGTTGGGGGCACTCTATAATCATCTTTCGTCTTTCGGATACAGTCGCGCACCACTGCAGTCCATTATTTGGTTGCTCTGCCTGCTCCGAATGGGTTTCAGAACAAGTATTTGCTGGTCGCTGGGGAGGAATCTCTGCTAGGGAGGGCATCTGGTCATACGCATGTCTTCATTCTTGGTCTGGAGCATCCTCTAATGTTGTCTCTTTGCCAACTGTCCTATGAGGCATCTCTAAACCGGTCTCTGAGATCTACATATATTGAAATCAGCACAGAAGTCATCAGTATTGGTAGATCCGCCTTCCCTTCCTGCTCACGGAATAGGTCGGGCATGGAGGTCCACGATTAGCCTTACGTCCGTAAGGCAGGCTAAAGGGTGAAAGCCTGTGGATTCTTGCGGTATAACTCAGGATCTTTTCTGCAACAGCAAGTGTTTCATGGTGAATGCTCCCATCATTTCCCCTCTGCCTCTTAAACAATCCTACGGCCTCTGCTTTAAGGTACGGCATTTGAACTCGTCTCAGAACTCGTACATCACAGCTCACATAGTGCGCGTTTGTTTATGGTGGTAAGTGGGTCGAGTGCGCTGGTGCTTGCACCCGGACACACATTCACGCGCCGAAAGACCAAACTTGTAGCAATTTCAATTCACTCATGAATCTGTGACCGCATTTGTTCCGGGCACAAGGTTATTACGCTTCGCCTGTCGCTAGTGGAACCTACCCTAGTGAAAATGGTTAGGGCAAGCCTTAGTGTACACTGGCCTTATCATCAATCAAAGGCCAGCGCTACAGACATCAAGTGACTGGGGTACAAAATCGGGCACCACCGTTAGAATACGGCACTATCGCGGCTGTCTCAGGCTTGAATCATGGGCCCGCACCAAGGTCCATTGGCCACCAAGCCGGCCCGCAATTCCTAGAAAAGGGTTCCCCGATCCACACCGTAATTGTCTCGGGTGCCGTCACACAGGATCAGCATTCACACAAGCCTTCCAGAATCGCATCAGCACGATCGACTCCTCCTTTACCATACATCGGCTGCAGGCATCAGAGGATCGGGCAGTAAATTGCCTCACCATCTCGGCTGGAATTGGCCCCCATCCAGTAGTAATGTCTGAAAATAGCCATGTTCTCATGGCTTAATTCGACGGCAGACTGCCATAATGGTACCCTCAACACGAGTGCGGTGATGAAGTGGGCAAACCAGTATAACTTTTGCCTATATCCCGTGGGTATGGGGCCATAACTGTTGCTTGCCTGTTCGTGGCAAACGCCATCTAACCTCCTGTAAGCCCCGCGGATGGCTCTTCTAGCACACCAAACCATCACGTAGACACCTTCTTGACCTCTTGGTGTCCTGGCCGCGTCGATCCGTGAGCAAGCATGATGTCAGATACCCCTCAGTCTTGGGGCTTAGACTCGCGAACGGGGCCCGCGAAGTCTCTGGCCCTCCAAGGTGGGATCCCATTGACACTGGCTTCCCTAAACGCTGAGTGCCTATGGTCTCTTCCTGGTAGTACGTTGAACGGACCTCTCCGTGGTCATCAGTATAAACTAGCCAGGCGCGGCTGGATGAAGATCATACGCGCGTGCCCATTCCGCGGTGATCATTCTAGGTGTATGGGTACAGGGTCTGACAGCTCCTCAAAGAGGGTTCATCCTCATCAGTGAGCCTGTACCTGTTTACACCATACGAACACAGGCCTGTTCATACATAGTAAGTCAGAATGTCAGAGGCGGAACTGAGTCCGGCTTACGCTCCTCACTCATGATTCGTTTGCGTTGCTGCGGTTACAAGATGTTACCTGCATGCTGGAATCTGAATACGTGTTATGATCGCCTAACACAGGTGCCAGGTGGGCTAATCGGGCTATGAAGTCCTAGTTATCGTGTGTGATTTGCTAGCTGCTCAACCGATTTTCTTGTTCGTCTGCATCATGGCTGTAGTGAACCTACTTGGCTCATTTGCTCTTGGTTAAGTGCATTTTTATCATTATACATATCTTGTTAGCCCCTTGATGGTCTTTCTTCTTTTGATATAGGTATATATATGGCTAAGCAGTATAGTCGTCTGCCTAATCAGATGTAGTAAAAATCACACAATTAACAATGCCTACCAGGTTCTATTGTGTGGCCAATACAGTCTGATATCAACCTTCAACAACTTGCCAAACCCATTAGAGCAAGCTACTGATATCCTTCAGGGCACCTCTAAATCTGCGGTACCACGTGCCTCAAGACTCACCTACAATATATCGTATCTTGTTGACGGGGTTGCCCCCGTTCCGCCAGGGCCTGCCACGCCCAGCGATCACCCAACCCGCGATCAAGAATGACAGATAATACCCACAAGACACAATCCGACCGCACTCCCCCCCCAAGTCAAAAAGACCGGCGGGCAACTATGGAGTGACTGCGTGGTCCTCCGTCTTGCACTGGTTCACCGTTGCATCCCTGTGGCGGGAGAGCAAATCTCTCTGGGCCGGGCACCATACAGGCGAACCAGGGTCAAACGTGGCACCCACCAATGAATTGCTCACCATAGGGGCCAAGTTTAAATTCACTCTACCCAAGCCTGAGGCGCTCCACTAGTACTCAAAGCTGGGGGCACATACTGGTCTGGCTGTGTGAGTCTCGAATTCTCCTCATATGGTCACACCTCAGCAAGATTAACAAAAAACAGGACCGTGCAAACAGCGCTAAAAAATAATAACAAACTATACTTGAAATAAATATTGGCAGGGCAAGAACCTGGCACATACACTGACTGTACAGTCAGAATGAACTCACGAAAAAAGAAGAATGCCGCTATCCAATCAGTCGCTTTAAATAATAACATCAACTAACTCCCGAATAAAAAAATGTTTTTATAATTGTCAAGCTTTTTTGGCGTACTTGGCACGCATTTCTGCACTGTTTGTTTTCTTTCTCTTTTTTAGGTCAAGTATATGGCACTAGCCATTTGTGTGATGACCGTGCGATCGTGACACGATTCGGACGTGTCTCTCTTCACTGGCCTATCTGTGTCAAGACACTTTATAAGGATCTTTTTCAAGAGAACGTTTGGTTTTTATTGCGGCCAATTATTTTAAAGGACTGATTTTGGTCGCCAGGCAATTCTATCTTTTCCCTTCCTGGCCTTTCACTGCTGTCTCAGAGGAATGGACGAGAGCGTTGATGGCGGGGTCACGTCAGGGGTGTCCTGAGAGAGTCCATCAGGAAAAGAAATCGCCAGGGCCATCTCGCAAAGCTGAAAAACTGTGTTCGGGTTATTGTCACATTGTCTGATTTCAAACACACGGGAAGCGGACAGATGGCAGGGCGCACCTACGCGTTTCTACTAAGGAGTACTTTATCAGTGACCAAAGTGCTGCTAAAACTGCTAATTTATAACTTCCCCAGAACAGGACGCGCTTTCCAAACCAATAGAATTGGCCGTGCGTCACCATTCGGGCGTCTCCATAATGAGTCGTTTAATTAATCCGGGCTATCGCCTGTATGTGGCGAAATCGCGCGAGAGTGGGATGCGGCGCGCCCATAGGATGTTCAGATTGTGGCAAAGTATCACCGTCACAGACGACCAGTGGCTGTATGTCTTTCGACTTTCGTCGTCACCGAGTGATCATCACAGCCGGCGCGCGCTGTTGATGACGTCATGATCAAGATGCCTCGCGCCCTTGTGCCATCATATTCCTTAGACACGAGTGCGAGTTCTCAAGTGGTGTTGTTTTTTTACACAATAACTTTAATATGTAATCGACAATTGTAAGACTGTCAACAAAATAACAAAATCATATAAAAAAATACATTAACTTATAGTAGCAATAACTGACAATAACTACTTAAACATTTGCTCTATTTAAGCAGGTAAAGAGCAAAGCAGCAGACCGCTATTCAAGGCTAATAGCAGGTGGACATAATAATTAGAGAAAATGTACATTAGAAAATCTATGATATATTAAGTGATGACGACTTGGTCCATACAGGGATAGTAAGTATTTGATTTACAAACGTTATTTATAGAAATTTAGGGTGTGAGCATTTTGAAAATTGAGTTTATCTAATTTCAAATATAAGCGCACGTATACGCAAAGCCTTTGAAATCACAAAATGCTAATCTATATAGATTAATGAAGTAGCATTGAGATTGGTCTTAGCTCGGCCAATCCAAAAAAAGATTCGCTACAACGGACTCCCCCGACGGGATCCCCTCTTTGTTTTTCGGCCCCTTCCTTACACCATCTCCCCTTTGTTTCCTGTCCTGCCTCTGACCTCCTGACCTTCACTCTCGAACCTCCACCAACACTGCGGTATTCCCCTGTTTGTTAACTCCCGCCAGTATCCAAAACTATGCCCTGAGCGTACTCTCTCGTATCTCCTCCGTCACCACTTCTGTTCTGACGAACCCCTCACCTGGGGGAGTGAGGGGTGGGCTGCATGGCCTACTTACATCCCCAGGCGATTGTCACCGCCGTCCTCGAAGTACGTCCGGTTCCCCCTTCGCCCCCAGGTTGTTCTATCTCCTAAATCTTCTTCACCCTCTTGCCCTGCTTTGACACCGGGCGATCATCGGTTTTTGATCAAAATTTTCAGTACTCTCCTCACCCGCTTGTTCGCCCAAGCTGGGGTTACAGACGAACCCATAACCACAGCACGCGGGACTGACTCCACACACGTAGTGCTGTCGGGACAGTTGGTGTATATATACTGTTCTTTCCTCCGATAAACAAGGTGTTTTAATTTTTCCCTATGCATACCAACTGTATGGGTACATTTTATGAAATAATACCAAATATGTGTAGTTCAAACAATGTCTTGATGGGCCATGGGATACATTAGTTGTGATTTAAAGGATTTGGTATGTTGAATTAAAGATACTCAATTATGCTTACCTAAATCCATATACTGTAACATATATCACTATCCCTGTATGACCTATCTATCACCTTAATATACATAGATTTTCGAATGTACCTTTTTTCTACTTTCTCTCCTATACAGTTTTGAATTAGGGTTTGCTAGCTTTACAATAGCAACTAAGTTATTTGTAGTGATTGTATCTCCATGTAGAGATTTTTCTTATAGAATTCTATTTATTTGTCCGTTTCACATGGCTGTTTTAATAAAAGTATGGTGTGTGTAAAAATAAATAAACACCAAACCACTTGAGACATCGGGTTCGGTATAATGGAATATGACTGTGATCATGGCGCGACCAACTCAAACATTTGGCGCGCGGGCTGTCAGGGTGAGTCACGCGGGTTGGGGGCCGAGAGTTCAAAAGCCACGCAGGGCCATGTATATGTACACTTTGCCCCAACATGGGCCTACTATCGTGGCACCCCCGCGAGAAGTCAAAGAAGATTCAGCCACGGTAGTACAGCCCACACAGTGATAGGGCCGCGCGCACCACTCTCGCGCGATTTCGCACCACAGGCGACGGATTAGCCGCTCCATTCTGCGGAGCGCGCGAAGGTGACGCGGCAGCCTATTGGTTTGGCAGCGGTCTGGGTAAGTATAAATTAGCAGTTTAGAGCCTACTGGTCACCTTGATAAAGTACACTTAGTACGAAACGCGTAGGTGCGTTTACCTGTCCAATACCTGTGTGTTTATCAGCATGCAATAAACCTCACACCATTTTTTTCATCTTTGGAGTGGCCTGGCTGTTTTCTCTGTTTCTGAGTGACTCTCTCAGGATTCCCTGGAGGGCGCCATCAACGTTCTATTCCTCTGGATCATACAAGATGGATTGCACGCCGCTGACGACACGAGTGCCCCCTTGGTAGTACAGGAGTAAAAAGCCACAGTGTGCTTTTCATTTAATCTGCGTACCATGGTCATTGACCACTATTCCTATAAACATGGTCTGGGTTTGTGATACGTAATTTAGTGAGGGTCTGGTGACTCCACATTTGTCCCACCAGTTCAATCAACTTCATTGGGGGCACTCCAACGTTGTTAAGGTTAACCTTTGTGGACCTACATTACACTGGATGTCCAAAGAGGACTGGTCTCAATTTAGAGCATCAAACTCATTCTGTTTCTATGTGATACCGAATTCGCAGTCTGCCGCCTGCCCTGACCCTTTGTGGCTTACCGACTACGGATCTCTAACAGGACTCGTCCCTGGGCTCTGGACTGTTAATTGGCATCCATACCTCAGCCCTGCGGGTCCACTTCCTGATCGGAGATGAGTCCCATCACCACTATCATAGTGTGTCAGGCCGGAGGGATCCGAACCAAAAACCTGCTCTTTAGGGCAGAGCAGCTCTAGAGTGAACTAAACCAGCTGCTGGATAGCTCTCTTGCCCTCAGACAACTCCGCCTTCTCACACCTGCTACCACTCAGCCTCCGGATATACCACCTGGCTTCCTTGAAAAGCTGACTGCTTCTCTTCCTGGTTGCATACATCAGTGGTGTTTGTAGAACAGGGGAGAAGGGAGGTGGGAGTTTAGGTCGATACCCAGAGCTTGGAGAGAAAGGAGGATGATTGTGGTAGTTGCGTGGGAGGTAGACGGCAGAAGACTAGGAATGAAAGAGGAACCAAATTTAGTATACGTGTAGAGACGATCGGAGTGTGCTCGAACACAGCGAGCTACCGATCAATAAAGAGTAGGATGACTCGGAATGGAGCAGGAGGCTAAGAGGAGGGAGGTGGCATCGGAGTGTGCTTAAAATAGGAATGAGACGCGAAGGGATGGAAGGAGAGAAAGGAAGCGAAGTGCCATAGTTTGGTGCCGCCCCGCTTAAGCTGCTGGTAGATGGCTCGGTGCGATTCGTGATAGCTCGCTGTAGTAAGGAACTGTGAGTCAAGGTTTCGATTACCCCTTTTCAAGTCGTGGCTACGGCACTGTTATAGTTGGAGAAGACTAGGAGACCTTGATTTGATGTAGGCGGGAACAGGAGTTATGGATGGCTTAACGGATTCCAACAATAAACTAGCACCCAACTTCCCCGTGGTTGTCTTATGGCCAGGGGAGAGAGGGGAGAAAGGTCAGCGCGGGTTCAAATGAGCGGGAGGCGGGACTAATGAGAGGGATGGGAGGAGAGGAGGGAATATAGTGGAGGGACGGCACATAAGATTAGATCGCAGGAGTAGGACCTAGCTCTTTTCGTTGGAATAGGCGTTACTTTACTTAACGACTGATGTTACTCACACGGATAGGCATGTTACGGGATGTTGCGGGATGGGGAATATAAGGTAACTATCTGGTCGGGGAGGGCTATGAGGGACCCATTGCTTATTTTAGGTATAACTAAGGAGTGATGATGGGTGGCGAGGGCAATGGTGAATAGATTCATCGGGGAGGGGGACATTCGGGGGATAAAGGCGGATTATAAATCGTATAAAAATAAAGGAGGAGGATGAAGTAAAAAAAGCACAAGAGGAGGAACCTTTTACTCCCCACCCCACGCCACCCTTACGACATTTTCACTCTCCACAAGACCCTCTCCGACTCCTCGCACAGGCTGGTTGGGGTAACAATTCATGATTCATTTTCAACCACTTCTACCGAACAGTTGTCCATCAGCCTTGCTCTGGCCACAGCCTGTTAACATCGCTCCTGCTTTCAGCCTCCACTGACCCTCAGCCTGTCTGACCTTTGTTTCTGCCTTGTCCATTTGTACTTGTGTTTCGGACAATCCTCCATGACACCTGTCATCAACGACACCTAACACCGTCATCAACGAGCTCTGTGATACACGAAAGTCTCTATGGCGATGCTCCAGTCAGTCCAGTCTGCGCTTCTCCAGCCAACGGATCGCTCTCTGCCTCTGAGAGCCCCACCATTCACTGTGATTATATGGTGATCTGGTCATGACATAGATTCCGCTGGTCACAGTCATGACCTCTATCCCACAAGCTATCGGAATTAATGGAAAAATGGAGAGAGACCTCATATATCATGAGTCCTATCAATCTTGCCTGGATTCCATGTGGCCACATCATCTGTGAATCTGAACTTAAGGTACTGCAGGAATACATGGTATTTGGCGGGGATCACATATTTTTCTCTCTTTCTGCAGAGGGTTACAATTGTAAGATAATCTCTTTCTGTTTCTACATATATTTCAGTGTCTATGACTCCGTTACAAACTTTGGTAAATATACGATCAAGATAATCCGTCCATTTGTAAGTACCAATACTTATCGTACCTATTTATATACCCAGCTCATGGTGTAATCATGTTATAGAAACCATAGTTAGTTGATAAAAATCCAAATACTGTTGTTAGAACCAGCTGTGGAACCGTTATCCAAGGAAAGGATTAAATGCATCTTTAATTGTCCCCACTGCAATACTTTGCGACTGCCTGCTGTGAATACAGTAGTGTTCCCGTACATATAGCTGTGACCCCCTGCTGAATACAGTAAGTGTTCCGTACATATAGCTGTGGACCCCTGCTCTGAATACAGTAAGTGCTCCCGTACATATAGCTGTGACTCACTGCTCTGAATACAGTAAGTGTTCCCGTACATATAGCTGTGACCCCCTGCTCTGAATACAGTAAGTGTTCATACATTAGCTGTGGACATCCCTGCTCTGAATACAGTAAGTGCTCCCGTACATATAGCTGTGACTCCCTGCTCTGAATACAGTAAGTGTTCCCGTACATATAGCTGTGACCCGTTCCCGTACATATAGCTGTGACTCCCTGCTCTGAATACAGTAAGTGCTCCCGTGCATATAGTCTCTGCTATATTTCTAATTCTAAGATCATTGCTTTTTAAGATTTTAAGACATTTATTTCTTCATTTCATCTTCAGCTTCAGTTGCTAGTTGAGAAATGTCTACATTTTGGGCTCAGGTTCTGTTGTTCTCTCCCCTAGGAGATCATTTCCAGCTTAACCTCTGCGACTGAATACCTGGACTAACATTCTGATTAATTTCTTCACACAGGTACAACTTAAATCTAATGAACCACTGCTTGGTACGTCTAACTAGAATAGGCAAACCCCTCCCTTAATTATTAGTCAAGGGAATGTGTTTAGAGTATTTAAGTGAGTCTATCTTGGCTGTGTAAATGCACAAATATACCGTTTTTTCTTTCAGAAGTAACATTTTGTCACTGTTTAACCTCCCCTCACAACAATGAAACAAGCCCCAGTCACACTCACAGTTTTGTATACTTTTGTTATTTCCCAGCATGGCATTACGCATACACACACACGTGTGAAAATAGTGATTATTTAGATAATAGTTACTAACATTAAGGATGGCGTTTTCTGGTGTACCTTTTCTTTCCTTCGCACCTTCCCACTGTGTGTGTGTGTGAGAGTGAGTGTGTATATGAGAGTCAGTGAGTGTGTGTTGTGTGTGTGTGTGTGTCACTGTTTCACTTGAATTTGTTTTGAGAAAGGTCGATTCACCTCAAATCTCCTGCAAGTGTCACATGATTGCTGTTTTTATTCAGACGGTATGCTCTAATTCTGGGAGACAGGTATAGCGGTGTCAGCATGGGACAGCAATCTCCCTATTAAAAAACAGTTGAATGTAATATATATATATATATATATATATATATATATATATATATATATATACAGTGTTCGACAAACCTATACATTTGCTCGCCCCGGGCGAGTGGATTTAACATCGTGGCGAGCTCCTATTGGCCCAAGCAGCACACGTTTGGTACTAGGTGGCGAGTAGATTTTTTTTGTGTGGCGAGTAGATTTTTTGGTGATTTGTCGACCACTGTATATATATATATATATATATATATATATATATATATATATATACACACACACATCAAGTTTATACATATAACATATATTATATAGAATCCTTAATGCTACGATATTTCACTAAATACTGGACACCGCTACTTCAACCGTATAGAAAAACTAATTAGCAAAAATATTGGCCGCCTTGCATTGCAGGGACACCTCGTCCAATGAAGGGACTGTGTAAATTAAGAGTATTTTGGGGTAGTGTTGGGGGCTCTCGGGTGCTATAGTCTCTGCTATATTTCTAATTCTAAGATTATTGATTTTTAAGGTTCTTTTAAGACATTTATTCCTTCATTTTATCTTCAGCTTCAGTTGGTAGTTGAAGAGATTCCTGCATTTTGGGCTCAGGTTCTGTTCTCTCCCCCTAGGAGATCATTTCCAGTCTAATCTCTGTGACTGCTTTGTGGAGCTCTGTCTGATATGTTCAGGTGATACTTGTGAGCAGACCTCCACATCTCTCCTAGATACTCCTGTCTCCTCTTCTTTCTCCAGTCAGAGTCTGGGGATACGTGGGGAGATAGAAGCAAGGAGCCGCCATTTTCACGCTCCGCCACGGGGCCAACCGCCTAGGGATTTTTAAGGTTCTTTTAAGACATTATTCCTTCATTTTATCTTCAGCTTCAGTTGGTAGTTGAAGAGATTCTGCATTTTGGGCTCAGGTTCTGTTCTCTCCCCCTAGGAGATCATTTCTAGTCTAATCTCTGTGACTGCTTTGTGGAGCTCTGTCGATATGTTCAGGTGATACTTGTGAGCAGATCCTCCACATCCTCTCTAGATACTACTCTGTCTCCTCTTCTTTCTCCAGGTCAGAGTCTAGGGATACGTGGGGAGATAGAAGCAAGGAGCCGCCATTTTCACGCTCCGCCACGGGGCCAACCGCCTTTGTGCAAAAATCGGAATACCTCCTGCCAGGCCATTCTTCTGTTTTTCCGAGGCATCCCGCTGGAGTGTGTGAGTGTTGCAATCACTTTCTGAGATATTTTAGTGGGTTTTGGGTGCAATCTCTTCCGTAGCATGTTTTGGGTCCACAGAGCTACAGTACTTCTTCGCCCGTCCGTGTGCTTCAGCATTGGCATGCGTCCCCCCAAATTTCTGCTTCTGATACAAATTATATGTACTGTCTATGGTTGTGCTACAAAGTCACATCCTTCTGGAATTAAACCTTAACCTCATCAAGCAAACTCTTGGAAGGATAATACATGTAGATTATAGGCCTCTGGTGTTTGGGGTGTTGCCACCCTGGTTAGAATGTCCATTAGAAGTCATGAAATGAATTGACTTGATCCTCTTGGCTGCCAGGAAGTGTATTATAAATAATGGGCTCTGTAAGAAAGCTTCACCTACCTCTCAGCTAAATACTCATACAATCACTTATCCCAATGGATAAATGGAAGGCCAGACTGAATTTAGATAAGTGGGCATGTGTGGATATGGGGAAATGGCCTCCATATACTGAGGTTATCCATACCAGGTGGCATTTTAGGGAATAGTAGAATAGAATTTGGCTGTGTAACATTTCAAGTGTCACCAATAAAGAGTCTGTGGAGTTAATACTTGAGTTATCATCATCTGTGTATCTTTAAACATGAACATGGATGCATACAGAATACCTGGACTAACATTCTGATTCATTTCTTCACACAGGTACGTCTAACTAGAATTCTTCTATCAACTTAACCCCCATTGCAACAGAACTTAAATTTAATGAACCAATGCTTGGTACGTCTAACTAGAATAGGCAGACCCCTCCCTTAATTATTAGCCAAGTGAATGTGTTTAGAGTATTTAAGTGAGTCTATCTTGGCTGTGTCATATTGTATGGCTGTGTAAATGCACAATTACATCGTATTTTGTTTCAGAAGTAACATTTTGTCACTGTTTAACCTCCGCTCACAACAATGAAACAAGCCCCAGTCACACACAGTCTTGTATACCTTTGTTATTCCCCAGCATGGAATTACGCACACACACACACACACACACACACACACACACACACACACACACACACACACGTGTGCAAATAGTGATTGTTATTTAGATAATAGTTACTAACAGTAAGGATGGTGTTTTCTGTGTGTACCTTTTCTTTCCTCCGCACCTTCCCGCTGTGTGTGAGTGTGTGTGTGTGTGTGAGAGTGAGTGTGTGTATGAGAGTGAGTGTGTGTGTCACTGTTTCACTTGAATTTGTTTTGAGAAAGGTCGATTCACCTCAAATCTCCTGCAAGTGTCACATGATTGCTGTTTTTATTCAGATGGTATACTCAATACAAACAGTCTTTGTGAGACATCGGCGACCAGCCTAAGAATCCTCTCTGGTGTCCATCTGTATTTCCAGCTTTATAGCCGAAATCCACCGCCGAGGAAAGATCTGGCAAACCCATGGTGCAGGTAGTATAGGCAAATGTGTTTATCTACTATATATTTCTGAAAGCACTGTATGTCTGCATGGCCTGTGTCCCTAGCGGCAATCTCATTGGTCCCTTGGCCCGCCCGCCCCCGCACACCTCTCATTGGCCTGAGGCGGAGTGACGGGCCAAAGGACACACAGGGACACACACACACACACACCTCTCTCTCTGTCCTCTCCCCCCCCATCACACTCACCTCCCTCTCCACTCACATCCCGCTCCACTCACCTCCCTCTCCACTCACCTCCCTCCCCGGCGCGGGGACAGGCAGTGGGCAGGGCAGCCTGCCGCTGCCTCCACTCACCTCCCCGGCGCGGGGACAGGCAGTGGGCAGGGCAGCCTGCCTCCACTCACCTCCTGCTCCCTCCACTCACCTCCCGCTCCCTCCACTCACCTCCCCAGCGCGGGGACAGGCAGTGGGCAGGGCAGCCTGCCGCTGCCTCCACTCACCTCCCGCTCCCTCCACTCACCTCCCGCTCCCTCCACTCACCTCCCGCTCCCTCCACTCACCTCCCCGGCGCGGGGACAGGCAGTGGGCAGGGCAGCCTGCCGCTGCCTCCACTCACCTCCCGCTCCCTCCACTCACCTCCCCGGCACGGAGGCTGCCCTGCCCACTGCCTCCACTCACCTCCCGCTCCCTCCACTCACCTCCCGCTCCCTCCACTCACCTCCCACTCACCTCCCTGGCGCGGGGACAGGCATAGGCCAGGGCAGCCTACCGCTGCCACGCGGCACCTAAGATTGCGGCGGACGGAAGGACCCCTTCCTCCCTCGCGGACTAACTATCATGGCGGCGGCCAGAAGGAGAGGTGAGTGTGTGTGTGTGTGTGTGTCACAGCGTGACAGTGTGTGGGACACTGTGTGTGTGTCTGTGTGCGTGTGTGTGTGTGTTTCACAACTGTGTCTCAGACTGTAGAGTGGGAACCGGAGCTACACAGCGGAGGGTCAGCAGCGGACAAAGATACCGGTGGAGTGGAGGGAGGAGGGACCCCCTCCAATTTAAATGGCCAAACAACCCCCCTCCTGTCCCTGCCCCCCCTCCTCCCGCTGTCCACTGTCACCCCCTCTCCTCTCCACTGTCCCACCCCCCCTCCTGCCACTGTCCCTCGACTTCACCTCCCCTTGTCTCATGGTCACCCTGCACCCCTCCTGTCCCGTCTCCCCCGCCCTCCTGTCCACGCTCTCCCCCCCCCTTGTCCACTCCTCCCCTCCCCGCCCCCCCTCCTGTCACTCTCCCCCCCCTACCATCCCCCTCCTGTCCACTCTCCCCCCCTTCCCAATCCCCCTCTTGTCCCATGTCCTTCCACTCCCCCCCTGGTCCCCCCCCCCCCTGTTCACTCGCTCCCCCTCCGTCCCGTCCCCCCCCCTCCACTTGTCCCCCCCCCCTTCCCTCCCTTCCACCTCTCGCCCGCTCTCCACACGCTTCCCCCCGTCCGTCCCGCCCCCTCCTCCTCGGCACTGTCCCCACCCTCCCCCGCGCCACTTATCCCCCTCCCCCCCCCCGCCCCCCTCCCGCCACTGTCGGCCCCCCACCTCCCCCCCCAGTCCCCTCCCCCAGCCACTGTCCCCCCCCTCCTGTTCCCCACTGTCCACCCCCCACATCCCTTTCATTTTCCCCCGCCCCTCCCACTGCAATTTTTCCCCCCCACCCCCTCCCCCCCCCCCCCCCCCCCCTTTTTTTTTCTAGCGGCTAATGTTAAAAAACTCACGGGGGGGGGGGCCAAAAACCCGCCGGGTCTCACAATACTCGCTAGTAATGGACAATAAAAATGCCAAAAACCACATAAACGCACTCCGCAGTGTAAAACCCAGGTTTACAAGTCCAACATTGAAAGAGTTTTTTTTTTTAGAGGTTTTTTTTTTTATACTCTTTTTCAAGTAGTGCTGTAAGACTCTTCAAAACCCACCGCCCGCCAAACCCGGGGAAAATCCGCAGACCCCCGCTTTGTCTGGACACGTCCCCGCAATTCCCGGGCAGCCCCACTGTGATTCCAAAAAAAAAATGGGAGCAAGGTATAGCAAGGAAATAATCAGCAAAAAAAAAAAAAATGGGAACAGCAAAAAAGGACAACCCATTCTGGGCCCTCTGCGTTTTCACTTGCAAATCCACCTTCCTTTCCCGCTTCACAGTAAGGTTTCCTCATAATGGGGAAGGTTGGCCAAAAATAAAAGACCCCTATTTTTACCACCTTCATATCCCCCTAATTCTTATAAAATCTTAACAAGGTGTTAATACAAACTTTAAGGCAAGTGGGAAGGGCCAATCCCCCCCTTCCCCTATTAAAAAAAACAATTTGGATGTAATATATAAATTAAAACAACAAAAAAAATTATATACACACACACACCCACCATCCAAGTTTTTACTTAACATATAAAACATATATTAATCATAGAAACAAAAAATCCTTTAACGCTAAGATAAATGTCCCACTTAACTAAATAACTGAACACCGCCCTACCTTCAAACGTGTATAGACACAAATCTAATTAGCAAACATAATACATGTGCCCCCGCCTTGGGCCAATTTGGCCCTCTAAAGGAAGCGAGCAATCGGGGGTGTCCGCGGAACAACCCCTCGTCAAAATGAGGGACTGTGTTTTGTAAATGAAAGAGAATAATTTTTTTTTTGGTGGTGTTTTTTGTTTTTCTGGGGCGTCCTTCGGGTTGCCCACAAAAGAATTTATAAGTCGCCCCTCCCCCCCCCCCCCCCCCCCCCCCCCCCTTTCTGGCTTATAATTTTTCTACAGTCCCTACAAGATCTGAACTTTTTTTCTTTTTTTAACAGGTTTCCTTTTTTTAACTAGACACATGGGATTTCCTCCCAAAAAAAAAAAAAAACTTCTCATTTTTATTTCAGCTTTTTCAGTTGGTAGTTGTTTGAAAGAAATTCCCTGGCCAATTTGTTTGGTTTGCGTGGGGGGGGGGGGCCCTTCCACAGGGGTTTTTTTTTTTTTCAGGTGTCTTTGTTTCTCTCCCCCCGAGGAGATTCAACAATTTTTTTTTCCAGTCCACCCCCCCCCCTCCCCCCTTAAATTCTTTCCTTTGCGACTTGCTTTTTTGTTGAGCTTTTCTGTCTGTGAAATTATGTTTTTTTCCAGAGGTGGATTTTACTTTGTTTGAATAGCAGATTCCTCCCACATCTCCTCCCTAAGAAAATACTCCCTGTTTTTCCTTCCGCTTTCTTTTCTCCCTCCAGGTGGAGGACAGTTCGTGGGAGGAGCAACTCGGTGATGGGAATGCAAGAATTTCGAGCAAAAGGAGCCCCGCCCATTTTTTTTTTTCCGCCTTTCCGGCCAACGAGCGGGTGCGGGTAAAAAACAACGCCTTTTGGGTCCAAAAAAATTCGGGAAACTTAACCTTTCCCCTGCCAGGGGCCATTCTTATCCTGTTTTTTTTTTTTGTCCGATGGTCGTCCCCGCTTTTGGAAGGGGGGGTTGGCTGAGTGTATTTTTTTTTTTTGTTTAATCACTTTTTTTCCCTGAAACAGATTAGTTTTTTTAGTGTGGGGGGGGGGTTTTCTTTTTTTACTTGGGGCCGCAAAACTTCTTCCCCGTGAGCATGTTTTTTTTTTTTTTTTTGGGGTTCCCACACAGTAACTTTTCTTTTCGCTTCCCCTCCCGTGTTGGCCCTTTGCCCCCCTTTTCAGCAAATTGATATGCGTCCCCCCCCCCAAAGGTTCTTGCTTTTTTATGCCCCCAAATTAGTATGCAACCCGGTCTATTCTGGTAAAAAAAGTGGGGGTAACAAAGTCACATCCCTTTTCCACAGGGATTAAACCCTTTTTTAACACACCTTGGTTTTTGTTCCCCCCCCCCCATCAAGCAATACCTTTTGGAAATGGATAATACAATGTAGATTTATAGGCCCTCTTGTGGTTGGTTTTGGGGGTTGGGTTCTTTTGCCCCAACCTCCCCTGGTTTAAGAAAAAATGACCCAAAAAAAAGAAAAACAATTAGCTAATTCCCCCATGAAAATTTTTGAATTGACTTTGGATTCTCTCCTTTTTTTGGGGCTTTTTGGCCCAGGGAAAAGTGTATTACAAATAACGGGTTTTTCTGTAAGGAAGCTTCTTCCCCTAACCTCTTTCCAACTAAAATTTAAAACAACACATACAATGAAAATAAAATCGAAGGGCCAGTACCCCCCTGAATTTAATTAAGGTAGGGGCCCAATGTGGTGGTGGATTAAATGGGTGAAAATGGCCTCTGCCTATGACGAAAAAAAAAAAAGCGTTAATATCCATACCCAGGTAATAATATTAGAGAAATGCGTGTGAAAAATTAAGAGAAATTTTGCTGTGTGTTAACCAGTCGTTCAAAGGTGTCAAAGAAAAAAAAAAGAAAAACACAACTATAAAAGTTGGGGGGCCTGGGGTACAGAAGTGTTTTACAAAATAACCTCTTGGTGAGTTTCTTTAAATCATCCAATATATTTTTTTCTGTATATCTTTTTTTTAATATCCTTTTTTAAAAAAAAAAACATGGAATGGCCATACTTGAATGAACCTGGGCTAAACAATTCCTGAATTCATTCTTCTTGATGAACATACAGTTAGTACGTCCCCCCCCCCCCCCCCTAACCTATGAAAGTCTTCTATCATAAACTTAACCACCCACTAAACCCCCCCAAACTTTAACCTCCCACCCCCTTTTAATTAATTGAACCCCTTTTTGCTGTTTGGTAACAACGGGTACTAAACTAGAATAGGCAGAAGACCCCCTCCCCCTTAATTTATTAAGCCAAGTGAATGTTGGTTTTTAGAGTATTTAAGTGAGTCCCCCCTATCTTGCTGTTTGTCCCAATCATGTGTAATGGCTGTGTAAATGTACACAATATACAATTGTTTTTTTTTGTTTCAGAAGTAACAAATTTTTTTGGCTCACTGAAACAACCCCCCCAAAGTCCCACCACACGTTCCCTTTGTTTATCCTTTGTTTTTTATTTTCCCCCCCCCCCAAAGCACAATGGGAATTACCGCACAACCCACACACCAACACCACACACAAAACACCACAACACCAACGTGCAAATATGGATTTGTTTATTTTAAGAAGATTAATAGGTTTGCTTTAACAGTTAAAAGGATTTTTGTGGTTTTTTTTTTTTTTTCTGCTGTAAACTTTTCTTTTCCTCCCCCCCCCCCTCCGCACCTTTCCCCTCCCCCCGCCATGAGTGGTGGGGGGGGTGTTTGCCAGAGAGCATGTTGTGGGTGGGGTTCGCAGTGAGGTGTTTTTTTTTTTTGTTTTTTTTTTTGCAAAACGTGGGTTGGTTGGGGTACCGGTTTTTGTGTGTTTTTTTTTTTTTTTTTTTCCACTTGTGAAAATTTTTGGTTTTTTTTTTGAGAAAGGGGTCAAATTTTTTCGTATTTGTTTTAATCTTCAACCCCCCTATATATTTTTTTTTATTAAATCCAAACAACTAAAAAATTTTCCAATTGTTAAAGGACCTTTTTCAAATGTATTTAGACTTTTTTTTTGAAATTTTTAGTTTGTATACCATAAATGTTTTTACCGTTTTTTAATAGTCCCGGGGGGCAAACAATCATAGATGCACTAGTTGTTTTTTAATGAGCTTCCTAGTTTTTTAGAGAGAAAAATGGGTGATAATAACACCTTTTTTTTCCCCTCTTAAATTTTTTTCAAAAAAATGAAATATACATTTCCCCAATTTAGCCTCCCAATCTGAAAACATGCAACCCCAAGTGGCCAATCAAATTTAGGGCAACTTTGTGGGCGGCAATTTCCAAATAATTGTTTTATTTTTTATTAACCTTGAATTAACTACCCAAGTGAGCAGGTACATTTTTTTTGTTTTTTGGTGTTTTCACATAAATCCCAAACAGGAACTGTCCCCCAGAAAATAATGTGGGGGGTTTTTTTTTTCCCCCTTTTCCAGTATGAGCAACACCAGCTTGGCCTTTTTTTCTCTAAATGTTCCCTTGGAATTAGAATTGTCCCCTGACACATTTAATTTAAACATTAATAAACCCTTCGGGGGGCTCCCCGTATAACACCTTGATATGGTTTTATGAAGACAAAACAAGAAAGAAAGCAAAAGCCAAATTACTTTTTGTTTTATAAAAATGTTTAATCTATTGTACAACAAGTAGACCCATCCATTTTTTTTCCTTTATTTTAAATTTAACACAAGAGGAGAAGGAAAAAAGAAAAAATACCGTTTTTACAGAAAGCCGCCGAACGGTTTTTCCCTAATTTGAAAAGCTCACATCCCAAAATTAAAACCCATAAAACGTTTTTTTTTTTTTATCAGGCATGGTGGCCCGGGTCTTGAAAAGCCGTACAGTTGTTATATACAAAGAAATTTTTTATTACAACCCAGCACGGAGTAACTGAGAGGGGGCAGAACCCCTTAAAAAGCTTTACAACAACCCACAAAATTTACCTTTGTTCCAACTGAATCCACTTGTAACTGGTGGGGGGGTAAAGTTTTTTGAAAAATAAAGTCCATATTCCCCCCGTGTTGTATGCAATGGCCGACCTTAGCTGAAAAACAAACATTTGGTTCTGCAAATTAAATTAGGGGGGGAAAAAAAAAAAAAACATTGTGGGCACAGGAAATTTTTTTTGTTTTTTTTAAGTTTGTTGTGGTCTCCCTCTCCTCCCCTCATAAACAGAAAGGCTTTGGGGGGGGGGGGGGGGGGGGGGGGGTGTGTTGGCATTTTTATTATATGTGTTTGTGGGAAAAAGGGTTTTTTTTTTTCAATTTTTGCAGTTTTTTTTTCTTTCCCCATCGGCGCGGCGAAAAGCTTGTAAATTTTTTGCCCCCCGGGTCAGTGGTGGTCCCCATTTTTTCCCTTTCCATTTGGGGGGGTTTTTGGAGGATTGTGATTTTTTACACAGTTTAATTAATCCCAAATGTTTTTTTTGTTTTTTTCAGGTTTTACTAACTAAAGTTTTTATACATTTGTAAACAATAAAAATATAGCATTTATTCCTTTTCCATGGTGCCCTTTTAGAGTTAAAAATTGTTTTTTTCTAAGTCACATTTTGTTTTGTAACAAATCTTTCCCCCCATCAACACATCCCCCCCCCCAAAAGAAAAAATTTTTTTTTTTAACAGGTGTCTTTTTTTTTTCTGGGAAAATAATGAGTTTCTTTCCCTGCCCCACAAAATCTGCTTTGGGTTTTTCTATTTTTCCTTACCCTCCCTTCACCATAAAGCCCCACTTGGAGTACCCCCCCCCCCCCCAAAGCCTCAATACCAGCCCAACTTGGGGGTTCCCCAAAATCCTTTCAATAACGCCCACCCCCCCACTTTTGGGGTCTCCCCCAAAAATCTTTCATAAAAGGCCACTGGGGTCCCCCCCCCCAAAAATTCTCAAAAATACAGCCACTGGGGTCCCCCAAATCTTTTCAAATACAGCCACTGGGGGGTCCCCAAATCTCCAATACAGGCCACTGGGGGGTCCCCCAAAAATCTTCAATACAGCCACTGGGGGTCCCCCAAAAATCCTCAATACCAGGCCACTGGGGTCCCCAAACGTTTTTTTCTTTTTTCCGTGGTCCCAAATGGGAATGCCCCATGGGAATCCCCCCCCCCCCCCCCCCCCCCCCCCCCCCCCAAAAAAATTCCCCTGTTTGCCACGGTTTTTTTTTTGCTGCCGCCCCCACGTGGCCGCCTTCTTTTTTTTCCCCCTCCCCCGGGAAAAAGACAGAACGGAGCATTCAGGAAAAGAAAGACCCTCAAAAAACCCAGCAACACGCGCAGCCTGAAAAAAAACGGCCAGCCCCCCCCCCCACCCCATAAGCCTCCGTCAGTAACAGCTTTTTCCCCCCTCCCTCCCCCCTTTGCCCCCCCTCCTTTTGGCTTCCCAACACCAAACGTGAAAAACCGCGGTCGGCCGCTTGGGAATAACGATGACCTCGGTGGTAATCCCCCCCCTGCTTTGCTTGATTGCCGCAAACCAATTGGGGGGGTGGCAGCGATTTTTCCTGTTTGGCAAGTGAGGGGGGGACCTGGGACCCGGCCCCTCGGGAGGAAACTCAAAAATGTCCCCCCCCCCGTTGGGGAGGGGCCCCGCGCAAAAAAAAACCGCCCGTCGGAACAAAAGCAGGACCCAGGTGCCCCCTTTTTTCTTTAGCAGGTCCCCTGGCAAACAACCCTGCCAAAAACTTGTTCAACCATTATCCCCCCAAGCATAACAGTTGCCTTCCCATTTACTGCCAGCAAGGGATTTTCCTTGGGAAATTTTAACAATGCCAAAAATGAAGCACACAAATTGTGTTGTCCCCCCCTTTTTTTGGGGGGGGGTCCTGAAAAAACCCCATTGGTTTTTTTACAAATGGAGCCCCATCATAATGTTAACAGTGATTTTTTCTTGCAAGAGAAAATGCTAAATTTCGGTCCCCCCCCTGGGCCCCCCCAGGGGTTTGGCCCCATTTACCCTATAGAACTACAATGTCCCAATGAATTGTTTCCCCAAAACCCACGTCCCCCCCATTTCACCAATCAAATTTTCTGCTTGTGCGAATTGGTAAACAAGTTCTTTTCCACACTGGCAAAAACAATATCCAGTCCCCCACCCCCCCCATGAACCAGAATAAAAGGCCAATTAACCTTAATTATAATCCCCAGAAAGAAACAGGCTTAAACTTTGGCATAAAGGCCCTGGCCTGGGAAAAAGAAGTTTGAAAAGGGGGCAAAAAAAACCCCGAGGGGCGAAAAGGCCGAAGGGAACCTTTTTTTACACCCAGCCCATTGCATTTATTGGCCCAGTTATGCCCTGGTTTTGAGGGAGTATTTACTTATTAATAAGGCCAAATAAATTGTAGGCCCCTTTTTTAAAATTTTATTTTTTTTACATTTTTTGTTCACAATAAAAAATATAAAAATGTTTTGTTAAAAGGGTGGATTTTTTTTTTTTTTTTAAATCAACATGGGATTTGGTTCCCCCTTTAACCATTCCTTATGCTTTTTTACGGCAAGTTTTTTTTTTTATTAAAAAAAATTTTTTGTACCAATAATACCACAGCCCGCTCTAATTATTACACACCAAACACACAAACACACACTGCCAACAGTCCCCCCCTTATAACACACAAAAACACACACTCCGGGGGCCAAAACAACCCACCCCTAAATAATACCAACAAACACACTCATGGGAAAAAAGTAAACCCTTTACACAACTGGTGGCAGCCCCTTCTAAAACACCCACAACAAACACAAAAACTGCAGAGACCTCCCTTTCCCCACCCCTCTAACACTCACAAACAAAAACAAAGCAGCCCCCCCCCCCCCTTACTCCTACAAACCTTTACAAAAAACACAAGCAATATTCAACAAACAGGCCCCCTTCCCCGGGGGCCCACCAACCTCCCCTAACCATCCCCAAAAACCACACACCACCAGCCTCCCCTTTTTTACCACCCTGGCGCCAAAAAAAAAATCTACTGGGGTAAATTAACCCACACCTGCAGAACCCACAGACACAAGACCACACACACCCAACACACACAACCCCACAAAAACACTCCCTGCCAAAAAACCCACCCTCCCCCCCAGTGCCACAAAACACACCACTGAAGAACAACACAACACTGGCCCAAACGCTCCCCCCCTCTTACAAGAAACAAAACCACCACACAAGCCAGAACAAACACCAACCAAGACCCTTTCCTTTTTGCCAAAAAAAAAAAACTTGCCCCCCCCCTTCTAACAAAACCCACCCAAAACAAACAAACTGCACAAGACCCTTCTCCCCACCCCTCTACAACTCCCACAAACAAAACAGCAGCCAACCCCCCTCTTTAACACCCTAAACAACACACAAATTCAACAAAACCAGGCCCTTTCTTGCCCAAACCTCTAACAAATCCACAAAACACACACCAGCAAAAAGCCCCCCCCCTGTTAACAAACAACTGCAAGTCCCAAAAAAAAACCCTGTAATAACCCCCCACAACACAAACTTGCCAGACACCACAGAACACAGAACAAAACACAAAACACACAACACACACACACAAAAAAACACTCTGCCAAAACCACCTCCCAGTCCCCACAAAACCAAACACTGAACGAACACAACACTGCCAGGCTCCCCCTCTAACAAGAAAACAAAAAAAACCAACACACAAGCCAAAGAAAACACACCACCCAAGACCTCCTTGCTGCCCCCTCTAAAAAACCCACAAAAAACACCACTGCGACCTCCCTCCCACACCCCCCCTCTTTTACACTCCCAAAAACACAAGCAGCCCCCCCCCCCTCTTTAACACCTACAAAAAACACAAAACAAATTCAACAAAAACAGGCCCTCCTGCCAACCCTTTACAATTCCACAAAACCAACACACCAAAAGCAGCCCCCCCCCTTTTACAACCCACTGCAAAGCCCCCCCCCCCCCTGGTAAATTACCCATCCACACTTTGCATACACAGAAACCCACAAGACACACACAACCCCACACAACAACAACAAAAACACGTCCCCCTTGCAAAACCCACCTCCATTTTTTCAAACAAAACCACACACTGAAAGACCACACACAACTCTGCAAGCCTCCCCCCTCTTACCGAAACAAAAACACACACAACGCAGAAACACACCACCAAGACTCCTGCTTGCCCCCTCCTATGCCAACGTGGGGGAATTATTCGCACTCAAGTTAGAAAAATTAAAAATGGGAAAAAAAATTACAACAATCCCTTGGCCAAAATCCGAACCGGTGTCCCCACTATGTGAAATGGCCTTGCACTGCATTAACCCATTGGAAAGGGGGGCACCCCCCCTAAATAAGAACACTTTTTTTTTTTTTCCCCCCTGGTTTTTTTTTTTTCCCTGGTTGGAATTAAAGGGCAATAGATAACCTGTTTTCAAATAACAAGCCTTTCGGACTATTTTTCCCCGCAAACTCAGTTTTAAGTTTTTTTTTTTTCCTGAACTGAGGTGGGGTCGAATAGCCGTACAAGGGGAAACAAAGGTTTTTTTTTTTTTTTCGGGGGGGGGGGGGATTCCCAGGCTGTGGGGAAATGTTTTAAACTTGACAAGTGTCCGAATAGTCCCCCGTTAAAGGGCTGTACAACAAGGGTTTTTTCCGATTCCAAAGGCCTGGGAATGTTTTTTAAAAACTGGGGAAAAAAAAAAAAAAATTTGCGAATAGCGTAAGGGACCCAAGGGTGTTTTCCCGATTTTCCCAAGCCCCCCCCCCCCCCCCCTGGATGTTTTTTTTTATAACATGAAGGTGGGGGGGGGGGGGGGGGGGTCGAAAAATAATCCGTTGCGGCTAATTCTTTGCAAAACTCAGACGCCCTGGTGTGAATATCAAAACTGCCACCACCCCCCCCCCCCCCTCTACAACAAACCCACAAACCCCCACCAAACAGAAAAAAGGACCAACACACAATAAACACTTCCGCCCCTTGCCTCCACCGTTTGCCCCCCCCTTTTTACTAACAAAACCCACAAAACCACTCCCAGCCAAGGACCCCACAACCCTTTCCCCTCACTCCCCGCCTGTTGCCGGAGGGCACCCTTTTCTCTGCAAAGGCAAGGGTGGGGGAGGGAGTCCCAGTTTTTGCCCTTTTGGGGCTTGGTAAGCGTAGTGGTTCTTTGTCCAATTCCACCCAATCCCCAAACCTCCCCCTGTCCCTAAGTTGGGCAAATTTTTCAACACCTTTATCCTTTTCTTCTTTCTCCCCCCCCCCCCCCGCCCCCCCCCCCACCCCTTTTGTTTGAATGAAAACCTTTGAAAAAGCCCTGATTGGGCCTTTGAAAAAAACTTTGACAACTGCCCCATAAAAAAAAATTCCCTTGGGGCCCCATTAACCGATTGGGAATAATGCCCCCCCAGAATTTTTTTTTAAAACCCAATCAGAAGAGCAAGGCGGATGTTTTTTTCAAATAAAATGTGCCCTGAAATTTTGGACTGCTTTTTTTAAGTAGGCCCTGCCTGTCCCCACTAACTCTGTTACAGCGCAAAACCCCCCCCCGCCCCCCCGTTTTTTTACTTCACCTCTTCCCGGTCCCAGTTTTCCCCTACCCTTGTCCGCGGCCAACCTTTTCCCCCCTCAGCGGTTGGGGCCGCGAAACCCAAGGTTTTTTTTGTTTTTTTTTTCAAGCGGGGAGAAAAGGCAATGGGGAAGTATGTGAAGTGTTTTTCATTTTTTTGGCGGCAAAATTCCCCCCGCCGACGGAGGCGGTAGGGGGCGTGCCCCAATCGCCCCCCCCCACCGCCTCCCTCTCCCCGGCGGTACTCTTTTTCAGCCCAATTTTTGATGGGACGGAAAACACCCAGCTTTTTGTTGGGGGGGGGGTCTGGAACGTCAATGGCCAACGTCCTGCCACCCGCCAAACTGCGACCAGCCCACAAACGTGGCAAACCCGTCCCCCCCGTCCCGCAAAATCCCTTCTTTGCCCAGTCAAGAACTTCAGCCGGGGTTTTTAAGGCGCTGTGCACCGAGGGACGCCCCCCCACCGCCCGCCCCCCCGCCACCCCCCCCCCCCCCCGGCCCACGGTTGGGCTTGAAAAAAACTGGGGGGACTCGCCTTAGGCCTACAATAAAGCATGCTCTAGACCCCCCACCAACCATTTAAAAAAATTAATATAACATCAAGTTCCCCAAGTTTTTGTTTGTCTGCGTTTCACTGCATCAGCTTCCTCAGGAGTCTCATAATGGGAGGTGCCCTATATACCACCTATCCTAATCTAATTAAAATGCTAACAGGTGAATACACTTAGGGCAGTGGGAAGGCAATCTCCCTATTAAAAAACAGTTGAATGTAATATATATATATATATACACACACACATCAAGTTTATACATATAACATATATTATATAGAATCCTTAACGCTAAGATATGTCACTAAATACTGGACACCGCTACTTCAACCGTATAGAAAAACTAATTAGCACAAATATGTGCCGCCTTGCATTGCCTCTAAGGAGAGGCCAATCTGCCGGGACACCTCGTCCAATGAAGGAACTGAGTCAAAATGAAGAGTATTTTGGGGTAGTGTTGGGGGCTCTCGGGTGCTATAGTCTCTGCTATATTTCTAATTCTAAGATCATTGATTTTTAAGGTTCTTTTAAGACATGTATTCCTTCATTTTATCTTCAGCTTCAGTTGGTAGTTGAAGAGATTCCTGCATTTTGGGCTCAGGTTCTGTTCTCTCCCCCTAGGAGATCATTTCCAGTCTAATCTCTGTGACTGCTTTGTGGAGCTCTGTCTGATATGTTCAGGTGATACTTGTGAGCAGATCCTCCACATCTCTCCTAGATACTCCTGTCTCCTCTTCTTTCTCCAGGTCAGAGTCTGGGGATACGTGGGGAGATAGAAGCAAGGAGCCGCCATTTTCACGCTCCGCCACGGGGCCAACCGCCTTTGTGCAAAAATCGGAATACCTCCTGCCAGGCCATTCTTCTGTTTTTCCGAGGCATCCCGCTGGAGTGTGTGAGTGTTGCAATCACTTTCTGAGATATTTTAGTGGGTTTTGGGTGCAATCTCTTCCGTAGCATGTTTTGGGTCCACAGAGCTACAGTACTTCTTCGCCCGTCCGTGTGCTTCAGCATTGGCATGCGTCCCCC
>CM071578.1:9650838-9677612 GCA_036426205.1 Ascaphus truei
TTGAGTCACCTGTGCTGAAGCAGGGACTGATTGAGCCCCTGTGCTCTGAGCAGGGACTGATTGAGAACCGTGCGAGCATGCGCTGTATCCTCTGAAAGCCTTCACCCATTGGGACACTCTTTGGAGAGGCACACTGAAGGTCGTCCCTCACTGGAGTCAGGCTCACTACACTTGGGGCGTACTACGGGAATGGCGTCACTACACTGTGGTAACTGCATCACTCACTGGGGAGAACGTACACTCCACTTGGAGTGGCAGCGTCATTTCCTTAGGGAGCAAAAGCCTCACTATGGAGGAAACGTAACTATTGGGGATGCAGCGTCACTTATTGGGAGGCAGCATCACGCAGGCAGGCAAGCTCACCTCGCTGGGAGAGGCAGACGTCACTCACTGGGCAGGCTGAGGCCGTCATTTCCATTGGGACGAGGTAGGTCACTCATATTGGGGAGAAGTCTCAACTCACTGGGAGACTGCGTCACTCACTGGGGAGGACGGGCACTCATGGCGACTGCATCATCACTGGGAGACAGCGTCACTCACTGGGAGGCAGCGTCATTCATTGGGAGGCAGCGTCACTCATTGGGAGGCACACGTCACTCATTGGGATGCGAGCGTCACTCATTGGGAGGCAGCATCACTCAGGATGGCAGCGTCACTCGCTGGGAGGCAGCGTCACTCACGGGAGGCACGTCATTCATGGAGCGGTCACTCATTGGGGGCAGTTCACTACGGGAGCAGCCTCACTCACTGGGAACAGCCTCAACTCAGGATGAAATTGAACACTGGCAGCGAGGTTACAGTAATAGTGTTAGACGGTGAGTACATGTGTGAGAAGGACGTCACTCGGAGCACTTGGGATCCATTATCACACTTTGCATGTTGAAGTCTAAAGAGATTTATATCAGATTTCTTCAATCCTTTCAGGACGAAGAGTGATGATCGTACCGTGATGCCTTTCCCTGACAACTTTCCTCCTTTCATCATGTTCCACAAGAAGTACAGAATCCCCGTATCCTTTCTGAGCACTCTGCCACACTTACAGGAAGGGTAACTATCCCCCTGACCCTGTTACTTCTTTTTGCTGAATTAAAAAGGCATCACAGAATAATCTTCCGTGGTGTTAATTCTGTCTCTCTCCCCCACATACCAAAACTGGTCATAGCCGCCTAAAATAAAACCCCACGTTAAAAACGCCCATTTGAGTGAGGATTAGACGTGCTCCAACATAATGCAACTGTGCATCAACCACAAATCTCACTCTTGCGAGACGCCTTCCCTTGGTCGGCTGTAATTTATCAGGAGCAGTGGGTCGCTTCATTGGAAGACTGCATAACACTCTCCTCAGCACGAGTGACACTCACTCCCAATACGGGCAGTGTCACCGTCTCACTGGTATCAGTCACTGAAGTGCAGCTTTTTTATCCCAGGCTTCTTGTAACTTCACTAAAAAAACCATACCCCCCCCCACACTCACACTCACACTCAGTCTGTGCTGCATGTGGAGGAGTCATTGCGGTTGATCCCTCATCCTGTGCCCGCACTGTGGGACTTTTATTATACCCCCGATGTGTTCCCCTGAATCGTGCTCACGGTCACAGAATCGCTGCGGAAAGCAATGGGCTTAAAGAAGCGGGAGAACGGTGTGTAATTAAACCACATGTTTCCATGACCGCTGTGAACAAATGGAAATGGAATTGTCAACATGATCCCTGCAACAGGAGAAGCCACCTCTGAGGGACTCGCGTAACAGTGTCCAGGGGTCCACATACGGACGGGGGGCGCTCTTGGGTTCACATGCACAATATGTCACCCTGCTGCTCTCTGCAGGTGGATCCGACTGACAGCTCATCCTCCCTCGTAGCGCGAAGGGCTCTGCTACATCACGGGACAGTTTCTGCACCACGAGCACTCAGCCACAATCCGGGGGTTATTATACGGATGGCTGCGGGAAGATGAACTTCTAACAATAAATCATATTCAACCAAAAAAAAACAAACAAAGAAGCCCAAAGCTACTTCCAATGTGACAAAATACACAGTGCAATACCTATATATTCTCTTGAAAAAGGGTATTTAGTTTTAACCCTTGGCCAAAGCGTCTTAAGCCTGCTGCCACTTTCAGGGCATGACGTTAGCGGTCCTAACACTACCCAGTTAAAATTCTTATTTACCTCTTATAATTAAGGAAGAATGATTTGCATTGGATCTGTCATAACCCAGCAAAATGAAACTGACCTGCCAATTTGTGTGTTTAATAAATCATATTCACTAAGCAGCATTTTTTTTTGTGTTTTGTTTGTTCACGGCATTTTACAGATGTGTTTTATCACCGCAATTTCTGCCACGTTTTGCATTGGAGTCCCCCAAATCTGTAGGTTAGGGATGCTTTTTCTGCCACCCCTCATGCAGAAGGCAAGATTGATTTGGTTGTTTTGCAGCTCAGAGTTTAATAGATTCAACGTGTACAACGACACAGATTAATCCTGAGTGGGGACTTCATGGCGTCATTCTGCTGCTGCTTAAATGTGTATAACACAGGTAATAATAATAAACATTTAAATACCCCTTATACTAATCCCATGTCAGGTTCAAACACTGCACTGTAAAAGCCAGAATAAACAGTGTGCGTGCATTATCTGCGGGTTGTTATAATATGCTGCCTCCACGCTGCTCCTCTCATTCGTGGTGCGGTGCTGTACCACTTGCATGGACCAGGCTCTCATTCCAGGTTCCGGAAACCTACTCCAATCTCCGTGTATAATTATATACCTCCGTAACAGCATCAATAATCCCAAGGAGGAAGATAGGACATACCATCAATACAAAAATATATAATAGCCCGAAAGATAACTGAGGCCCCCAAAAAGAAGCGTGAAACGTGTGTGTCGTTTCCTCTGTATCACAGTCTCAATAAACCAAGTTATTTTTGAACTTTTTGGTCACTCTCTTCTTTAATGATGGGATGCGAGTGAGTCGCTATTTCCTTTATTTTCCTGCGTCAATACACAAATAGGCTAAAAATAAAGCAGTGGTGGATGTGGGGGAAGAAGAGACGAACACACACACCTCCAACTCAATGTGCGTGTATAGTGCCCGACGGGGTCGACGTCGCCCAAAACAAATGCATTGCCGCCGCCGTGCGCGCGTATGGTAAGCGTTGCGAACTTTGGAAGCTGTCAATATTTGATTTTCTCAGGGCTGTCGCCTCATTGACAGCCCCTGAACCAATCAAATGCCAGTCAGCCCGCGATGTCACCGCCAAAGCGAAATATACTTCGCTAGCGGCGACGGGTGATGTCACCCGTCCCGTCGCGTCACCGTCGCGGGCACTATACGCGCGGCCATTTATCAGGCCTCACCACAATGCAGTGTTACAAGTTGTTTTTTTAGGGTAAACCAAACTTGAGTGATTTTATTCTCCACAAACAGCAACCAAAAGATTGGGGCCACTACCCCTTAGATAAGACAAAACATAAATCATAAAATAAATACCTATTCCCATTAGGGGAAATAACTACACTTTACTGCAGCCCCTTTCTAACGGCAGCTGGCAACTAACTGGTTATCAACTCCAAACATATAAACAATATGAGCAAGACAGGAACAATATGATAGTCTTATCTGACATTGATGCTGGTCCGCATCTCTGATTTTTCAAGTTGCAGGTTTTAGGTTCTGCTGCTCCCAGGAAGCCTTTGGCCCTTCTTTGTGCGCTGGCTTCTCTGGTGCTGTGAGGCTTTGGGTTCCTACGGTTGCCAGTAAAATCCTCTGGTCAACCAGCCTGGATCCCTATGGGGGGAGCTCTGTCTGTGATCCTCCTAAAAGACTCCAAACTGGACAATGACAGGTTCTCATTCCTGCCTTATATACCGTGAATAAGAGGTTTAATTATCTCCACCTACCCCAGTTCAGTAGGAACCTGACACCAGTGCAGTTTTCCAGCCCTGTGAAGGGAGTTAACCCCTGAACCCTTTTTGGTTAGACATCCCTTATATATAGTTAGACATATCACATTACATTCTAATGGGATGGGTGGGCGGGAAAAAAGAAAGTCAAGCTTGCGTTTAAATGGCCCGCGTGAGTTCCCCTCCTCCCCTGTTGGCGCGGCGCGCGTTGCAAATCTAAACCCTCGTGGTGAGGGGAAGAGGAGGAGGGGGAGGATAGCAAGCCACAGCTCCCACCCTCCTGGAGGCACAACAGCCCTAGTGGGCAACGGCATCATATTGGAACCTCGGCCTTTCTGAACAGCCCTGGAAAACGAAGGTATTCCCTTAAATTAAAGGCACTAGGACAAACGTGTACATGTTTAATGGGTTAAATAGAGCCGACTGACAACCTTTAAAAGTAATAGATGAGTATACATTACTTCTAAATACTTTTCCCATTATTCCAATGCAAACCAACGCTAGGGAAGGTTTTTTTACAATTGTATCTAATGTATTTTGCCGATAAGAGGGTTGTCCATCCTCCGCGCTCGGTTTCTCTTTGTTTGCAACGTAATTCTGTAGGCGTCATTAGACAATCGGTAAAATGAGTAGCGGATAATGCCGCCTATCAGTGTTCGCCTAGAGAAATAGGAAGCTTATTCATTCTTTTACATGGTGCAAATCAGCCAACGGTTAATTTAATGGGGATTCTAGAAAAGTTACACTGAGAATTGTTTACAACATTTGTTTTTGACCCTTCACATTAACCCCTTGTTAGGTTCACCTAAAAAGTTTATTAGAAGTGAACCAATTTAAAGTCAGGGATAATAGAGAAGACAAAATAGCAGCAATGACCTTTAAACTATCGATATACAAGAGGCGTGATGATTTATAGAGTGATTGGCGAACCAGAGGATCTGTGAGATTAAAGACGAACCACATCAAGACCTTAAAAGGAACATAAGATATATGTCAACAAAATAAACAAAGGGAAACATGTGCAGAATGTAGAAAAAAAATAAGCTTGGGGGTGCACCTCAGGAGTCCCCACCCACCCACGGGAAATAAGATGTCTACAACATACACTAAGGCAAAATAAGACTGATAAACATCACCCTAAAGATAAAAGATGTTATTCCTTTTTGTATTTACGTCATATGTCGTCTACCCACCACTCTCCCCATGCTACCGTGAGTCTTTATCTTTTTCTCTCTCCTTGTCCACCTACTTCTCCCGTTTCCTTCGATCTCTGATTTAGACATGTTCGTTCCTTTGTCTTTCCTTTCCTCCGTCGTCCTTGAACACTGGTTCTTGCTTTCTCACCGTCACTAGATTTTCGTGCGTTTTCCCGTGTCCATTCTCCTCTGCGTATCTTGGGCTGAATGTTCATCGCAACTGATTTTTTGAGTGCTGGTCAAGTTTTCCCTTTGTCTAGGGGCCTGCCGCGCACCAGAATATCTCCCCCCAACCATCCCAGCACAGGCACCATCAAGTTCCCCCCCCCTCCCCGGCATCATCAGACCGCCCACCCCCCGGCCCCGGATCTAGACTCTCCCACTCCCCCTCGCCTGGCCCATTAGGACTTCTATAAACCCCACGCCCTCTTTCTGACATACTTGTTCTGTTCTCTACTTCTATGTACTCTTCCTATTGGATGGATCGCTATAGCCCACTCTTCTGTTTTTTCCCGTCCTTTTCACATCGCGGCGTCAGGAGTCCGTTCATTTCCTTGTCTCTTTTCTTTCTCTACAATAATACCGTGTGTCTTAACCCCGATCCCGAGTCCTTTCTGGTTTTCCCCTAGTTCGGTCTACTCATTGCCGCCCGGTAGCTGTCTCCGTCCACGTATCTTCCCCCTGCTCTAGGATCCTTCCATTCTCCGGTCTTATCCCCCGTCATTCAACGGTCCCCCTTGCGGCGAAAGGGTGCTCAGCCGAACTACTCGGGCGTGTGGCTGGCCGTAGGTACAATAAGACTATCCCACCCACCTCCCCTGGCACCCATCAGACTCTACCACCACACCCCCTCTCCCTGGCACCATCAGGACTCTCACCACCCCCCTCCCTGGCCACCATCAGACTCACCCACCCCCTCCCTGGCCACCATCAGATCTCCCCCTCCCTCCCTCCCTAGCACCATCAGACTCCCCCACCCCCCTCCCTGGCACCAT
Source organism: Ascaphus truei (assembly GCA_036426205.1). Classification (NCBI taxonomy): domain Eukaryota; kingdom Metazoa; phylum Chordata; class Amphibia; order Anura; family Ascaphidae; genus Ascaphus; species Ascaphus truei. Next base: position 9,656,934 of record CM071578.1, read on the forward strand.
CAGATTCTAATGGCACAATCAGACTGCATCCACAATCAGACTCCCCACCCTCCCTACTAGCACCATCAGACTCTCCCAACACCTCCCCCCCTGGCACTGATAGGCACAATAGTCTCCCACCCCCCTCCCTGGCACCAGTCAGACTCTCCCATCCACCTCCCTCCCTGGCACCAATCAGAATCTCCACACCCACCCTCTTGAACACATCAGGCTCTCCACACCCCCCCTCCTGGCACCATCAGACTCTCCCACCCCCCTCCCTGGCACATCAGATCTCCCCCTCCCCCCCTTCCCGGCACATAGACTCTCCCCTCCCCTTTCCCGGCACCATCAGACCTAGCACTCCATCTCTGGATGCTGCAGGGATAGCAGGGGAAGGGGGTGGGGGTGGGGGGTGGGGGGCGGTTGTAGTTGCCAGAGAGATGGAGAGATGATTGATGCGAAGGGTTTATAGAATAGACGTGCAAAGACCGAGGATTAGAACGGTAGAGTAATACTTTAATAAGTTAGGTGTGTGATGTCTATACCGATGTCCTGGCCCAGGGGTGCTCAACTCCGGTCCTCAAGCCCCCTCCCTCTAACAGGTAAGGTTTTCAAGACATCCCAGCTTCAGCACAGGTGGCTCAAGCAGTTCCGCTGCGGCCAGGGGCTCAAGCAGAGGCTCAGTCGATTGAGCCACCTGTGCTGAAGATGGGCTATCCTGAAAAGCCGACCTGTTGGGGGGGAGGTGGGGGGGGGGGGGTTTGTTGAAGTACCCCAGTCCCAGTCTATTGCATTAATGCACAATTTCTCGTGGACAGGGCAGAGTGGATGTAATTCTTCAGTCCTCAAGGGCCGCAACAGGCCGGGTATTAGGGATATCGTTCAGCACAGGTGGGCTCATTCAATCTGACAGCACTTGATTGTGAGCCGCAATGTGCTGAAGAGGTATATTCTAAAACCGACCTGTTTGTGGGCCCTGAGGACTGGAGTGGGGCCACTCCTGCTCTTGCTTTTCCGTGTAAGCTGAACTGTACGAGGATAAGAGGCAGAATTGAGGAGTTGTGCTGCAGCTGAAAGCCCCACTTACTTCCATCATCCAACCTGACCATGTGGAAAGCAGCGCCTGCACTCCTGAGGGGCATGGAGACCACCCTTTCTTCTGGACATCCACCATTGCTTGTACTTGTGTGGTTATACATTTTAAACCATCAAGAGGACGTTCAGACAAACTCCGAGCCCACACGCATAGTCTGCCAGGATCTAGACATCCTGCATAACTTTCGGGGAGATTCGCCGTCAGGGGGAAACACGTAGTGAGATCTCCCGGGGAAACGTATGCATGATGTCCAGATCAGGGTGTGCGCAACTGGGGGGCGGCAGGTGATCTTCTGGGGGGTCGGGGGAGGGGGTTGCGCGCGATGGCAGAGGCGTAATTAATGCCGTGGGGATTGGGTGATCAAGCTTAGCTGGAGGTGAGCCCTGCCAACACACACTTACGGGATGACAGCCGGCGCCGTGACGCGTCGCACATGCAACGCCATGTGACGTGATGTCACATGCTTCAAATGACGCTGGGGTCACGTGACATCAACGACACGCAGCATCATTTGACGCGGGATACAAAGTGAGGGGACGCGGAGAGCCGGGAAGGGAAGACAGGGGGGGGGGGGGGGGGGCGCAGCTTCAAAGTTTCGCTCCCCTGGTTATAGATCATTTAAAAAGACTTACAATGCCTTATTGACTCTATGCTAAGTTTTTGGAGGGACGCAGTGTCTGTCCTTATGGAAGTGATTCTGCCGGGATTGGTCTCTCAGGTTAACAAAAGATGTGGTTGGGGGCGGGTGTTTTGTACCCGGCCTGGCCCTGATGAAACCGTCCTGTTGAAATCCGGAAATAAACTCTATATGAAAAACTATATGCTGAGCTGGCCATAGTATAGAGACTTCCATTGCACTGAGGGCACCATGTGACATAGTCAGTCCCGACAGCCCTAAAAAGCATACACAGAGCCCTGCGCACACAGGTTTTACTTGCAACAACTGACTGATGTAAATAAGGAGCCATTATAGGCTAAGGCTGAGTCCACAGTCAACCGTGGCCCGGTGGGGGGGGGGGGGGGGGGGGGCGGCACGGCAGCACGCGCTACACCGCGATTGAGGGAAGATTTGCGCGACGGGATTGGGAGGGCGCGTGGCGTGTAGTTGCGTGGCCGGCGTGGCCATGCACTCACACGTGGTTCGACCCTAATGGCGAACCGCCGGGGGGGGGGGGGGGTGGGCGTGGCCACGCCTCCGGCGCGAATGCCAAACTCAAATCCCTCTGCCTGCCTGAAAACCTGTCGCGACCGTGAGGAAAGGTGCGCGACTATGGTAGGAACTGGGACCGGAGTAACTGGGTGGGGCGTGGGCTTGCGCTGTAGTAGTTAGTGGGACCGCAGCCTAAAGCAGTCAAATTCAGGGCATATTGAAATCCAGCTCTCTGATGTGGTTAAAATTCTGGGCATTATCAATCGGTAATGGCCCAGAATTATGCAGGCGTTAGTTTGTCAAGTTTTTCAGCCAATCAGCTTTCAGGTTTCACACAAGAGAGTGAAATTTGCCACTTAGACTAGGCGGAGGTGATTGGACAGAAGACACACCAGGCAGGCACTGACTCCTCCCCACCCTGCCGAGGAGGCTCGCACAGGCGAGTGAGGGAAAGGTTTGGTGGTCTGCTGAGTGTGTTTGTGGGCCTGTGTGGTAAAGCGGGCAGCAGAGGTTTATTTTGGTGGTCTTCTGTTGGTGGGGTTGGGGGTTTGCTGAGGGGGGGAGTGGTATTCACAGTGAGATGAAATACAAGCGCACGGCTATTCGCAACTCAGAACTAAACATCCACAGCTGGCATTCGACCCTTGGTCACCCTTACGGCTATTACACTCAGTAGAACTTACTGAGTGCAGAATAGCCGAGCTGTTATGAACAGGTTTCTATGCTTTATCACCAGGAAAAAACCAGAAAGTTATAAGCTCAATGGTATGCAGCAGGCCATTTCACATAGGGACCAGGGTTCGATTTTGGCAGGGAATGTTTATTGTTCCATTTAATTTCATAATGGTGCGAATATCCACGGCCTAGAGCGGGGCAGCAGAGTCTGTTGGTGTGTTTCTGCTAGGTGTGTGTTTGTTCTGTAGAGGGGGGAGCTGCAGTTGGTGTGTGTCTTCAGTGTGTTTTGACTGGAGAGTGGCGTGCAGAGTGTTTTTGTGGTGTGTGGGTGTGTGTCGGTGTCTGTGTCTGCAGGGCTGTGCGGTATACAGGGGGATCTTTGCAGTGGGGTGTAAGGGCTCGTGGTGTGTGTTTGGGTTGATGTGCGGTGGGCAGAGCCTGTTTGTTGATTTGTGGTTTTGTAGGTGGAGAGGGGGGGCTTGCGTGTGTTTTGTGAGTGTGAGGGTGGAGGAGGTCTACTCAGTGTGTTTTGTGGGGTTTGTAGAGGGCCTGCACAGGTGTATGCGAGGTGTTGGTGTCTAAGGGGTACGTTGCAGAGTGTGTTTGTGATTATAGAGGGGGTGAAGCAGTGGTGTGTGGTATAAGGGATTGGTTGTCTGGGGTGTGTGTGTGTATATAGAGGCGGGCGTGTATATGTACAATTTCTTTAATAAATTGCGTTAAATAAAAGATAAGATATGCATGTAGACACATCCATGTTGATAAAAATCATATGACTACATAACATTATATTGTTTTATGAAAAATTAAAATAATAAAGCCTACATTTAGCCTCTTAGATGTAATCATCCCCTCAGAACAGGGCGATTACTGGCCAAATAATGCACTGGAGGTGGTTAAAGGCCCTCGGCTTCGCCTCGGCCTTCAACTCTCTCCAGCCAGGGCATATGGCCGTAAGCCCTGTCCTTCTGGATATACTTAAACGTAATGGATTTATCTGGTCGGTGTGGGTATGTGCAGCGTGAACGTAACATCCACACAGCAAATGATGGTGAAGAGGACGGGTTGGACATTCATGGACATGTAGTTTCTATGTAAGGGCACCCCACTGGTGGGCACCAGGACACATTAGCTCCTTGCAGAAATTCCACTGAAATTATATGGGTCCATGTAACATGGTTTTTCCAGACAAAAATGGTGACAACACATTGCTGTGCTCATTTGCATGTATTTCCCAGAATCCCTTGCTGCAGTGAGAGAAGTGTATGCTGGGGATAAGGGTGAAGGCAGGGGTTGCAGACCGCCTAAAGCCGGTCGCTGCTGCTTCGACGGAGTGCGGGCCCTCAACCGCGAATATGAGTTCCTCCCGAGCCGGTCCGTCCCCCTCACGCAAGAATCGCGTGCCACACTGTGTGCATCAGCAAGCAGGGGATACACCGGAGGATCGTGATCCAAGCGGCGACGCGTCACGGGTGGGAGCCAATGAGGGGGACTCACCGTCGGAGCCCACCCTTATCCTTTTCGCACTTTTCCGTAATGCACATCCCCCCCGTTATCTCTTCTTCCCTCCGCTATACGTCCTCCCTCTCTGGTCTCTCGTCTCGTCTCATGTTTCGCCCAGCCGACTCACTCTTTTTTTCCCCTCACCTTCTTTTTTGTCCTCTCGCCCCCTTCTTCATCTGATATACCATCGCATCTCATTCCGTTTACCCTTCCCCCCGCTTGGTCTTGGATCACCCCCCTGTATCTCACCCACTTTTTTTCCTTCTTTCCCCCCCCCAACCTCCGTCTGCCTCCACTTTATTCTCCTTTTCCCCCCGCAGCCATTGCCGGAGTTTGACCCCCCCCTACACCAGCCTCTCTGCATTCTGTCCCCTAGCTCCGAACCCATCCCCCGCCTATACACCTCTCTTCTCAGAGTACCCTGCTGCCTTCAATCACCCGGTGTTCGCCTCCAATTGGGCCCCGTGATCCCCCCGTATCCTTCTTGCCTATTGTAGCCTCACTGTCTTTATTTCTGCTGGCTCCCCACTCCCCCCGTTCTTTCGCCCCTCCTCTCCTCCTCCCCTTGTCCTGTCCTCCCCACCCCCACCCCCATTCTATCTCTGCACTTCTCCTCGGCCCTTCCCCCTACGTCCCCACTCCGCCCTACTCCCCTTCCCCTCCAGTTATTCCACCCCCCTTCACCACGCTTCTCACCTCTCTCCTGCCGCACCCTGCGTTTTTCTCTCCGTATTATCCCCGCTCTTTCCACTCTTCAGCCCATCCTCTCCCCGTCCATCTTTTGACATTTTCGTGGCCTCTGCCTGTTACCACCATTTTCACTCCTCGTTGTGTTACCTGCCCCTTTCCCATTCCTTTCTGATCGTAATTCCCCTCTTCTACTTCTCCCACTATCCAGTGACCTTCGTTCGTTCATCACTTCCTCTACCCTATTACGTGTCCGTAATTGCTCTTTGTTTTTCCTTACGACATTCCGCCATTCGCTACTGCTATCTGAGCCCTTCCCCCGCCTCTATCCCGCCCTCTCAACTTAAGTTCATTATCCTTGTTACTTTTTCTTTCCCCTCGCCTCTCATTCTTTCTCCACCCTACTCTCCTCTCGCTGCAATCTCACCTCTCGCTACCCTTACCCTGCCTGCTTACCACCTCTTTTTCACTCGTCCTCGTACCTCTGGTCCCTTTCTCTTCCAGTTTTTTCCCCCTCTCATTCATTAACCTTCCCGTCCCCTCTCCTCCTCGCCGCTCCTTCCCGCCCGTCGACTCTTCCTGTCGTCCATTCGCCTCCTCCCTTTCTCCCATCGCCCCCCTCTCGTTCTTATCCTATCCCTGTCCCCCCTTTCCGCACCTACTCTCCGTATTTCCATGCTCTTTGTTCTAACCGCCTTCACCCCTCTTCTTTATTATTGGTTTACCCTTGCCTTCTTCATCGCATATTCCATATCCCAACTTCCCCGTTTTTTTGTTCTCCTTCGCGTTTAGTACTCGGTTTTCACTTCATAATCTAAATCTACTCTCTCCTTTTCACATCACCCTCCTTATTTTTAAACTTCCCCCGACCCCCCTTACTTTGTTCTTACGTACTCCCCACCTCCATCCCCGCTCTTCGTTGAGCTTTTCCCTACCCCTCTCGCCGGTGGACTCTACTTCGCCCATTCTCTGCGCGTCTTGCCTACCCTCTCTTCTCCATCTTCGGCTGGCCCTGCTAAGCTTGCGCGTGATCCTGGTGCGTCCCCCACCCGTTCCTGCCTTTAATTCTCACAATCTTTACTACTAAGTCCCTCTAGTGCCTGCCTCATGTCCCTATCCATCTACTTCTCGTCTTCTTTGTTCCCTTGTTCTTCTCCATCTCATGACCTGCTGAGGGAGCCCATGAATGGTACATTTTTATTTTGGACTGGTTTTGGTCGTTAGTTGAGGGAAGTGTGTTCTTGGTGGGGGTGCTCTTGGAGCCGCGCTTCTTTGAGACTTTTTGGCTCGTCCCTTTAGATTGACTCGACCGCATTGCACCTTGGTGGGTTTTTTTTGTGGGGGCAAGGGGGAGCGAGGGAGGAAGCTGTCTAGGAGCTATGGTGCCGTTTCAGGCTGGCGAGGCGTCTACTGGGGAGGTCTTCTTCCCTGAGTCGTCTCTCCTGGAGGAGAGGCTGGCAGCAACAAGCAGATTGGGGGGGGTGGGGGGATTCCCCTGGGGCATCCCATGACCAAGGAGACGTTTGGGACACCAGGGGCTGTATTGTAATGGATTTGGGACCCAGTGGCTGTATGAGATTTGGGACCCCAGTGCTGTTATGAGATTTGGGACCCCAGTGCTGTATGAGATTTGGTGACACACCAGTGGCTTTATGAGATTTGGGGAAAACAGTGGCTTTATGAAGTGGGGACCCAGTGGCTGTATGAGATTTGGGACCCCAGGGGCTTAGTGAGAGGGTTAGAACCAGAAGCAGATTGTGGGACGGACGACCATTTATTCCCCCCAAAACTGTAAAAAATCTGGGGGGGATGTGTGATAGTGTTCAGGGATCCGCAGCTACAGCCGAGTTGTTAATACACGGCACAGCCGGCGCTTGCGGGGGCAGGGAATCCCAGTACCGAGTTTACAACAGCACAGCCGGGATTGCGTGTCAGGGATCCCAGCTTCCGCGTACCACACAGGCACCAGCCGGCTGGCGGGCCGGAATCCAGCTACAGCGTTCACACGGCACAGCGGCGCTTGGCGTGTCAAGGGAATCCCAGCTTCCGCGTTACAACACAGCACGCCGGCGGCTTGCGTTCAGGGAATCCCAGCTTCCCGCGTCCGGGGCAGAGCTGAAACGGCAAGTTGGATGGATATCTACGGAATAACTTCGGAAAAACACAAAGAGCAACGCGTTTTCCCCGTATCTGGTCCGTCAGGGACGAGGAACTGTCTCCAGTGTGACAGCGCATTGCACTGCCGTGGGTGTCACAGGTATGTGCAGCGCATGCACTGCCTCGTGTGCAGTGATGGGTTGGCACGCATTGCCACTCACTCTGTGTGTCACTGTGTGTGCAGGCGCATGTGCACGACTCTGTGTTGCACTGTGGTGCAGCGCATGCAACCTCTGTGTTGTCGGTGTGCACGCACATTGCATGCCTATGTGTGTCAGTGTCGTGCAGAACATTGCACTGCTGGTGTGTCGTGTGGAGCACATTGCACTTGCCTCTGTGGTCAGTGTGGCAGTGCATTGGCACTGCCTCTGTGTGTCTATTAGCTTTGATGTGTGAAGCAAATTGCACTGCCTCTGTGTGTCAGGGGTCGTGCAGCAACATTGCACTGCCCGGTGTGTCACAGTGTGTGCAGCGCATTGCACTGCCTCTGTGATGTCAGTGTGTGCAGAGCATTGCACTGCCTCTGTGGTACGTGTTGTGCAGCCGCATTGCACTGCATCGGTGTGCAGGTGTGCAGCGCATTGCAACTGACTCTGTGTGTCAGTTGTGTGCAGTGCATTGCACTGCCTCTGTGTGTACCTGTCGTGGCCCAGCACATGCACGGCCTCTGGTGTCACGTGTTCGCAGCACATGGCACTGCTGGTGTGTCAGGGTGTGCAGCCACATGACACTGCCTCTGTGTGTCCCTGTGTGGCAGCAATTGCACTGCCGTCTGTGGCACAGTGTGTGGAAGCACATGCACTGCCTGTGTGCGGGTATGTGTTGCAGCACATTGCACTGCTCTGCTTGTCAGTGTGTGCACGCTTTGCATGCATCTGTGTGCTTAGTGTGTGACAGACATTGCACTGCCTCTGGTGTCAGTGGTGTGCAGCGCTATTGCATGCTTGGTGTCAGTGTTGTGGCCTGCGTCAGTGCAACTGCCGGTCTGTTGGTGTGTCAGTGTGTGACAGCGCTTGCACTGACTCGGTGTGTCAGTGTGTGCAGCGCATTGCACGCTATGGTTGTGTCAGTGTGCAGCGATGCATGCTATGTGTGTAGCGTGTGTGTCAGCTGCATGCACTGCCTCTGTGTGTCTGTTGTGTGCAGCGATTGGCACTGCATCTGGTGTCAGTGTGTGTGCAGCGCATTGCACTCCCCTCGTGGTGTCACGTGTGGGGAGCGAATGTGCAACTGCATCTGGTGTCAAACTGTGTGTGCAGCGCATTGCAACTGCCTTGGGTGTCGGGGGTGCAGCGCATTGCAACTGCCTCTGTGTCGTGGTAGTGCAGCGCATGTCTACCTGTGTGTCACGGTGTGCAGAGCATGCACTGCCTCTCTTGTGTTCACGTGTGCATGCGCCATTGACTCACTCTGTGTTGTCACTGTGTGTGAAGCGATGGCCACTGCTCTGGTGTCAGTGTGTGAAGCAATTGCACTCCCTCTGTGTATCATGTGGTGAGGATATGCACTGCTCTGGGTCTGCTCGACTGTGCAGCGATTGCACTGCTCGGTGTGTCAGTGTGTGCAGCGATTGCTACTGCCTCTGTGTGTCACGGGTGTGCAGCGCATTGCACTGCCTCTGTGTGTTCTGTGTGCAGCGCATTGTACAACTGGCCTCGTGTGTACAGTGTGGCAGCGCAGTGCACTGCCTCTGTGTGTCAGTGAGTGGCAGCGCATGCACTCCATAGTGTGTCAATGTGTTTGTGCAGTACATGGCAACTGCCTCTGTGTGTCACGGTGTGCAGCGCATGCACTCCTCTGTTGTCCGATGTGTGGGAGACATTGCACATGCCTCTGTGTGTCAGTGGTGCAGCGCATTGCAATGCCTCTGTGGTACAGTGGTGTACAGCGCTTTGCACGCCTATGCGTCTGTCACTGTGTGCAGCGGCAAGTGCACTGCCCTCTGTGGTGTCCAGTGGGTGCCCAGCACATCTGAACGGTCTCTTGTTGTCAGTGGTGCAGCGCATGCATGGCTCTGTGTGTCAGTGGTGCAGCGGCATTACACTGCTCTGTGTGTCATGTGTGTGCCCAGCGCTTGGCAACTTGCATCTGTGTGTACAGGTGTGCAGAACAATGCACTGCCTTTCGTGGTCACTGTGTGTGCAGCGCATCAATGCACTGCTATGTGTTCTGTGTGCAGCGCATTGCACTGCCTCTGTTGTGTAGTGGGTGCCAGCCGCATTGCACTGCCTCTGGTGTGTCAATGTGTGTGCAGCACATGGCACTGCCTATGTGTGTCAGTGTGTGCCGAAGCATTGCATGCCTCGTGTGTCACTGTGTGTTACAGCGCTTTTGCAACAGCATATGGTGTCATTGTGGCAGCGCATTGCAATGCCTCTGTGGTCAGTGTGTGTCAGCGCATGCACTGCTATGTGCTGTCAGTGTGTGCAGCCGTTTGCACTCCGCCTCTGTGTGTCATGTGTGTGCAGCGCATTGCCTGCTCTGGTGTCCGTGTGTTGAAGCGCATTGCAAGCCTTAGTGTGTCAGTTGGTGTGCAGTGCATTGCAAGCCTTTGGGGGCAGTATGTGACACGCGATTGCCCTGCCTTCTGTGGTCAAAGGTGTGTGCAGCGCTTTGCACTGCCTCCTGTGGTTAGTGTGTGCAGCACATTGCACTGCCTATGTGTTGTCAGTGGGTGCAGCGCATGCACTGCTCTGTGGGTCAGTCTGGCTGCCGCATTGCACACTGCCTCTGGTGTCAGTGTGTGAGAGCATTGCAATGCTCGTGCTGTACTGTGGGTGCGCGCATTGCACTACACTCTGTGTGTAAGCTCGTGGCAGCGCATACACTGCACTGTGGGTCAGTGGTGTGCAGGGCATTGCCCCCTGCCTTTGGATGTCAGAGTGGGAGCGCATCTGAACTGGCTCTGTGTGCAGTGTGTTTGCAGCCCGCATTTTGCAACTGCTATGTGTGTCAGGGTGTGAAGCGCAATTGACTGCCTCTGTGGTCAGTGTGGGCAGAGCATTGCACTGCCAGCTGGGTGTCGTAGGTTGTGGCAGCGGCCAATGCACTGCCTCTGTGTTCGTCAGTGTGTGTGCAGCGACATTGAACTGCCCCCGCTTTCCTCTGTGTGTCTAAAGTTGTGTTGCTCGCATTGCACTGCCTATGTGTGTCAGGTGTGCAGCGCCATTGCACTGCCTCTGTGTGTCAAGGGGTGTGCAGCAATGCACCGCCTCTGTGTGTCAATGTTGTGGCAGCCACATTGCACTGCCTCTGTGATGTCACTGTGTGTGCAGCGCATTGCACTCTACTCTGTGTGTAACTGTGCTGGTGTGCAGCACATTGCACTGCCTCTGGGGTCACTGTGTGTGCAGCACATCGAACTCCTCTGGTGTCACTTGTGTGTAGAGCCATTGCAATGCCCTTGGGTGTCACGTGTGTGGGCAGCGCATGGCATGTCCTTGGTGTCAACTGTGTGCTGTGCAGCGCATTCTTGCATCTGCCTCGTCGTGTCGTGTGTGCAGGCATTGCAATGACTATGCGTGTCACTGGTGTGGGCAGCGCACTTGACACGCCTCTGTGTGTACTGTGGGTGGAAGCGCATTGCACGCCTCTGTGGTTCACTGTGTCGCAGCGCAGTGCACTGCCTCGGGTGTCACTGGGTGCAGCGCACTGATCACTCCTTTGTGCGTCCTGTGTGTGCAGCCGCATTGTACTCGCCCTCTGTTGTGTCAGTGTGTGCAGCGCATTGCACTCCCTCTGTGTGTCACGTGTGTGCAGCGTATTGCACGGCCTCTGGGTGTCAGTGTGTGCAGCGCATTGACACTCACTTGTGGTAACAGTGTGAGCAGCGCATGGCACTGCCTCTGTGTGTCTAGTGTAGTGCAGGAATTGCACCCTGTGTGTCAGTGTGTTGCGAGCACATTGCCTCCCTCTGTGTGTCACGTGTGTGCAGCGCATTGCACTACCTCTGTGGGTCAGTGTGGCAGAGCCATTACACTGCCTCTGTTGGTCAGTCGATGTGTGCAGCGCATTGCACGCTTGTGGTCAGTGTGTGCAGCGGCATTTGCACTGCATTGGTGTCAGCAGTGTGTGCAGCGCATGCACTGATCTTGTGTGTGTCACTGTGTTCTGGTGTTGCAAGTTGCATTCACTGCATTGGTGTCAGGGATGTGAACGCACATTGCATGCCGCTGCTGTCTGTCTTCAGTGTCGTGAAGCGCATTGCACCTGCCTCTGGGTTCCAGTGGTGTGCAGCGCATTGCACGCCTCTGTGGGTCAGTGGTGGACAGGCATTGCACGGCCTCTGTGTGTCCAGGGTGTGTGCAGCGCATTGCACGGCCTATGTGTCTTACCGTTTGTGTGTGCAGCGCATGCATGCCCTGTCGCGTCCCAACAGGTGGTGCAGCGCATTGCACTGCATCTGGGTGTCAGTGTGTTGCAGAGCATGCACTGCCTCTGTTGTGTCACTGTGATGTGCAGCACATTGCACGCATATGTGTGTCACTGTGTGTGCAGCCCATTGCATGCCTCTGTGTGTCACTGTTGGGTGAAGAGCATGGCATCCCTCTGTGGGTCCATGTGTGTGCAGGCACCATTGCCATGCCTGGCTGTGTGTCACTGTGTTGCAGCACATTGCACTCCCTCTGGTGTCACTGTGTGTGCAGCACATTGCAATCGGCTCAGTTGTGTCACTGTGGTGTGCCAGCGCATTGCACTGCTCTGTGTGTAAATGGTGGTGCAGACGCATTGCACTGCTCTGTGATGTCAGTGTGTGCAAGCTCCATTGCCACTTGCCTCTGTGTGTACGTGTGGATGCGCAGCATTGCACTGCCTATGTGTGTCACGTGGTGTGTGCAGCGCATTGCACTGCCTCTGTGTTTCTCTGTGCTGTGCAGCGCATGTGCACGACACTGGTGGTCAACTGTGTGCAGCGCTATGACACTCCCTTTGTGTGTCACTGTGGTTGCAGCAGCATTGTGTAATGCACTCTTGTGGACGGTCAGCCTGTGTGCACGAATTGCCACTCCCTTGTGTGTCACTTGTCGTGTGCACGTATTGCCCCAGCTTGTGTGTGAGTGTGTGCCAGGCGCATTTGCACTGCACTCTGTGGTCACAAGTGTGTGCAGGCATGCGACGCCTCTGTGTGTTAGTGTGTGCAGCGCAATTGCACGCTCCGTGGAGTCAAGTGGTGCAGCACACAGTGCACTCCCTCTGTGTGTCACTCGTGTGTGCAGCGCATTGCAATACCTCTGTGTGTCAGTGTCGTGCAGCGCATCTTACAGCTCTGTGTGGTCAGTGTGTGTCGCAGAGCATTTGCACTGCCTATTGTGTGGGCAAGTGTGTGCAGCGATTGGAACCGGCTTGTGTGTCCAGTTTTGTGGCAGCGCATTGCAGCCTCTGTGTGTCACTTGCTGTGTTCAGGGCATTTGCATGCCTCTGTTCGTGTCAGGGTGTGCAGCACATTGCACTGCTCGGTGGGTCAAGGTGGGCAGGCATGCACTGCATCTGTTGTGTCCGTGTGTGCAGCGCATTGCATGCCTCTGTGTGTCCACTCGTGTGTGCAGCAACATTGCACTGCCTCTGTGTGCACTGTGGGTGCAGCACATTGCACTGCCTCTGTTTGTCACGGTGTTTTTGGGGGTCCAGCGCATTAGCACTCCATATGTCGTGTCACCGGGGGTGAAGCCACATTGCACTCCCTCTGGTGTCACGTGTGTTGCAGCACATTGCCCCTGCCTCTGTGTGTCATGTGGTGTGAGCACATGCACTGCTATGCTGTGTCAAGTGTGTGCAGGCGTGCACTCCCTCTGTGGGTCACGTGGGTGCCGGAACATTGCACTCACTATGTGTGTCACTGTGCTGTGCAGCACATGCCCTGCTCTGGGTCATGTCGTGTCGCAGCGCATTGCACTGCCTGGGAGTCATGTGGTGGCAGCACATTGCACTGCATCTGTGGCTCACTGTGTGTTCAGCAGCATGCAGCTTCCATCTGTGTGGTCAATGTGTGTGCAGCACATGCACGGCCTCTGGTGTCAACTGTTTGTGCAGCCATTGCACTCCCTCTGTGTGTCACTGTGTGTGCAGCACTGCACTGCCTCTGTGGGTCACTGGTTTGTGCAGCGCATTGCACTAGCCTCTGTGGTGGATCAATGGGTGTGTTGCAGCGCAAATGCTACTGCTCTGTGTGTCAGTGGGGTGGAAGCGAAATTGCAAACTGCCTCGTGTGTCACTGTTGTGTGAAGGCGCATTGCACCTGCCTCTGTGTTGTCACTGTGTTTGTGCAGCGCATCATTGCACTGACTCTGGTGTGGCACCGTGTGTGTGCAGCGAATTGCACTGCCTTGTGGGTACCTGTGTTGCAGCGCATGCAATCATTGTTGTGTCAACTGATGGCGTGCAGCGCATGTACTGCCCTCTGGTGTCAAGGGGTGCAGCGCATTGTCATCCCTTGTGTGTAAAGTTGTGGCAGCGTATTCATGCCTATGTGTGTCAGTTGTGTCAGCGCATTGACACTGCCCTCTGTGTGGTCACAGTGGGTGCAGCGCAGTGCACGCCTCTGTGTGTTAGTGTAGTGCAGGCATTGGCACTGCCTCTGTTGCTAGTCCAGTGTGTGCAGAACATGACTCCCTCTGTGTTGTGCACTGTTGTGCAGCGCATGCACTACCTCTGTGGCTAATGGTGTGCAGCGCATTACACTGCCATCTGTGTGTCGTGTGGTTGCAGCGCATGACTGCCTTTGGTGTCAGTGTGTGCAGAGCATGCAACTGCCTTGTGTGTCAGTGGTGCAGCGCATGGCACTGCCTATGTGTATGTCACTGTGTGTGTCAGCACATATGCACTGACTATGTGTGTCACTGTGTAGCAGCACATTGCATCTGCCTCTGGGTGTCACTGTGTTGTGTGCAAGAGCAGTTGCAATCCATAGGTGTCACTGTTGTGTGTGCAGCCATTGCACTCCACTCTGTGTGTTGTCAATGTGTGTGCAGCACACATTGCAAATGCCTCTGAGCGTCACTGTGTGTGCAGCACATTGCACTGCCTCTGTGGGTAACGGTGTGTGCAGCGCATTGAACCCGATGTGTGTAATGTGTTGTGTTGTGGCAGCAAATTTGCACTCCTCTGTGTGTATGGTGGGTGAAGCACCATTGAACTGCATGGCTGTGGTCACTGGTGTGCAAGCGCATTGCACTGCCTCGTGTGTAAGGGGTGCAAGCACTTGCACTGCTCTGTTGTTGTCGTACCCTCAGTGTGGGCAGCGCATTGCAATAAATTTTCTTTTGGGGTGTCACTGTGTGTGCAGCAAATTGCAATTCCCTCTGGGTGGCATGGGTGTTCTGAAGCAATTGCTCCTGCCGCTGTGTACTGTCCCTGGTGTGTTTGTGTAAGCTGACGGTAACAAAAGTCATCAGCCATTGTAGCAGCTTATGGACTTCTTGTGGAGGCACTGTGAGCTTATTCGCTTTGCCGCAGATTAGTCGTCTCGGTTTCTGGAACATTTTTGCACGCCCTCTTGTACCAAGGTCACATGGCTCTAAGCAGTTGGCCTCTTAGCGATGCTTTGGTGATGGTCATGAGCAGTTTATAGTGCTGCTTTGAGAGGAATATAGGACGTTTCCTGAAGCAATTGATTCCAGCAGCTGAGATTGTCTTCAGCCAGAGATTCGCTGCTTTCTCCGCGGCTTCTAGAGGTGCGGTACGCAGACCTGCAGTTGGTTCTGCAGCGGTGCTCTGCCTCAAAACTGTTCAGCGTCCAAAAGTTTCTTTTATTTTCAAGGCTCGTAGCTTTTCACTCTTTTCATTGACGTGGTTGTCAACTTGAATTTTCTATTTCAGTCTAAATTGTCTTCTTTTTGCAGTCTTAAATTCCAGGCCTCCATGTATCCGTCTTCCATTTACGCACTTCGGCTTTGAGGACTCATGGTCTCTGGGTTGTGAGCACTTCATCTCAGGTTGAGGGTCGAAGCTGCCTTCTGAGGATCTTTGATGATTCAATTAAGACTGAGGATAGTTTTTTGTGAGAGGTTCTAGTATCAGCGAGACGGTGAAAGGAGACTTCCAGTTTGTGCGACATACTGTGATCTCTGGTGTTGTGAGGCATGAGGCTATGCGGAGCGATGAACCTCTTCTGGGATATGTCCACCTCGTCCGGTCAAGTGAACCTTCCTGGTGGGAGGCATTGAGTTCATGAGCGCGAGTTTTATGACACTCATCTGAGAGACTTCACATTCTCTTAGGAACTTGCGAACCCTTGCGGAAAGAATCTGTAAAATCTCTTCAGTGTTCCTCATATTGTATGCTTCAGATTAGCAATCAGTCTATCAGTTGCTCTGTTTCCATCCAGCGGCGGTGGTAATGTAGCGTTTGCCGTTATCTAGATCTGTCACTGAGATCCTCCATGTACGGTCCCGATTCAGAGTTTACATTGCGAGGAACAGTAAGTCGTAGCTCAGCATGTAATCTCCCTCGTCCAGTTTCAATTTACCGGAGCCAGATCGTCACTGCACGGGAGGACCAACCTTTTAACACTTTACCATCGGATCCTTGATTGAATAAAAAACATGAAATAACATAAATGGTTTTATTCACATAACGAAAAAAAACACCAGCTGAATTACCAAAATATCACAGATCAACATCACATGCCAATGAAATAACAGGTTTCTGGACTAGTGTTCAAGGCAACAGGGCAGCTTTTGGTCAGGGGCGCAACTGCACCCATATTCCAGGCCAAATAAAAGAATTCGTTCGAAGCTTGCCAGAATTAGATTTCCAAGTCCTTAGATTCTAACGAACAATCCTGAGCGGGGACAAAGATGTGATGGGATAAAATATTCACCACCAAACCCCCGCCTTCTTGAGTTACAGTCAGAATCTTTTTGTTAATGCCCTCTTCTGTCCCCTGCATTGTCATGTAAAATTCCCCCCCCCCCCCCCCCACACCTCACATAATCTGTAACTGGTACTTACCCGGGGCCAAGGCTGTTTATGGATTTACACACCTCCGGGTACCATTAATAAAATCAGTATACCAGTTACATAGCGGACATAGTTACATAGTTAATAGTGACATAGTAGATGACGGGAGAAAAGGACTCTGGTCCATCAGTTCAAACCATGCTTAAATTCAGACAAAGATTACTTTTATCTATATCTTACTTATGATCAGAGGAAGTGCAAACAAAAAACCCCATAAGGGGAAAATTAATTCTCATTAATGACTCTCAAGATTGGCAATCGGATTAATCCTGGAAATCAGAGCCTCCCACAGGTTATTACCTTATTTGGGTTCCTGTACCTTTCACATCTATAAAAGATGCCACCTTTTGTGAACATATCTATTATATGCCATCACAGTGCTCCAGGGGTAATGAATTACCACATGTAAACTTGCCTTAATGTAAGAAACCCTTTCTTGTGATGGTGAGAAATTTCCTTTCCTCCAACTCTAAGGGAATCGCCCGAGTCTTAGTACTGCCGTGGGATGAATAGTTATTTGAAAGCTCCTTGGATTGTCCCTGAATATATGTATATAGTATCATATCCACTCTTAGACGCCTCTTTTTCTAATGTAAAATTAAAATCTAATTTTAGCTATCATCTACTATAAGTTAGATTGTCCATCCCCTTATTGAATTTGGGGTGTCTCGTCTCTGCAATCTCTCTAGTTCCATAATGTCTTTTATTAGGATTGGTGCCAAAATATGTACTCCATAAGGTGTGGGTATGTACTAGTGCTTTGCAAAGGGGCATTATTATGTTTACTCTCTCAATCCCATTGGCCGTTTGAGCAAGATAAGATACTTGTGGCCGTAGGCCGCACTGCATGACATTGGGCAGTTGCTAAGCGATGTCCTAGCAAGCCACTCCTAAAATCCTCTCCATAAGGATTCCCCAATTAATCTCATGTATTGTTTAAGTCGCGTGTTCTTTTATCATGGTATCAGAAAATGCATAACCTTACCATTTATCTGTACTAAACTATCTGCATTTACTGCCCACGTGTCAGTCTCTGCCAAGTCCTTAGGGAGAGAGAAAGTACATCCTGCTTGATTTTATAACTTACACAAGTTAAAGTATCATCAGCAAAAGATGGAGGAGACTTGCTATCTCGAGCCAACCTCAGGTCAGAATAAACAAGTTAAACAGAAGGGGTCCCATACGATCCCTGACCGGTACTCCACTCACGACCTTAGCCAACCTGGAAAGCTTCCATTTATGACAATCCCGCCGGTGTATGTCCTTTAACCCGTTTCACAAGGTGCATATCCTTATACTGAGTCCAAATTCTTATTTTGAGACACCAACCTCTTGGGTCGAAACCGTATCAAAAGCCTTTGCAAAATCTAAAGTAGGACACATCAACTGCAGTTACCTGCGTCTAAATCCCTACTGTCATATCAAGAAACAAATAAGGTTAGTTGGCAAGATCTATCCTTCATCAAATCACTGCTGACTATACTAATAAGTTTGTGTCCATTAGGTAGTCCTGAATATTACTCCGTATAAAAATCTTCACCAGTAGTTTCCTCTACTATTGAGTCAGGCCTTACAAGGTCTGTAGTTTCCCGTTGTGGTCTAGCTCCCTTTTTAAATATAGGAACCAAATCTGCCTTACGCCAATCTTGTTGGTACGAGCCTGTGGAAATGGAGTCCTGAATATTACATATACTGGTTTTGCTATTATGATCCTTAAACTCCTGAGAAAACTCGTGGATGTCTGCCCATCGGGGCACAGGTGCTATTACTACCTCCCTAATCGGTTTGCATAAACAATCAGAACACTCGGTACATTTCTCGAACGAAAGTTATACCGTAATTGGATAAGCCGATTCTGATATGTGGGCTTCCAAAACTGATTTTCCCACAGGCCAGAGCAAATGATCTACAAATTGACCCGAAATTCGACATAAACCACATCAAAGGTTTGTTTGCAATCTCGAGAAACACTAGTTAACCATCAAGTCATGTAGCCACTTGGAGCTCGGTGATTAAGGCAGTGTTGACAATTACGTATTCATCAAATACCGACCGTTACTCCCCAATAACCCATTAACCACAGGTAGCAGCGCGTATAAAAAAAACCAGAAAAGACAACATAGGAAAAAGCGGGCGCCGGCAGTACAGAACAAAAAAACAAAATGAGAACATCCAAAGAGAGTGTGGGACAATTAAAAATAAGTATTTAATGGTTTCCCCGCCAGAGTACAGCCACATTGGGTACAGAGCCCCACCAACGCGTTTGAAGCATAACGCTCTTTTTTAAAGGTGACTTTAAAGTGCTCACCTGGCCGTTTATAGTCCGTCGGTAGCGGCTGCAATTCATCAGCGTCACTTTCCTGAAACTTAGGAAACAGCGTCCGCGTGATGACGTCAGCACGCATGGGAGGAGAATACAAAAAAATACAAAAAATGTCAACGTATTAACAACAGGATACAAAAAAGACATGCTACAATATTAAAATGCCGATTCGGAAGTGACAAGGATGTCTTCCTAGGAGAGAGGAACCTACACAAATGAAGAAAAACAATACAAAATTAAAACCGGAAACGGATAATATTCATAAAATAAACATATGAGTCTTCCTACTCATAACAAGACTACACATACCAAACAAATGGACCGACTAGATGGTAAAAATAAGGTGCATGTCGCGTTCCGTTGCGTCATTCTTAATTCGATACCACCTTCGTACTCTATGTTTTGATTGCGGATGTGGTAAGCAATATGTGGAGTTACACACTTTCATTTTGTTTCTGTTCTGACGGCCGGGGGCCTGTTTTTTCTATGTCTTTTGGTCCGCATTATGAATAATCGGACGCACCCCCCTGCTTCAGAGGCTGAGACACCTGTGCTGAGCTGAGATAACCTGACTTGGGGGAAGTGGAGGGGGGGCTTGAGGACTGCAGTTGAGCACCCCTGCTTCAGCTGACACGTTACAGTGCAGAAATACTATGTTATTGCATATTTCGTCCTCACGTTATGAATGACCCATCTGATGTACGGGAGAGACAGCGCTCTGTGCAACCGCAACAAACTGGGGCTCAAAATGTGGCACTACCGGCGAGATTTTAAAATGACAAAAGAAATACGGAACTAAAGTGTGTGACAGAGATCAGACCTGGAGCGGTGCGCAAAAAGGCGGGGGAAGG
The DNA here is from genome assembly GCA_036426205.1 of Ascaphus truei. NCBI lineage: Eukaryota > Metazoa > Chordata > Amphibia > Anura > Ascaphidae > Ascaphus > Ascaphus truei. The sequence continues at coordinate 9,676,316 of CM071578.1, forward strand.
GAGCAACAAAGGAGAGGGGGGCTGGCGGGGGTGGAAGTTGAGGGGAAGGTTAAAGACGGGGGACATGATAATACACCAAAGCATTTAAATGAAATGCCGGGGGACCGCGCGACGCATCTATAACTAACTTACCATGGCTTCCAGTGACGCGTCGTCATGGTAACCCAGCAACAAATGTCGCCGTGGGATCACGTGATGTTGTGTTGCCATGGCAATGTGGAGGGGCAGCGCATGCAGGGGAGGAGAGCAGACAGGGGGCGCATGGGGAGAAGATTGCACACCGCTGGTTTAAATGACAATACAGACGGGACAGAAAGGAAAACAATTGTTTGCTAACCAATTCACGCATTGCACTGCACCATATATTAGACCGCACTGCACTGGGGGACCCTCCAGTCATGAAAGCCCCCCCACGTGAATGCCACCGATGCCACATTGGCAGATGTCACCTGACATCCAGGGACCCGATCACCCCCCCCCCCTCGTGCAGGGGGCGTCGTGGACATACCCGGATGTCGGTCACCTGGATCCAGATGCTGCACCTGGTCCTTCACATGCTCCCCCGATTATTAAAGAGTCATTAGTGACCCTCTCAAGGAACCGCAGCTCCCTACTCCCATAGGACAGCTCTTATACAAGAGACCTCATTAAATAGGGTTACAGTACATCTCAAAGGGGAGGAATTAGCAGCTGGCAGGGGAAGCATGGCCGCACGTGGGTTCCTCGAGGACTCTGGGCAAGGATTCTTCACCTCCCGTGAGTCTCCAAGTTGATACAATTGTATCATCTCACACAAGAAGCTTATGGGGCGGGAAGTTCTGCACCTGCCGGGATGAGAGCCGGACATCATCTATTTATTACTCTGTAGTTATATTCATGTTGTATTGTGTATATCACAGATATACATTGCTCTGTACTGATATACATTGCACTATTACTCTGTACTGATATACATTGCACATATAGACATTGCTCTGCACCAACATGCATGTTGTAGATATAACCCTGTGTACACCGTGTCCAGGAAAAAAAGTTAGCTTCGTTTTTCATCATCTTGAGATATTATTTCTGCTCAATCGCATGAAAATGTGCCCAATGGTAGATCTGTTAAGTAGATTAACACTATATAAGACGCATGATGTAGACAATGAACAGATGTTAACTAAAGTGATGTCACTGTATGATGTCAGAGACCCAGATGCACTGCGGGAGGTTCGTGTTCCTTAAACGAGAGATAGGAGTTTTTCCTTCGTAGCTCGTAAATGTGTTACACTATTGAAAACTAATCTGAAACACT
>CM071578.1:9679719-9701239 GCA_036426205.1 Ascaphus truei
GCCAGTCTCACCTGTCTCACCAGACAGATAGAAATGCCTCCTGCTTTATCTGCAGGGGATCTCTGTAGCACTGAGGCGCTGTGTGCTGTCAGAGAGATTCCAGGATGCAGCGAACCCTGGAACCCGCCAGAGGGTGCACCCCACGGACACCAACCCCGACCCGGACTGAGGGAAAGAGCCCCTGAAACCAGGTACCTCTTTGGACTTTGGGGTAAGAGGCCTATCCTCCCAGCCCTGCAGATAGAGACGGGGAAGTGTGGCTCAGCTCTTACAAAGGGATAGGCTGTTGTGTTTATTTTGTATGCGGCCTGTTGTAAGCTACGGGCTAAATAAAAACCAATGGTTATTTCCCCCAAATCTATGTCTCCCGGGTTATACCTCTGCCCTCTTACAGGAGCACAGACTGCTTTTCTGAAATCAGTGTCCCATTACTGTGTGCGACATACCTTGGCCAATCAGAGCTGGCTTTAAAGGTTTGCGTGGCTCGGTGCCGGTGGAGAGTGCGGAGCGTCTTACCTGCTCCGGCATGTCCTCCTGCTCCTCATCTCTGCGACGCTGCGCATAATTTGATGACACAACATCACGTTGTCATGGCAAAGATGAGGCGAAGCCGGATAGAAGGCAAGAGGCACTTACAGGGGCCCCGCACTCTCCCCCCCCGGCAATCTGTTTAACCGGCCCTGTGATGGCCATACATATTGCATCAGGAGTTTACTAAGGACCTTCCGGTGAGGCCGATCCGATCATGCTCCGGAGCTTCTACCCTGAAAACTCCCTGCTGAGCACATGATTACTCCTCTTCCCACATGAGAACAATCTTGGGCCATTGGTATAGGCGCTAACTATATAGGGCACGTTCCTTAAACTGAAAATAATAAATGGTGACAGGACATCCTTAATGCACATAACTACTGTATATACTTAAACATATATACAAGGCTCATGGTGAGGCACTCTAACTGAACTCCAAGGAACCTGCTTCTGGAACATTGGGCGGAGCTGTATATATCCTTCTAATACTTTTGCATAGTCATCCTCATCACATGGTGGTGAGGGGCAATCCAGAGTGATCCCCACCCTTTAAACCTACTAAGGCTATTAACCCTTTACATTACTTAGTAACATAATCGGATGAGGAGCGGTCCCACTGAGTATCTAAATCTGCAGCGAAGCTTGGCTGTTTAACCTTTAACCTTGCTCACATGTTTGACAAATCCGACACCAGTGGCAGTCATCTGTAATCAATTGTTACATTTCAGCCACTGCAGCCGCTCGGACACGGAGACGCCTCCTTCCGAATGATCACTAACACATTTACGAAGGAATCTTGACCATTACGCACTATCAAAATGGGACATTTGGCCACCTTCGCCGCAGCCGTTTTGCCGCCAGCCACTTGTAAGCTAAGTTTTATTACTAGTTTGGATAGGAGGTTAATTTAAGGGGTTTTAGCGGTTAGGGTGTTTACTTACCTTAGCAGAGGGGGAGGGTGAAATGGCAGCGGCCAAATGTCCTAGACCGCTTTGTTATGTGCTGGTTACATTAACCCACGCAGGACCTGCTTATTTTATTCTAAGGCTATTTAATAACGTCTCTTGGCTTAAAAAAAACTAATGCAAAAAGCAAAAAAAAAACACAGCACCAGATTTATATTTGAAAAAAAAATCCCATTTCATCTATTTTTTCTTTGATAGGTTCGCCAAATGTTTTCGCATCGGTATTGTTCCATTGGTGCAGCCAGCACAATGTCATACACAGACCCCTGTACAGATGTAGCCAACGGTATTCCAACCCGCGAATGCAGACGCGAAAGCCCCGCCCGCCTTCTCCCCCGTGCGGCCGATTCAAAGCCGCGTCTCCCGCCGGTGCGCCGTGTATGTCCCGCTGCAGCGCAATGCGGGTTGCGACAACGTTGGCTGCATCTGCATTTGACCTCTGGGTTGGGATTTCATTCTCGGCAGCGGAAACCGCTTTTTCAGTCTGCGTCCAGGTCACTGCGAACGCTTCTGCCTTACCAGCTTTGCACATCATTGAGGCCAACAACTTGGACACAATGGAGCCTCTCTTCCTCATCTTGCACTGCTTGCTGTAGGGGAAGTAGGGGATCACGCCGCTGATGGTCTTGGCACAAGACGTCCTGCACGCGTAGACCATGATTAGGAGTTCCATGATTGTGGTGTTCACATCCCTGGAAACACGGGAGAAACCCAACTGGAACGCTGTATCTCTCTTTCCCAAATCACATTGTGCTACGTACACAATGACACAATAAGTGTGCTACTTGCACAGCTGTTGCATATAGCAATAGTAAAGGCATTGCTATAACAAATACATGAATCGATGCGCATTGTTTGACCAACTTATTTGAACCACTTTGCAGAGGTATGCTATTTATTGATGGCCTATTTCCCCTTAAATAAGCACATAAGGACCTTGACATGTACATAGGGATATTGGAGTAATGCCGTGACATGTACACAATGGAGGAACAGAATGGATGTCGGGATATGAGAAATAGAAGGATCTACAGATCTAACTTTCTGGGAAGGTGGAGCAGGGAGAACGCAAGGTACACAATCAGTGCTGTCCCATTGACAAGATGCACAAGCCCATAATAGAGGTGGCGCGGACAAATACCGCAAGCTCACCGAAATATGCCCCGGGACAGAGAGAAAGGAACACGGATATTTAGGAAGCAGGGAATGGAGAGAAGACAGGAGCGATTGTAATGCAGGAAGTAGGAGTATAGGTAGGCTACTGGCTCATTGTCAATATCTCTATCAATTACACTGCAAGCCAGGGCCAACTCCAGTCCTCAAGGGCCACCAACAGGTCAGGTTTTCAGGATCTCTCTGCTTCATCACCGGTGCCTCAATCAGTCCCTGCTTCAGCACAAGTGGCTCAGAGTTGATTGAGCCACCTGTGCTGAAGCTGGGATATTCTGAAAAACATGACCTGTTGGGGGAGATGGGGGGGGGGGGGCTTGAGGACTGGAGTTGAGCACCAAAGATGCTAAAATGAGTGGCCTCTAAACTATTTAACCCTTTTGCTGCCACAGCCTGCAATGCATTGCTGGTCCGCCTGGCAGCAAAAATGGTTAATCCTGCCCAAGTATACTGGTGATAAGAGGCTAGAAAAATGTTGACTGAAATCTTACAAAAACAAAAGCAAATGAAAGCACTCGGTCCAAGGCGCCGTTGCTAGGTACGTGCAGGATGGGGGGCTGTTTACACCAAACACGGAGACGTGAGCCGGACTGCACATGAAGCGATTACTCACTTGGAAACCGTCTGGATGATGAAGACGTCCTTCCCTCGCACGGATTCCTGGATCTGAACGCGTGTTTCTGAGAAGAAAATGGACTGTTAGACTCATTCAGCTGAACCGTTAACGCTTTCTTCTCTCCCGTGCGGCGTTATAGAATCGGGAGGTGTCAGGCGACTAGAATGGCAATATACAAGACTAAATAAGATCACAAAATAGCGATTACTAAACAGATCGAACAGTAACAACACTTGGAATGAATAAGACAAAGTGCCAGTATAAAGTATTACACACACACACACACACACACACACACACACACACACACACGCAGTATAAAGTACCAAACACACACACACACACATATAAAATAGTATGCACACAGCAGTATAAAGTACTATACACAGACACATACCAGTATAAAACTATTATACACACACACACACACCAGTATAAAGTACTATACACACACACACACACCTGTATAAAGTACTATGCACAGACCCACAGCAGTATAAAGACACACACACTATACACAGACACACCAGTATAAAGTACTATACACAAAGACACAGACCAGAGTTGTTTTCTTAGTACTAGTAAGAAGTGGAGGAGAAAGCTGCTATACTGACAGTTATTTATTAGCAAAGTGATATTATTAAAACGTGTTTACCTAGATTCAAAGTGACAAACCGACGAGAGGTTACACAAAGTGTTAATATCGGCTGTGTAATTGATACAAGGGAGCAGCATTAGGCTCTCCTCACTGGCAGCAATCACGCAGAATAAAGACAGCGCGAGAGAAATGAGCACCGCAGGCAGAACTGCCCACTAACAGGCCAAGGTCACAAACTATATCATGGCTCTGCTGTTATAGGAAACAGCATGTGCTTCACAAAGCAGCTCCCAGGCAGCAAGAGAAACATCATAGCCCGGATTCATATTATTACAAAGTGCACTTATTATGGAAGTCAGCCATCAGCTTTCTTATACAAGTTAATATGGCAGTCACCGTAACACAGGAGTGGCCGTTGCCAGTCCTCCAGGGCCACCAAGAGGCCGGGCTTTAAGGATATCCCTGCTTCAGCACAGGTAGCTTGTCTTTGAGCCACCTGTGCTGAAGCAGGGATTTGCTTGAAACCAGACCTGTTGGTGGCCCTTTGAGGACTGGCGATGGCCACTCCTGCACAGAAAGCATTTCATTTTAACGTATCCCTTTATGCTTTGCATGAAGTCCTAGCGCGCGGAGAAGGGGTTAAATCAGCAGGGTTTAGAAGGCAAGCAGAGATTTCCAACATCCATAAAAGATGAAGGCTACAGACAACTGCCATCATTACACAGACCAAGGCGTATTAATGGGAAGCACATACTAACACGCTGTGTATACCATATACAACAGTATAGTGAAAAAAGGGGGGATATTTCTACCAAAACATTCAAAAGCAACAAGAGAAATGGGCCTGGCGTGATGTGACGCGTACGCAGGGGGAGGATCCCCTGGCAATGGGCGGCCTGGTAGTTCATTCCTCATTACATAATAGGTCACAGACATCTCTCGGTATGGACATGCAAAAGAAAATCCCTCCACGGAAAACGCTCTCACCTCTGTTTGTCTCTTGATACACCAGCACTTTACCAAGCTCAACCCCCAGCCGCCTGTCAAAGGAAGGAAAGGAAATTCAGCGCACTAGCCAAGACAAGCGACAACATACCGCCCCACACATCAGTAACGCAATGTAGTAAATGGGCGCCCGTTATTTAGGATCTCGGTGCAGGGAGCACTTTATGGGGCAGGTTTCCCGGGGTGTGCCCACACTGCAATTACGATCATTCTCTCCAAGAATATGCAGTTTAAACTCCCGCAGAATGACAAAATGTACCGCCACCAACGCAAACGCAGTGCCTACTGGGAGAAATTACATGGCTTAATTACACAAATTAAGTCAATTCTCACTGAGGTCCAGGCTTACAGTTTCTCTTTCTGAATGATGCTTCCGAACCCAGGTGAGCGCAAACTTTTGGAGTTGCGCGCCCCTGTCAGCTCCCCAAGCCCCCCTTACTTTATTACCGGCATCAAATGACGCCGTAGCATCAAATGGACCCGTTGCCATGGCGACTGGCGGCAAATGACGCCGCGGCACAAGGCTTCTGAATCCCTGCAAGTAGGTACAGAGGCCTCACGCGATCCCCAAGGCATTTAAATGAAATGCTTTGGAGTTGAGCGTGGGGACTCTGCAACTGCCGTGCGCCCTCAAAAACAAAGCCCACGCCCCCCCCAGTTTGCGCACCCCTGTCCTAACCTGTTGATTTATAAGAATTGTACAAGAATGAGAGATTTAGGAGTAGGTGTGCGAGTTAAAGCTGCAGACCAAGCAATATCCTACACGTGTCTTTTTTTATTTTATTTTAATTAATCAGTTCTGTGCTATGAGAAAATACTTGTAGCAGTTTTTTTAAACTACTCAATGACATTTTTAATGTATTATAATGCAACAAGCCTTTTTTTGTTGAGTCAATACTCCTCTGCAGCCATTTAGTGAACCCCGAGCCGAATCTTTGCTGATCGATTGACAACTTAGCTAATTACTTATCATTGTGTGGGTTGTATTGATGCACTTATTAACAGGGGATGGGGGGGGGGGCGGCAGCTTGGACAGCAGCTTTAAAAACTCTGCAGTCAATGATTTAATATTTCGACTAATATTATCAGTGTTTATTCTTCACTATCAGGCAACATAAAGCGAAATTCATTAAGGGATGGATGTCACTGAAGGCGTAGTCAAAATACAGTAAGTGGTATAGTTTTTATTCATATTTTTAATTGAGAGCAGGGCAAATTAACCCTTTTTATGATGGAAGTGTTTGGAACACTAGTAACCAGGGTATTAACCCTTTCACGGTCAAAAGATCCGATTGCAGGCCCCTCCGGCAGCTAATTATCGATATAACCTACAAACAATTAAATTAAATAGGAAAAAAGTGATTTGTGGAGCTTGGAAAACTTTTGCGACTTTTACCAGATTATTCCCAAATGTACCCCCCATCAGGGAATGTCATTATTTATTCCCAACGTGCTCTTCAGCAGTCAAGAGGTTAAGAGGAACTCTCGACAAACTTTTCAACAAAGGATATTTTAGAAGACATTTCAAACTATTTCTAAAACTTTTAAATGAAGCTAGCAGACAGCTTTCAACAACCTGTGTTTTACACGTATTGTGATTGCCACCGTGTTTCATGCTGCGATAGAAAAAGAAAGAAACCCACAAAATCAGCATTTTCTTTTAACAAATTTCAAAGCTTGGGAAAGTGCATGACCTCCAAGAAAAGGCGAATAGGAAGAGACAGCAACACACAGGCGCAACACACAGGCGCCACGCACACGGGCGCCGCTCACACGGGCGCCGCGCACACAGGGCTGATACTTTATACTTACTCCGCCATTTTTTTCGCTAGCTCCATGCACGATGCGTTGGAATTGGCAGAGAACAGCACCAGGCCACCTTTGGTGATATTCATCTTGGGAGTTTGTGGCCGCTTCGGACACAAACCTCAGGACCTAGAGTCCTCCTAATACAAAACGGAAGAGAAAAAAAGGAGGTATAATAAAGGCCTTTCTTATTCAGAACAGAATGCATCCCGATTCGGACAACCAGTGGCCCAAGTTATCTATTGAAAAATCCACATTATTCTTTCAAATCTGAATATAGCATTCTGACTTGTGACCATACGAGTGTGAACAAGCACCACTTAATAAAATTATAATTACTCACCTGTCCATGCAATACAGCTCTGCCCTGAGCAGCATACACGCTAATTCCCAGTACATGTGAAACAGAGATGCTGTGGCAATCCTACGAACCTCAAACTGTGCCCTCCCATTTCAGCGGACAGCACTCAGATGTCCCAAATCCTCCCCCTCTGTGCCTTCTCCCCCTCTAGGTCAGTCGAAGCCAGCCCATCACCACCAGATATACTTGTACGCAGTTTGGGGGGTAAACAAGGCTCAACACAAACACAGGTTTATCTTAAATGGTCACACCTTTGTTATTGTGATTATATTATCAGCACACATACCATTGATTTTACGTGCTCATGCCCACCTGCAAGAAATGATTTCAAGTTGTGACCGTAACGCAGGCCAAGAGTTTGAATCCACGGCTCTCCATCTCTATAAAAGGGTGCTACGCTTCAGCACGACTCCGCTCTTATTCATATAAATGGTAGTAAAGCGTGCAGAAGAGTAGCATCTTTTTATGGTTCCTGGCCCATGTTGTATTCACACCGCTAGTGGCAGCTGCTCATTGCTGTGGATGTCACACATCCCATGCAGGTTACTGATTCACACATGTTGTGTGGCTGTCAGCACAGTTGAAACCATCAGAGAACGTTTACAATTATTGCTTCGGTAACACCACCAAAACGTGGCTCTGTAACAAACGCTCAATTTGACACAAACAAAAGGGTTTGTGGGTGACCTTGTGGTCCGGCACATGCAAAGCATCGCAGGAACTCAGACAGGACAAATCATTATTAGGAATCTTTTTGTAAACAACTGATTGTTCCAGACTAGAAATCTTAATGTGAAATAACAAGAAACCAGTAAAAAGCGCGGATATCCCTATATTAGGGGTGCTGAACACCAGTCCTCAAGACTTCCCCTCCTCCTCAAACAGGTCAGGTTTTCAGGATATCCCTGCTTCAGCACAGGTGGCTCAATCAATGGCTCAGTCAAAGTAGGGATATCCTTAAAACCTGACCTTTGGGGAGGGGGTCGTCAGGACTGGAGTTGAGAACCCCCGAGTATGAATTCACTTAGCTACTGCAGCTACATGTTAATTATACGAGCCACCTGTGCTGTAGCTGAGATATCCTTAAAACCTGACCTGTTGGGGGGAGGGGGGGAGGGGTCTTGAGCATCCCTGGTCTGTATCTCTCTCTCCCTCACCCCCCTCTCCCCCTCCGGGGCTGTGCAGTGAGTAACTGGTCACGATCCCTCTTTACACGGATGAGGAACGCAACTTCTGGAGCGAAGTTTTCATGCTAAGTGCTGGACATTTGCCACCAGATTCTAAATATATCAGCGCTGTGCATATAAACGCACTATATAACACCACAGCTGTTCTTAACTACCTCCAGCGAACCACAAAACACAGAGACAGATCTTCCTGCAGATCTGGATGGCACCAAGAGAGGTACCCCACTGTGAACCCCCCACCCCCGTCACTAACTAGCCCCATATAAAAAATTACCCACAGTGTATGTTACATTATATCTCGCCCTTTTCGTTGGGGCAAAATGTTCTACTAAATATAGCTTGATCTCCGATATATTTTGGACAGCTGTTTGTGTGATCGCTTTGCATTTGGACACCTCTTAAGATATCGGAACCACATTTTGCATGATGGTTCCTGAGATCAAGGAGCAGGTTTTTTGGATACAATTGGACGCCATTTTGAATCAAGATGGCGGACTGAACTTTTCAAAACTGCACCGATTTTAACCAAATTTAATCAGGATAGTAAGTAGCCGGGCGGAATGTAGAAAATGCAGGTTTTCCACATTGGTAACTTTATGTTGGATGCTGCAGTGGGAAAGGAAAAAAAAATTGTATGTTTTTATGCCTGATGGGGAAAAAAAAAAGTATCGTTTATCCAAACAGCGTTACAATAAGACATACATTTTGTGCATTAACAAAAAAATGTTTTTATCCATTTATAAATCTCAGTATTTTTTTGGTTTCTTAGAATTCGAGTAACGCCAGGTCTTTTCCGCTAGGGAGTACAGGGACGGGACAGTGTCCACCTTGTCAGGTTATATCCACAGCTAGGAGTACGGAGGCGGGGGGACAGTGTCACGGCTCAGGTTTACTCCCAGCAGGAGTACAGGGGGACGATGTTTCACCTGTCAGGTTACCTCACAGGCCATTAGTACACGGTGGGGGACAAGTGTCCACGCTGCAGGTTAGCCGTAAACTAAAAAGCGAAGCCGGCAATTAACATGGGGAGGACGCTGGGTCACCGTAAGCCCCCTTAATCCTTACCAATACTAGGGGGGACAGTTGTTCACCTGTCGGTTATCCCCAGCCAAGGAGTACAGGGAGGGACAGTAGAGGAGTACAGCGGGGGGGACAGTGTCACCTGTCAGGTTATATCACAGCTAGGAGTACAGGGGGACAGTGTCACCTGTCAGGTTACCTCCCAGCCAGGAGTACAGGGGGACAGTGTCACCTGTAGGTAGGTTACCTCAGCGAGTAGGAGTACAGGAGGGGCAGGGGCAGTGTCACCTGTCGGTTACCTCCCAGCCAGGAGTACAGGGGGGCAGTCACCTGTCAGGTTACCTCACAGCCAGGGTACAGGGGGGGCAGTCACCTGTCAGGTTACTCCAGCCAGGAGTACAGGGGGCAGTGGCAAAGTGGCAAAGAGTGGAGCGAGTCAAAAACACTTGTTTGAAAAGCCGCAAAATGACATGTGCTTTGTGAATTCGTTGTTTAACCTTTTCCTAACCAGAGCAGCAGCAACACCAGGTAATCTGAGCTCGGGCCTAGCCCACCTGTTTTATCCCGGTGTTTGTGAGACAATGCTGAAAATTGGAGTGTATAAAAGAAAAAAACCCTGCATGAAAAACAGCAATGTAATTCCCGCTGCTTTACAGGTTACAGGAGAATCTAACAACACTGGTAAGGTTAAGATACAATCCAAGTTCCAGAAAGCAAGTTTCTACCAATGTGATCCTGAAACAAAGAAAAACAAACGTAAAAGCGTTTCAACAACTTCCTATCACGCAGAAAACCACCCAGGAATGCGGACAAGCAGTGTATAACCAAGTGTACAGAAACAGAGTGGTGCCGAGAGTCTGACAACTCAAGGACACCGAGCAAGGTACGAGATTATAGGAAGACCATGTTTAGACTTAAATGTGCAATCTCGTGTATTCCCATCCTGGAAAGTACACACAACACCACACGTTTCACAAGCCTGTGAACCACGGAAAAAAATGGAGCCGAGGTCATTAGAAAGAACCAACGGGATATGTATGTGCAAGTAGACAAGATAACACAAGGAGTCATAATATTCAACACTGCACAGTTACTTTATCAGAGAGAATTAATGGGATGGATGCGGGAGGGAGCAAGAGGTGCCCCGTCACGTGCATACGCATCTTGTACATGTCACACACTATTCTGTGAGACGTGTGTTGTCTCACGGGGATTCCCAGCTCCACAGCAGAAATCAAGCAGTATACTTTACAGCAGCGCTGCTCAACTCCAATCCTCAAGCTCCGCCCCCCCCCCCCCTCCAACAGGCCAGGTTTTCAGGGTATCCAGCTTCAGCAAAGGTGGCTCAGTCAAAGACTGAGCCTTTGATTGAGCCACCGGTTTGAAGCAGGGACTGAGCCACCTGTGCTGAAGCAGGGATATCCTGAAAACCTGTCCTGTTGGGGTGGGGCTCGCGTGGATTTGATTGAGCACCCCCGATCCTGCCTTAAACAGTTTAAAAAGGCTCAGAAAGTGTCATGCATGAGGACAAAAGGAAAGGTCACATGTCTCAGTCCAGGGTTCCTCCCTTCCTCCTTCTGCCCCATAACTATAAAGAACAACGCAAACTTCTGTTTCCGTTTTGCAGGCAACTTAAAGCGGCCCTCTCTACAAGGACCAAACACAACTTATTAAAGCGGCCCTCTCAACAAGGACCAAACACAACTTATTAAAGCGGCCCTCTCAACAAGGACCAAACACAACTTATTAAAGCGGCCCTCTCAACAAGGACCAAACAAACTTATTAAAGCGGCCCTCTCAACAAGGACCAAACACAACTTATTAAAGCGGCCCTCTCTACAAGGACCAACAACCACTTATTAAAGCGGGCCCTCTCTACAAGGACCAAACACACTTATTAAAGCGGCCCTCTCTACAAGGACCAAACAAACTTATTAAAGCGGCCCTCTCAACAAGGACCAACACAACTTATTAAAGCGGACCTCTCAAAAGACCAAACACAAATATTAAACGGCCCTCTCTACAAGGACCAAACAAACTTATTAAAGCGGCACTCTCTACAAGGACCAAACACAACTTATTAAAGCGGGCACTCTCACAAGGACAAACAACTTATTAAAGCGGCCACTCTCAACAAGGACCAAACACAACTTATTAAAGCGGCACTCTCTACAAGGACCAAACAACTTATTAAAGCGGCACTCTCTACAAGGACCAAACAACTTATTAAAGCGGCACTCTCTACAAGGACCAACACAACTTATTAAAGCGGCCCTCTCTACAAGGACCAAACACAACTTATTAAAGCGGCACTCTCTACAGGACCAAACACAACTTATTAAAGGCACTCTCTACAGGACAAACACAAACTTATTAAAGCGGCCTCTCTACAAGGACCACAACAACTATTTAAAGCGGCCCTCTCTACAAGGACCCAAACACAGACTTATTAAAGCGGCCCTCTCTACAAGGAACAACACAACTTATTAAAGCGGCCCTCTACAGGACCAAACACACTTATTAAAGCGGCCCTCTCCACAAGGACCACACACAACTTATTAAAGCGCCCTCTCAACAAGGACCAAACACAACTTATTAAAGGGGGCACTCTCTCCACAAGGACCAAACACAACTTATTAAAGCGACATGATTAATAGGTCTCATCTGTGTAATTGATACAAAATCTGACACCTATTAAGTATTTATTTTCAAATGAAAGTGAGACTTGAGGAGGGTTGGAGCTACCCTGGCAGCTCCCTACCGTGTGATGTCACCGTGTGATGTCACTGTGTGATGAGCAAGCACATGTACAGCCAGAGCCCCCTCTCCTCCATCTTTATTGGCTCTGTGATAAGGACAGGGTGGGATAAGGGGAAAGAAAACACTTGATGGACCATCGCTCCCCTATTCAGAGGCCCATAAGAAACTCAACCTGTAACTCATTTCCAAAAATGGAAAGTAGCCAAACGTTTGCTTTTTAGCATGGTTAGATTTCCTTAGGCTGTTCCTACGTGTTGTAACAGACTCACCTCTTCCTGAATGTACTGAGGAGGAACGGTGATGCTCGGAGATTGTCCACTGGAATATTAAAGAATCCCTGAATTTCTTTCTGATGCAGGTCCATGGTGATGAAGTGCGTTAACCCTTTGTGACAAGGAAACACAAACCGACACAATCAGAACTACAGGCGGACAAGGGAGAGAAGCACAGACTATGAAGAACCAATGTCCTTTTCGCCAAGAGTTTGGAGCTTTGCCTGGAGACTGTTTGGTTAAACCAGATCTATAAATTGCACAAATAGAGGCAGCCAGGTTTGCACAGAGAATACACTTACTAAACAAACAGATACTAATGGATTTCCCCTTCAAAGACAGCACGAAGGAAAATCCCTGAACGTCAGGTTGAAATCCCTCCAACATAAGGGAAAGTGAATGCAAGGGCATTTAAAAAGGGTTGTTTTTATTTGACACACAGGCCGCCACCACGGAACAGCCGCAACATCGGGCTCTCCTCAAACATACCTGCCTCCTACAGTAAGCTGCATAAGTGCTTCAAGCAGTGCCAGATAGTGTGATGTATTGACACCCATACAATGTACCCATGTCAATCCCTAAATGTAATCGGAAGAGCTCTATGTGCAGTGATGCTACGAGAACCACAAAATAAAGAAAACAACACATAGCACTTATAAAAATAACACACATTTCTCCGTCATCACATCTTTTTCGGTCTCACTAGTTAGGAAACCCCCTGCCTTGCAAACACAATGACCGCAATCACACTAGTCCTGGCCCCACTAATCCTTTCACTGTAGGTAGGGGCACCTCTAACTATTTAACCTTTAACCTTGCTCACATTGTTGACAAAATCCGACACCAGATGGCAGTCATCTGTAATCAATTTGTACATTTCAGCCAACTGTACAATGCTTCAGCCGCTCGGACAAGGAGACGCCTCCTTCCGAATGATCACTAACACTAATCAAAATGGGACATTTGTCCACCTTCGCCGCAGCCGTTTCGCCGCCAGCCACTTGTAAGCTAAGTTTTATTACTAGTTTGGATAGGAGGTTAATTTGAGGGGTTTTAGCGGTTAGGGTGTTTACTTACCTTAGCAGAGGGGGAGGGTGAAATGGCAGCGGCCAAATGTCCTAGACCTTGTTATGTGTGGTTACATTAACCCACGCAGGACCTGCTTATTTTATTCTAAGGCTATTTAATACGTCTCTTGGCTTAAAAAAAAACTAATGCAAAAACCAAAAAAAAAAAAAAAAACACAGCACCAGATTTATATTTGAAATAAAATCCCATTCATCTATTTTTTCTTTGAAGGTTCGCCAAATGTTTTCGCATCGGTATTGTTCCATTGGTGCAGCCAGCACAATGTCATACACAGACCCCTGTACAGATGTAGCCAACGGTATTCCAACCCGAATGCAGACGGGAAAGCCCCGCCCGCCTTCTCCCCCGGCGGCGGATTCAAAGCCGCGTCTCCCGCGGTGCGCCGGTGTATGTCCCGCTGCAGCGCATGCGGGTTGCGACAACGTTGGCTGCATCTGCATTTGACCTCTGGGTTGGGATTTCATTCTCGGCAGCGGAAACCGCTTTTTCAGTCTGCGTCCAGGTCACTGCGAACGCTTCTGCCTTACCAGCTTTGCACATCATTGAGGCCAACAACTTGGACACAATGGAGCCTCTCTTCCTCATCTTGCACTGCTTGCTGTAGGGGAAGTAGGGGATCACGCCGCTGATGGTTGGCACAAGACGTCCTGCACGCGTAGACCATGATTAGGAGTTCCATGATTGTGGTGTCACAATCCCTGGAAAACGGGAGAAACCCAACTGGAACGCTGTATCTCTCTTTCCCAAATCACATTGTGCTACGTACACAATGACACAATAAGTGTGCTACTTGCACAGCTGTTGCATATAGCAATAGTAAAGGCTTGCTATAACAAATACATGAATCGATGCGCATTGTTTGACCAACTTATTTGAACCACTTTGCAGAGGTATGCTATTTATTGATGGCCTATTTCCCCTTAAATAAGCACATAAGGACCTTGACATGTACATAGGGATATTGGAGTAATGCCGTGACATGTACACAATGGAGGAACAGAATGGATGTCGGGATATGAGAAATAGAGGATCTACAGATCTAACTTTCTGGGAAGGTGGAGCCGGGAGAACGCAAGGTACACAATCAGTGCTGTCCCATTGACAAGATGCACAAGCCCATAATAGAGGTGGCGCGGACAAATACCGCAAGCTCACCGAAATATGCCCCGGACAGAGAGAAAGGAACACGGATATTTAGGAAGCAGGGAATGGAGAGAAGACAGGAGCGATTGTAATGCAGAAGTAGGAGTATAGGTAGGCTACTGGCTCATTGTCAATATCTCTATCAATTACACTGCAAGCCAGGGCCAACTCCAGTCCTCAAGGGCCACCAAAAGGTCAGGTTTTCAGGATCTCTCTGCTTCATCACCGGTGCCTCAATCAGTCCCTGCTTCAGCACAAGTGGCTCAGAGTTGATTGAGCCACCTGTGCTGAAGCTGGGATATTCTGAAAAATGACCTGTTGGGGGAGATGGGGGGGGGGGGGGCTTGAGGACTGGAGTTGAGCACCAAAGATGCTAAAATGAGTGGCCTCTAAACTATTAACCCTTTTGCTGCCACAGCCTGCAATGCATTGCTGGTCCGCCTGGCAGCAAAAATGGTTAATCCTGCCCAAGTATACTGGTGATAAGAGGCTAGAAAAATGTTGACTGAAATCTTACAAAACAAAAGCAAATGAAAAGCACTCGGTCCAAGGCGCCGTTGCTAGGTACGTGCAGGATGGGGGGCTGTTTACACCAAACACGGAGACGTGAGCCGGACTGCACATGAAGCGATTACTCACTTGGAAACGTCTGGATGATGATGAAGACGTCCTTCCCTCGCACGGATTCCTGGATCTGAACGCGTGTTTCTGAGAAGAAAATGGACTGTTAGACTCATTCAGCTGAACCGTTAACGCTTTCTTCTCTCCCGTGCGGCGTTATAGAACGGGAGGTGTCAGGCGACTAGAATGGCAATATACAAGACTAAATAAGATCACAAAATAGCGATTACTAAACAGATCGAACAGTAACAACACTTGGAATGAATAAGACAAAGTGCCAGTATAAAGATATACACACACACACACACACACACACACCACACACCACCACAACAACAACACCACCACACACACACACACACACACACACACGCAGTATAAGTACCAAACACACACACCACATATAAATAGTATGCAACACAGAGTATAAAACTATACACAGACACATACCAGTATAAAAACTATTTACACACACACACACACCAGTATAAAGTACTATACACACACACACACACACACCTGTATAAAGTACTATGCACAGACCCACCGCAGTATAAAGACACACCACACTATACACAGACACACCAGTATAAAGTACTATACACAAAGACACAGACCAGAGTTGTTTTCTTAGTACTAGTAGAAAGTGGAGGAGAAAGCTGCTATACTGACAAGTTATTTATTAGCAAAGTGATATTATAAAACGTGTTTACCTAGATTCAAAGTGACAAACCGACGAGGTTACACAAAGTGTTAATATCGGCTGTGTAATTGATACAAGGGAGCAGCATTAGGCTCTCCTCACTGGCAGCAATCACGCAGAATAAAGACAGCGCGAGAGAAATGAGCACCGCAGGCAGAACTGCCCACTAACAGGCCAAGGTCACAAACTATATCATGGCTCTGCTGTTATAGGAAACAGCATGTGCTTCACAAAGCAGCTCCCAGGCAGCAAGAGAAACATCATAGCCCGGATTCATATTATTACAAAGTGCACTTATTGGAAGTCAGCCATCAGCTTTCTATACAAGTTAATATGGCAGTCACCGTAACACAGGAGTGGCCATCGCCAGTCCTCAAAGGGCCACCAACAGGTCTGGTTTCAAGCAAATCCCTGCTTCAGCACAGGTGGCTCAAGACAAGCTACCTGTGCTGAAGCAGGGATATCCTTAAAGCCCGGCCTCTTGGTGGCCCTGGAGGACTGGCAACGGCCACTCCTGCACAGAAAGCATTTCATTTTAACGTATCCCTTTATGCTTTGCATGAAGTCCTAGCGCGCGGAGAAGGGGTTAAATCAGCAGGGTTTAGAAGGCAAGCAGAGATTTCCAACATCCATAAAAGATGAAGGCTACAGACAAACTGCCATCATTACACAGACCAAGGCGTATTAATGGGAAGCACATACTAACACGCTGTGTATACCATATACAACAGTATAGTGAAAAAAGGGGGGATATTTCTACCAAAACATTCAAAAGCAACAAGAGAAATGGGCCTGGCGTGATGTGACGCGTACGCAGGGGAGGATCCCCTGGCAATGGGCGGCCTGGTAGTTCATTCCTCATTACATAATAGGTCACAGACATCTCTCGGTATGGACATGCAAAAGAAAATCCCTCCACGGAAAACGCTCTCACCTCTGTTTGTCTCTTGATACACCAGCACTTTACCAAGCTCAACCCCCAGCCGCCTGTCAAAGGAAGGAAAGGAAATTCAGCGCACTAGCCAAGACAAGCGACAACATACCGCCCACACATCAGTAACGCAATGTAGTAAATGGGCGCCCGTTATTTAGGATCTCGGTGCAGGAGCACTTTATGGGGCAGGTTTCCCGGGGTGTGCCCACACTGCAATTACGATCATTCCTCCAAGAATATGCAGTTTAAACTCCCGCAGAATGACAAATGTACCGCCACCAACGCAAACGCAGTGCCTACTGGGAGAAATTACATGGCTTAATTACACAAATTAAGTCAATTCTCACTGGGTCCAGGCTTACAGTTTCTCTTTCTGAATGATGCTTCCGAACCCAGGTGAGCGCAAACTTTTGGAGTTGCGCGCCCCTGTCAGCTCCCCAAGCCCCCCTTACTTTATTACCGGCATCAAATGACGCCGTAGCATCAAATGGACCCGTTGCCATGGCGACTGGCGGCAAATGACGCCGCGGCACAAGGCTTCTGAATCCCTGCAAGTAGGTACAGAGGCCTCACGCGATCCCCAAGGCTTTAAATGAAATGCTGGAGAAGAGCGTGGGGACCTGCAACTGCCGTGCGCCTCAAAAACAAAGCCCAGCCCCCCCCCCCCCCCCCGTTGCGCACCCCTGTCCTAACCTGTTGATTTATAAGAATTGTACAAGAATGAGAGATTTAGGAGTAGGTGTGCGAGTTAAAGCTGCAGACCAAGCAATATCCTACACGTGTCTTTTTTTATTTATTTTAATTAATCAGTTCTGTGCTATGAGAAAATACTGTAGCAGTTTTTTAAAATACTCAATGACATTTTTAATGTATTATAATGCAACAAGCCTTTTTTTGTTGAGTCAATACTCTCTGCAGCATTTAGTGAACCCCGAGCCGAATCTTTGCTGATCGATTGACAACTTAGCTAATTACTTATCATTGTGTGGGTTGTATTGATGCACTTATTAACAGGGGATGGGGGGGGGGGGCGGCAGCTTGCAAGCAGCTTTAAAAACTCTGCAGTCATGATTTAATATTTCGACTAAATTATCAGTGTTTATTCTTCATATCAGGCAACTATAAAGCGAAATTCATTAAGGGATGGATGTCACTGAAGGCGTAGTCAAAATACAGTAAGTGGTATAGTTTTTATTCATATTTTTAATTGAGAGCAGGGCAAATTAACCCTTTTTATGATGGAAGTGTTTGGAACACTAGTAACCAGGGTATTAACCCTTTCACGGTCAAAAGATCCGATTGCAGGCCCCTCCGGCAGCTAATTATCGATATAACCTACAAACAATTAAATTAAATAGGAAAAAAGTGATTTGTGGAGCTTGGAAAACTTTTTCGACTTTTAAAGATTATTCCCAAATGTACACCCCACTCCCCCTCCCCCCCCCCATCAGGGAATGTCATTATTTATTCCCAACGTGCTCTTCAGCAGTCAAGAGGTTAAGAGGAACTCTCGACAAACTTTTCAACAAAGGATATTTTAGAAGACATTTCAAACTATTCTAAAACTTTTAAATGAAGCTAGCAGACAGCTTTCAACACCTGTGTTTTACACGTATTGTGATTGCCACCGGTTTTCATGCTGCGATAGAAAAAGAAAGAACCCACAAAATCAGCATTTTCTTTAACAAATTTCAAAGCTTGGGAAAGTGCATGACCTCCAAGAAAAGGCGAATAGGAAGAGACAGAACACACAGGCGCAACACACAGGCGCCACGCACACGGGCGCCGCTCACACGGGCGCCGCGCACACAGGGCTGATACTTTATACTTACTCCGCCATTTTTTTCGCTAGCTCCATGCACGATGCGTTGGAATTGGCAGAGAAAAGCACCAGCGCACCTTTGGTGATATTCATCTTGGGGTTTGTGGCCGCTTCGGACAAACCTCAGGACCTAGAGTCCTCCTAATACAAAACGGAGAGAAAAAAAAGGAGGTATAATAAAGGCCTTTCTTATTCAAACAGAATGCATCCCGATTCGGACAACCAGTGGCCCAGTTATCTATTGAAAAATCCACATTTACTTTCAAATCTGAATATAGCATTCTGACTTGTGACCATACGAGTGTGAACAAGCACCACTTAATAAAATTATAATTACTCACCTGTCCATGCAATACAGCTCTGCCCTGAGCAGCATACACGCTAATTCCCAGTAATGTGAAACAGAGATGCTGTGGCAATCCTACGAACCTCAAACTGTGCCCTCCCATTTCAGCGGACAGCACTCAGATGTCCCAAATCCTCCCCCTCTGTGCCTTCTCCCCCTCTAGGTCAGTCGAAGCCAGCCCATCACCACCAGATATACTTGTACGCAGTTTGGGGGGTAAACAAGGCTCAACACAAACACAGGTTTATCTTAAATGGTCACACCTTTGTTATTGTGATTATATTATCAGCACACATACCATTGATTTTACGTGCTCATGCCCATCTGCAAGAAATGATTTCAAGTTGTGACCGTAATGCAGGCCAAGAGTTTGAATCCACGGCTCTCCATCTCTATAAAAGGGTGCTACGCTTCAGCACGACTCCGCTCTTATTCATAAATGGTAGTAAAGCGTGCAGAAGAGTAGCATCTTTTTATGGTTCCTGGCCCATGTTGTATTCACACCGCTAGTGGCAGCTGCTCATTGCTGTGGATGTCACACATCCCATGCAGGTTACTGATTCACACATGTTGTGTGGCTGTCAGCACAGTTGAAACCATCAGGAACGTTTACAATTATTGCTTCGGTAACACCACCAAAACGTGGCTCTGTAACAAACGCTCAATTTGACAAACAAAAGGGTTTGTGGGTGACCTTGTGGTCCGGCACATGCAAAGCATCGCAGGAACTCAGACAGGACAAATCATTATTAGGAATCTTTTTGTAAACAACTGATTGTTCCAGACTAGAAATCTTAATGTGAAATAACAAGAAACCAGTAAAAGGCGGCCTATATTAGGGGTGCTGAACACCAGTCCTCAAGACTTCCCCTCCTCCTCAAACAGGTCAGGTTTTCAGGATATCCCTGCTTCAGCACAGGTGGCTCAATCAATGGCTCAGTCAAAGTAGGGATATCCTTAAAACCTGACCTTTGGGGAGGGGGTCGTCAGGACTGGAGTTGAGAACCCCCGAGTATGAATTCACTTAGCTACTGCAGCTACATGTTAATTATACGAGCCACCTGTGCTGTAGCTGAGATATCCTTAAAACCTGACCTGTTGGGGGGAGGGGGGGAGGGGTCTTGAGATCCCTGGTCTGTATCTCTCTCTCCCTCACCCCCCTCTCCCCCTCCGGGGCTGTGCAGTGAGTAACTGGTCACGATCCCTCTTTACACGGATGAGGAACGCAACTTCTGGAGCGAAGTTTTCATGCTAAGTGCTGGACATTTGCCACCAGATTCTAAATAATCAGCGCTGTGCATATAAACGCACATATAACACCACAGCTGTTCTTAACTACCTCCAGTGAACCACAAAACACAGAGACAGATCTTCCTGCAGATCTGGATGGCACCCAAGAGAGGTACCCCACTGTGAACCCCCCACCCCCGTCACTAACTAGCCCCATATAAAAAATTACCCACAGTGTATGTTACATTATATCTCGCCCTTTCGTTGGGGCAAAATGTTCTACTAAATATAGCTTGATCTCCGATATATTTTGGACATGTTTGTTTTGTGATCGCTTTGCATTTGGACACCTCTTAAGATATCGGAACCACATTTTGCATGATGGTTCCTGAGATCAAGGAGCAGGTTTTTTGGATACAATTGGACGCCATTTTGAATCAAGATGGCGGACTGAACTTTTCAAAACTGCACCGATTTTAACCAAATTTAATCAGGATAGTAAGTAGCCGGGCGGAATGTAGAAAATGCAGGTTTTCCACATTGGAACTTTATGTTGGATGCTGCAGTGGGAAAGGAAAAAAAAAATTGTATGTTTTTATGCCTGATGGGAAAAAAAAAAAGTATCGTTTATCCAACAGCGTTACAATAAGACATACATTTTGTGCATTAACAAAAAATGTTTTTATCCATTTATAAATCTCAGTATTTTTTGGTTTCTTAGAATTCGAGTAACGCCAGGTCTTTTCCGCTAGTAAAATGGTAAACTGCAGTTTCACAGCCACTTAATCCCTTCATTGCAATTTCTACGTGTGACCGCACTGTGAACACATCCTTCCCACACTGGATGCATTTCTGGGCCTGCTGCGGTGACACGACTGTCCTGTATCACGGATTCGCCGTTACTGCAAGGATGCGATTTACTGGGGCGCCATTCCGCCATAGAAAAGGCGAGGCATCTGAGATTAACTCATTAAGGCTAGGCCATGAAGGTCAGAATGAGGTCTCCTCGCCCATTGTGTTTATGAGCGCGACGGATCCAACAATTAGATGTCAAGGCCACTATGATAAAACCTACGTACAACATGCAAAAAATGATCTGCGTCGGGTAACATCACTAGTTGGTTACTGCAGTAAGTTATTACTCTCATGAAGTCAAAAAGGTGATAAGCAGTTGGTCAGGTTAATGTTCCACTGCTTGACCTTGAAAGCAACTCTTGGAACGATCCAAGATAAGGTGTTGTTTTGGCATTAGCAAAGTATGCAGTCCTATGTAAAAGATTATTCTCAGCAGTGTTAATTACAACGCATAATTAGTCAACCGCAGCGTTTAGGACAGGGGGG
>CM071578.1:9701283-9880184 GCA_036426205.1 Ascaphus truei
CGGGGACAAACACACTAACAGTAGAGGCGTTAAACTCACATTGGTTGGTTTTTATGAGGGGGAGGGGAAGGGGGAACTAACAGTTCAGGTTTTCAGGATATCCTTGCTTCAGCACAGGTGGCTCAATCTGTCCCTGCTTCAGCAGAGGTGGCTCAGTCCTTGCTTCAGTCAATGGCCTCTGATTGGGCCACCTGTGCTGAAGCTGGGAGATCTTTAATACCTGACCTGTTGGGGGGGTTGAGGGGGGGTCTTGAGGACTGGAGTTGAGCCCTCCCCACCCCCCCCTGCTCCGCACCGGAAGGGGAATGAAGCCGTAAAGATTTGCCATCTGGTTTTTTTTTCTACTTTTTTTAAATCCAAGATAGATTACAATCTGCTTTACAGGCACAAAAAGCAACCTCTTAAAAGCACCCCTCCCCCTCATAAAAACCAACCAATGTGAGTTTAACGCCTCTAATGTTAGTGTGTTTGTCCCCGCGCATGTCCTGTTTCTTTTCTCAATGTTTTCTAAGGTTCAAAAACCATGATTTTAACATCTAGCTTCTGAAGGCGCCATGGTAACATTCAGACTGCTCTGGGAAGAGCTTCATTTTAACCTCCCAGACAGTTAATATGTAAAACGCTCATATCTCCGGAACGAAGCGGGAGATTTAAAATACATTAATAACTAAAACAGGTTTGGAAAGAAGCACCCCCCCCCCCCAAACCGCCTAGCAGAGCGCAGCAATGCCTTCCCTCACATCCGGTGCTCCCTGGCCTCGCTCCTTCACGCAGGCGCGAGCGGGGGATGACGCGGCCAGGTGGCGGTACAGGGAGGAGCCAAGGTGTTTTTGTTTTTTTAGAAACCACAGCCGGGAGCAAGCGCGCTCTTTCTGCTCCCGGCTGACACGTTCGATTGCCTCTGTCATTACTTGTATGTGTTTATGTGTAGGCATTGGGTAAGGAGGGGAGGAGGAGGTCCCTCACAGCCTCCCAAGCGACCTCTTAAAGCAGGGGTGGGCAAAACCAGTCCTCAAGGGCCACCAACAGGTCAGGCTTTAGGAGATCCCTGCTTCAGCACAAGTGGCTCAATCTTTGATTGAGCCATCTGTGCTGAAGCAGGGATCTGCTAAAAACCTAACCTGCTGGCAGCCCATGAGGACTGGATATGCCCACCCCTGTCTTAAAGCTACAACAAGTATTAAATACAAGAATAGTTGCTGTACTTACACAAATAGTTAGCATAATAGTTCATAGTGTGGTGCACGGTGACCCGGGAGAAACTGAGAAGCTGGTACACACCAGATCTGTATTGCATGTGAATTATATCTTTATGTACTGCTGTAAATCACAAAAGGTTAAAAAAAATAAATGTAATTAAATTGAATAGTGACACGAAAGGGTTGATATTTAGGTTGGCAGTGGCAGCGTGTGCACAGCCACCTGTCACATTCTGTGTGTTATATACAGCAGGACGAATAGCAGCTATTGGTCTCAAAACATGCAAAGTGGTGTGTCTGCATGGCCAGCTCTGTGTGACATACAGGTCTCGCTCTACACCAGTGTTTTACAACCGGGGTTGTAACGGGTTCCTTGCAATTTTCAGCTCATCTGAAGATTGTTCCAAAGACAGATGTGAGTAGGGTGGCAGGCTCTGCACTTCCTTAACCCAGGCTGTGCTGGAAAGCTGTGTAATACGGCAGGCATAAGATTATAGGGGTCCGTGTTAAAATGGATAAGCAGCAAGAGGTGACACTGTGATTGCTCATTTGCATGTCATTACCCAGAATCCCTGGCTGCAGACCCACCATGTGAATGTGTTCACAAATGATATGACCAAATACAGAAGAATTTACAATGCATCTGATCTCAGACACGCTATTAGAGAGGGTTGGGGTTCCATACAATGCATCTGATCTCAGACGCGCTATTAGAGAGGGTTGGGGTTCCATACAATGCATCTGATCTCAGACGCGCTATTAGAGAGGGTTGGGGTTTCTTACAATGCATCTGATCTCAGAAGCGCTATTAGAGAGGGTCGGGGTTCTGCACAATTTCACAATATAATTATAGGTTTCCTTAACAAACAAAAAGAACACTGCTCTGCACACTACATTGAACTAGGGGAGACTCACTGCATTATTCCCCAGTCTGCAGAGCACCATATAGTCACAGTGCTATAAATATCACATTCACATTAAAAAAAATGCATAAAATGGATCAGCAATGATCAAACTGCAGGGCTCTGGCATGGCCATCACTGCACAGCTCACTCGGAAGAGAGTTACTGAGAGAGGAACTAGAGGACACAGAATACACAAGGACTGTAGTCCCTTTCCTGGGCGTGTAGGTGTATACCGGTATTACCTCTCTGGGCGGTATGTTGATAGTCACATATACCTACTCTGGCGTGTATGTGTATACCGGTATTACCCTCTCTGGGTGTGTATGTTTATACCGGTATTACCTCTCTGGACATGTATGTGTATACCGTAATTACCTCTCTGGGCGTTGTATGTGTATACCGGTATTACCTCTCAGGTCGTTATGTGTTATACCGGTATTAGCTCTCTGGACATGTAGTGTTATTCCGGTATTACCTCTCTGGGCATGTATGTGTATTCCGGTATTACCTCTCTGGCGTGTATGTGTATACCGGTATTAGCTCTCTGGACATGTATGTGTTACCGGTATTAGCTCTCTGGACATGTATGTGCATACCGGTATTACCTCTCTGGGCGTGTATGTGTATAGGTATTACCTCTCTGGACGTGTATGTTTATACCGGTATTACCTCTCTGGGCGTGTATGTGTATACCGGTATTACCTCTCTGGGCGTGTATGTGTATACCGGTATTACCTCTCTGGGTGTGTATGTGTATACCGGTATTACCTCTCTGGGTTGTATGGTGTATATCGGTATTACCTTCTTCTGGGCGTGTAGGTTTATACCGGTATTACCTCTCTGGGGTGTATGTGTATACCATATTACCTCTCTGGGCGTGTATGTGTATACCGGTATTACCTCTCTGGGTGTGTTATGTGATACCAGTATTACCTCTCTGGACGTGTATGTGTATACCAGTATTACTCTCTGGGTGTGTATGTGTATACCAGTATTACCTCTCTATTTTGTTGTATGTGTAATATGTATTACCTTTCTGGGCGTGTAGGTGTATACCGTATTACCTCTCTGGGCGTGTGATGTGTATACCAGTATACCTCTCTGGGCGTGTATGTGTGTATACCGGTATTACCTCTCTGGGTGTGTATGTGTATACGGTATTACCTCTCTGGACATGTATTGTATACCGGTATTACCTCTCTGGGGTGTATGTGTATACGGTATTACCTCTCTAGGCGTGTATGTGTATACCGGTATTAGCTCTCTGGACATGTATGTGTATTCCGGTATTACCTCTCTGGGCATGTATGTGTATTCCGGTATTACCTCTCTGGGCGTGTATGTATTATCCGGTATTACCTCTCTGGACATTTATGTGTATACCGGTATTACCTCTCTGGCGTGTATGTGTATACCGGTATTACCTCTCTAGGCGTGTATGTGTATACCGGTATTAGCTCTCTGGACTGTATGTGTATTCCGGTATTACCTCTCTGGGCATGTATGTGTATTCCGGTATTACCTCTCTGGCGTGTATGTGTATACCGGTATTAGCTCTCTGGACATGTATGTGTATACCGGTATTAGCTCTGGACATGTATGTTGATACCGGTATTACCTCTCTGGGCGTGTATGTGTATCGGTATTACCTCTCTGGACTGTATGTGTATACGGTATACTCTCTGGGTGTATTTATACGTATCTCTTGGGTGTGTGTGTATACCGGTATACCTCTCTAGGTGTGTATGTGTATACCAGTATTACCTCTCTGGGCGTGTATGTGTATACGGTATTACCTCTCGGGCATGTTATGTGTATACCGGTATTACCTCTCTAGTTTGTATGTTGTATACGGTATTACCCTCTGGTGTGTATGTGTTATCCGATATTAGCTTCTTGGCGTGTATGTGTTACCGGTATTACCTCTCTGGGCATATGTGTATAGCGGTATACCTCTCTGGGCGTGTATGTGTATAGCGGATTATTCCTCTCTGGACGTGTATGTGTTACCGTATTACCTCTCTGCGTGTATGTGTATACCGGTATTACCTCTCTGGACATGTATGTGTATACCGGTATTACTTCTCTGTGTGTGTATGTGTATACCGGTATTACCTCTCTGTATGTGGATACCGGTATTACCTCTCTGGACTGTATGTGTCGTTGTATTACTTCTGTGGGCGTGTATGTGTATATCGGTATACCTCCTGACATGTATGTGTATATCGGTATTACCTCTGGGCGTGTATGTGTATATCGGTATTACCTCTCTGGACATGTATGTGTATACCGGTATTACCTCTCTGGGCGTGTATGTGTATATCGGTATTACCTCTCTGGACATGTATGTGTAGAGCGGTATTACCTCTCTGTATGTGGATACCGGTATTACCTCTCTGGACGTGTATGTTGTATACCGGTATACCTCTCTGGACAGTATGTGTATAGCGGTATTACCCTCTCTGTATGTGTATACCGGTATTATCTCTCTGGGCATGTATGTGTATACTGATTACCTACTACTCTGGACATGTATGTGTATACGGTATTACCTCTCTGGACATGTTATGTGTATAGCGGTATTACCTCTCTGGGCTGTATGTGATAGGGTATTACTCTCTGGACGTGTATGTGTATACGGTATTACCTCTCTGGGCGTATATATGTGTTACCGTATACCCTCTGGGCGTGTATGTGTATACCGGTATTACCTCTCTGGACATGTATGTGTATACCGGTATTACCTCTCTGGGTGTGTATGTGTATACCGGTATTACAACTCTGTATGTGGATACCGGTATACCTCTCTGGACGTGTATGTGTATATCGGTATTATCTCTGTGGGCGTGATGTGTATACGGTATTACCTCTCTGGACATGTATGTGTATACCGGTATTACCTCTCTGGGCGTGTATGTGTATTCGGTATACCTCTCTGGACATGTATGTGTATACCGGTTTACCTCTCTGGGCGTGTATGTGTTATATCGGTATTACCTCTCTGGACATGTATGTGTAGAGCGGTATTACCTCTCTGTATGTGGATACCGGTATTACCTCTCTGGACGTGTATGTGTATACTCGGTATTATCTCTCTGGGCATGTATGTGTCTACTGGTATTACCTCTCTGGACATGGATGTGTATACGGTATTACCTCTCTGGGACATGTATGTGTATACCGGTATTACCTCTCTGGACATGTATGTGTTACCGGTATTACCTCTCTGGACATGTATGTGTATACCGGTATTACCTCTCTGGACATGTATGTTATACCGGTATTACCTCTGGGCATGTATGTGTATACCGGTATTACCCCTGGACATGTATGTGTATACCGGTATTACCTCTCGGGCATGTATGTGTATACCGGTATTACCCTCTGGACATGTATGTGTATACCGGTATTACCTCTGGACATGTATGTGTATACCGGTATTACTCTCTGGACATGTATGTGTATACCGTAGACTATTACCGTCTCTGGACGTATGTGTTATACCGGTATTACCTCTCGGACATGTATGTGTATACCGGTATTACCTCTCGGACTGTATGTGTATTACCGTATTACCCGGGACTTGTGTAGGTACCTTCTGCTGCTTTCTTTTTCCGGTATTACCTCTCCGACGTGTATGTGTATACCGGTATTACCTCTCGGACGTGTATGTGGTATACCGGTATTACCCTCCGGACGTGTATGTGTATACCGGTATACCACCTCTCCGACGTGTATGTGTATACGGTATTACCTCTCTCGATGTATGTGTATACCGGTATTACCTCTCTGGGCGTGTATGTGTATACGGTATTACCTCTCTGGGCGTGATGTGTATACCGGTATACCTCTCTGGGCGTGTATGTGTATACCGGTATTACCTCTCTGGGCTGTATGTGTATACCGGTATTACCTGTCTGGCGTGTATGTGTATACCGGTAGTGTATACCGGTATTACCTCTCTCGGACTGTATGTGCATACCGGTTATTTCCTCTCTGGGCGTGTATCTGTGTATACCGGTATTACCTCTCTGGGCGCGTATGTGTATACCGGTATTACCTCTCTGGGCGTGTATGTGTATACCGGTATTACCTCTCTGGGCGTGTATGTGTATACCGGTATTACCTCTCTGAGCGTGTATGTGTATACCTGTATTACCTCTCTGGACTGTATGGTGTATACCGGTATTACCTCGGGGACATGTATGTGTATACCGGTATTACCTCTCTATATTTATATATTATAAAACAAAAATCTACAGCACTCACCAAGATAATGTTGTCATAAAAGGTATTTATTCACACCATGTGAAGAAAGCGAAGCTGTGTTCGGTTACTTCACACGGTGTGAATAAATACAATTTTTGACATCATCTTGGTGAGTGCTGCAGATTTTTCTCTTTTCTGTATTGCTTTGGACTGGTTTGGGATCCAAGTCTTTCTGCTGGCACCCTATAAATAGCCCTTATATACCATTTTTTGCTTTTGGAGTGCACCAGGCATCATTGTATTTTGTATATATGTGTGTGTATATACAAACATATTATATATATCTGACTATCACACACACACAATATACTTATATAACCCTCCCCAGTAAAGCATATACTATAATAGCAAATGGAAATATGACTGTAGGCTCATTTGCATGTCTTAGACATGCAAATGAGCATACAGAAATATTTCCAGTTGCTATATATATATACATATATATAGTGTTTGTGTGTTAAGAAATATATACTCTCTTTGCGGATCTGCACCCATGGAAGTCGGCCCTGACCCGGATATATATAAGCTCACTTTCAGGTGAATGGAAGATACTCGCAGCCGAGCGCTGAATCCGAGCAGAGCCCAACGAGTCTCTATGTCCAGGCTCATTACAGTGCGGACGCTCTGATTACGCAGAGACATCAAAACCGGACACAGGGTCCATTTCACACGGGCTGCTCCTCTCTCCCAGCCGGGGCTCAGCTACCCAATATCTGGGGGCTCGCCGCGACGCAGTGATACAATGGTGATAAAGTAATGGTCTGCACTAAATATGGGTGAGGTGGCACATACATGGCTTTACCTGTACCAGTTTAAGTGTATTGGTCACTAGTTTATCGCTAATTAGGTATGGCTGGTCACCCTCCCTGTCTGGGTATGGTGGTTGGACACTTTCCCTGGTCACTCTGCCTGTCCCTGTTTAAGTACGGCTTATCACTCTGTAGTCATTGTTTAGGAAGGGCTAGTCCCCCATCCTTGTTTTGATGGGCTGGTCCCCCTCCTTGTATTAGATGGGCTGGTCCCCCCTCTTGATCGATGGACTGGTCACCCCTCCTTCTATCAGATGGGCTGATCCCCCCCTCCTTGTATTAGATGGGCTGGGCACCCCTCCTTGTATTAGATGGGCTGGGCACCCCTCCTTGTATTAGATGGGTTGGGCACCCCTCCTTGTATCAGATGGGCGGTCACCCCTCCTTGTATTAGATGGGTTGGGCCCCCTCCTTGTATCAGATGGGCTGGTCACCCCTCCTTGTATCAGATGGGCTGGTCCCGGCTCTTGTATCAGATGGGCTGGTCCCGGCTCCTTGTATCAGATGGACTGGTCACCCCTCCTTGTATTAGATGGGCGGGCACCCCTCCTTGTATTAGATGGTTGGGCACCCCTCCTTGTATTAGATGGGTTGGGCACCCCTCCTTTTATCAGATGGCTGGTCACCCCTCCTTGTATTAGATGGGTTGGGCACCCTCCTTGTATCAGGTGGGCTGCTCCCCGCTCCTTGTATTAGATGGGCTGCTCCCGCTCCTTGTATTAGATGGGCTGGTCCCGGTTCCTTGTATCGATGGGCTGGTCCCGCTCCTTGTATCAGATGGGCTGTCACCCCTCCTTGTATTAGATGGGTTGGCACCCCTCCTTGTATTAGATGGGTTGGGCACCCCTCCTTGTATTAGATGGGCTGGTCACCCCTCCTTGTATTTGATGGGCTGATCCCCCCTCCTTGTATTAGATGGGCTTGTACCCCCTCCCTGTATTAGATGGGTTGGGCACCCTCCTTGTATCAGATGGACTGGGCCCCCTCCTTGTATTAGATGGGTTGGGCACCCCTCCTTGTATCAGATGGGCTGGTCCCCGCTCTTTGTATTAGATGGGCTGGTCCCTGCTCTTTGTATTAGATGGGCTGGTCCTGTATTAGATGGGCTGGTCCCTGTATTAGATGGCTGGTCTCTATGGACATCTGATGCTCTCCTGTCAGTGGGGATCGATGCGCTCGCTCCATTTCTATGCCTGCCATTGACCGCCCGTGTGTCTGGTGACGTCACACCGGGGCGGACTAAGCTTTGATCGATGTGTTCTGCGCTCCCAGGCATTGCGGTGCCGCCATTTTCAGTGTGGGAGAGACGGGCGCTCACCCGCGGGTAACCGGCCGGGGCCGAGAATCCGTCTGACAAGGGGGCCCCCCACAGCCCATACTGGGTGAATTATCCGGGCGGTGTGTGTGTCACTGTGTCTCCTTGTCCCTTGTGTGTGTGTCCTTGTCCCATTGTGTCTCACTGTGTGTCTGTCTCCTGTCCCATTGTGTGTGTCTGTGTGTCCTGTCCCATTGTCTGTGTCTGTGTGTCCTTGTCCCATTGGTGTGTGTCTGTGTCTCTTCTTCCCATTGTGTTGTGTCTGTGTTTCCTTGTCCCATTGTGTGTGTGTGTTTCCTTGTCCCATTTGTTGTTGTGTGTCCTTGCCCATTGTGTGTGTCTGTGTGTCCTTGTCCCATTGTGTGTGTCTGTGTGTCCTTGTCCCATTGTGTGTGCTGGGTGTCCTTGTCCCATGTTGGTCCTGTCCATGTGTGTGTCTGTGTGTCCTTGTCCCATTGTGTGTGTCCTTGTCCCATTGTGTGTGTCTGTGTGTCCTTGTCCATTGTGTTGTCTGTGTGTCCTTTTCCCATTGTGTGTGTCTGTGTGTCCTTGTCCCATTGTGTGGTCTGTGTGTCCTTGTCCCATTGTGTGTGTCTGTGTGTCCTTGTCCCTTGTGTGTGTCTGTGTGTCTTGTCCATTGTGTGTGTCCTTGTCCCATTGTGTGTGTGTGTGTTGTGTGTGGTGTGTCCTTGTCCCATTGTGTGTGGCCTTGTCCTTGTCCCATTGTGTGCGTGTCTCCGGGATTGGGGCACACAGTTGGATAGTGTAGACCAGACTGCAGGAGAGGGTCCTGCTATAAGAGTACCTATAAGGTACTGTACAATAATAATAACGGGATCGGCAAGCCAAAAATATGCAAAAAAAATTGTCTTCTATCGCCCAACGTTTCGGCTACCCACTGGGGCCTCCATCAAGCGCTCCAGGGGGGGTAGCATCTTGCATCTTGCATATTGATGGTGTGCCTGTTGCTTTATTTCTGTATAAATATATGTAATATTTAAAAAAAATAAAAAATATATAAATATATATATCACACACTTCCTCTGTTACATGGATTGCACATTACATACACATGCCATTTTATTCCCCCATGTTGGCTGTGCGTCTCTTGTGCCTGAGATATACAATGATGCCTCACGTGTTGGGATTATTCTGTGGCAGATCCCCCCTCTCGTGTCCCTGATTGCAGCCGCTTTGTGATCTCCAGCGCAGTATTATCCGTTGTCCGACACTGCGGCCCCAGTTCCTGTCCTGGGGAAGAGTTTATCCCCATTTAAATGGCACTAAAATAATTGTTCCGCGCAGGCGGGTTCCACTCTTGGGTCATAAGGCCCAGAGTGGGAGGGCTGGTGTCTTGGTACGGCTGGCCCTTTATTCTGTGCTGTCACACGTGCTAGTGCTTCTCCTTTTGTTGTGAGCGTGGCTCATTACACATGGAGAGGAAGGGGTAGGTGCTCTGTGCCTTCTGTTATCCATGTCTCAGCCGCTGCGGACGCGGTTATTGCATTGCAGGCCCATCCAGAACCGTCTGGATTAATCTCGGGTCTGTCATCAACATGTAATGCCATCACTCCGTACCAGCCCATCTAATACAGGGACCAGCCCATCTAATACAAAGAGCAGGGACCAGCCCATCTAATACAAAGAGCGGGGACCAGCCCATCTGATACAAGGAGGGGTGCCCAACCCATCTAATACAAGGAGGGGGCCAGTCCATCTGATACAAGGAGGGGTGCCCAACCCATTTAATACAGGGAGGGGGGACAAGCCCATCTAATACAAGGAGGGGGGCTTGTTTTGACGGTGGATAAAGCAAGTGAACTTCTTTGGTTACACACCCTATCCATTCATCGTGTAATTTAGGCGTGCCATGTTAAAGCAAAGAACCCTTGTTTGAGGAATTGATGGCTTTAATCCATTTTATTTTGTAACTGACTTGAGTCAACTCTCCTGTGGCTACATTTGATCCTTCGTGTGTCACTTTTTGGTAGAAGTATAGTTAACACTGTGGACTGCTTGACGAGGAAGGAGTGTGGCACAAGAATTTGGTGGGCCTATTGCGTATAACCGGTCTGATTTGGTATTGACTCGGAATCCCGCCACCACACAACAATAATGAAAAGCCGCCTTAATAAATGTAAACACCTGCCTTTTATATAGGAGGTCTCAAGGTTGGTGTGATTGGGGCCTATTCCAAGTGTCGCTTGGTTGGATTGAGGAAACATAGTGGGGCCAGTTGTATGTATTGGAATATTTGTGTGGGTTGGGATGTTTATATCCTGCTATGCTCCTCTCTCTTATTATCCATGAATATTAACTTTCGCCTCCCTGTTGCATTCTCCTAACCTAGAGGCCCTTTCCTCATCCCCATTGCTTAAAAAATGTTGAGTTGTGAGCTGGTGTAATTCGGGATTGGCCCAATAGGTGTTAGGGGTGAGGGGATGGAGGAGATTTGCCTGTGTTTGCAGTTTTTATCTCAGATGTCTGAGAGTGCAGTAAAACTGGGTGGGCGCTTGTTAGTAGGTAAAAACTCTAAGCCTTTTGTCTGTTCCCTTTTTTAACCCATGAAGAACCTAACTCCTTTGCTCCCTCTTCCTCATCTCTTCTTATCCACCCACGGCTTTTTCCCTGGGGTTGGCGACCATAGATTAGCGGACTAGTCTAGCCGCTTCATAGTAACTTTATTAAGTCTGGTTGGCCTATGGCTCCTCTTGCTTGCTGGGAGAGAGCCATCAGTTTTTTTTTTCTTTATCCTAGGTTTTTCTGCCGTTCCATATAAATTTTGGTTATCTCTTTTTCCAAATCTCTTTATACATATGTTTGAACCGTATGGGGAGCACTTGGAATAATAAAGTTTTCTAGGTAGAGGTTCATTTTCACTGATATGATTTTAACCTCCCGTCCACGTATATCTGGTATCTTGACCACAGATTCCAGGTCTTTTTTCAAGTTTTTGATAAGATTCGGGTAGTTTGCTCTGTAACTCATTTCCGTATGTTCTCGGTATATATATTCCTAGATATCTCATCTCATCTGTCGTGCATCCCTTTTATTGGGAATTTTTCTTTAGTCGCTTTCTAGTTCTCGGAGGTATGTACAGGCCTATAGCCTCTGATTTTGTGTTTGTTCACTTTGAAGTTTGAGAGTGTGCCAAATCGTCTAGTTGTTCAATAGGTTTTTTTTTTTGTACAATTTCTTTTTATTGGTCATTTTTTCAAACAGGAATTTTTTTTACATACAATTGTTATCTTGAGCCCAAGATATTATACAACTTTTGACCAATGTCTCTTTTTTCCTCGTTTTCCCCACGAGTGGGGAAGAGGTGAGAGGAGAGGGAGAAGGGAAGGTAAGAAAGTACTAACAGGGAGAGAAGGGAAAGAGAGATGGGGGAGGGTGTGGAGAATGGGGGGGGGTCTGAGGCCGTGTAGTTTGTCCTCTTTAGGAGTCCTTTGTGTGGTCTTCTCTGGTTCTATCTCCCCAAGCCAGGGTTTCCCAGTGTTCTGGAATTGGGTATCTTTTGTCTGGAGCATGGCCTGAGCTTCTCCTTAACATTACCCCTCGTTTTTCTCCACTTCCTCCTTATAGTCTTTTGAGGAGGTTTGATTTGCTTCCATTTGTTCTTCCAGGCCGCTACAATATTGAACACCTGGCTGTGTTATATGGCCGTGGTGTCCTGGACATCGGGGAGGGGATGTCCTCCTCCGTAGTTGGCCCAGCACCAGGATCACGGGTCAGACGGGAGTCTAAGGTCCCGTTGTGTCTTCTACGAGTGTCTGGATCATGTTCCAGTACTTTCTGAATCTTCTCTGGACATGACCACCAAATGTGGGCCATGTCCCCCCCCCCTTTTGACCACATCCCCCCAGCAAAGATCTAATGTGCCGGGGTAATTTGGCTCAGTCTCATCCTGGAGTCAGTACCTACCACTGATACATAATTTTTATAAATGTTCTCTTTTGTTATTGTGCATATTGATGTTTTTTTAGCTTGTTCCCCAGATCTCGCATCTCTGCTCCTTTCTGTCTATCTATTTGAATCTGAAGGTCCTCTGACCATTTTTGCGATACCGGTGAGTAGGAGCCTGGATCCGAGCTCCAGACCCTTGTAGATCTCTGATATCAGGCCTCTCTGGTATTTGTTTTTGATGCAAAGAGATTCAAATCAAACCTAGTGAGTGGGGATTTGCTGCTGGCGACAATGCTACGAAAGTGGCGGACTTGTAGGTACTTGAATAGGTGGAGGTCGTGAATTTGATATTTTGTTTTAATAGCTCTTGATAAGTCAAGATTACCTCTTTCTTCTGCAGCAGATCGGCGACCAGCTTAATATTATGACCCTGAAATTGGTCGAATTGTCTTGGGGAGCACCCCGGTGGGGAAGTTGGGTTCCGAGAGGTGTTGCTGGAGGGGATGCTATCAGACTCATCCTTACCCTTTGCCCTTTGCTTCTCCATTCCCATCTCTCGTGCACTTTCTCGCTCTCGCTTCTCTGGTGCTTGGCCAGTCCTACTGCGTTTGGGGACCACATTGCTAACTGAAGGGGGCTATGACGTGCGTAGTGAGTTTCTATTTCAAGCCAGGAAGCCAAGGCCCGGGTCGCAGTTCCATACCACTGCCTGCTTCAACTGTGTTGCTTGGTAATACTTTGACTATGTCGGGGACTCCCAAACCTCCTCTCCTTGGAAGTCTGTCTGCCTCTTTTTTTATCTATCTTCGGATGTGGATTTTTTTATATCGTATTATTGGAAGAATTGATTGGATATTTTTAATACTGCTGTGGAATTAGGATTGGATGTTTGAAATAATAATTATGTCTGGGCAGGATGTTCATTTTTATAGACAAAACCATTCTACCAAACCATGATATTTGGTGCTTTCTTCTCCATGCTTCTAGATCTTTGCTTGATTTGATCGAGTAAGGGGGGATAATTAATATTGGTAGGTTTGTTATAGGAGTTGGAGATTTTAACTCCCCAGGGTATTTTATACAGGTGGTACTCCATTTGTACTTGTAATTGGCTTGAATAAGCTTCCTGTTTGGTCGGGTAGGGAAATTTAGTGCCTCAGACTTGTCCATATTGACTTTATAGTCTGATGACACTCCGAATTGGGTTAGGACTCTTTGGAGTTAGGGAGGGAGATGTGGGGGTCCGTGAGCGTCAAGATCACTTCATCCGCAAATGTATAGATTTTATTCCCCTACTCCCGATTGGTATTCCCTTTTAGCTTTTGTCATTCCTAGATTGTCGCTGCAAGGGGCTCTATAGTTAAAGCAATAGTAGAGGGGAGAGTGGGCAACCTTGTCTGTCCCGTTCCTAATTTGTATTGGATTCGAGAGGCCTCTCCTGGCAGTTTTACATGGGCTGTGGGGTTTTGAGTGATGCTAGATGGCACTCACCCTCAGCTCAGCCTCGTCCACGATCACTTGTCCTAACAACACTTTCAGTCTGGTCTAAATGTCCACTTGATTCTGTCATGCCTTTTCGGCGTCAAGACTTAGAATCATTGCTTTAGAACCAGTGAGATCACGTGATCAATTTATCAATAATTTTGCGGTATTGTCGGAGGCCTGTCTTCCTGACACAAAACCCACTTGGTCCACGTGTATAAGTCTAGGGAGAATAGGATTTAACCTGTTTGCCAGGATCTTGCTGTAGATTTTGAGGTCTGTATTTAATAGGGAGATGGGCCTGTAGTTTCCACATAATATGGGTCTCTACCCTCTTTGTGTATTATGGCGAGGTTTGCCTCTGTGATGGTGGCTGGGATTGGTTCGCCTTGTAGGAACGAATTAAACATGCTGAGGAGGTGGGGTGATAAGGTGGATCTAAACATTTTGTAGTAGGAGTTAGTGAACCCATCTGGGCCCGGGGCCTTAGATGGCTTGAGTGAGCTTATGGCCTGGTTCAGTTCCTCCTGTGATAATCTTTTCATTGAGTGTTTCTAATTCCTCGGGGTTAGCGTTGTAAGGAGCATTGCTCTAAGTAGCGAGTATTGTTTCAAGGCTGGCTGGTCTTGGCCTGGAGGATGGAGGTTATATAGATCGAATAGAAATCCGCAAATTCCTTGCGCTATTTCTTTTTCAGTAGTGTATGTACCCTGTCCCTTTCTATTCTTATTCTAGGGATAATCTGGGATTTGACCTTAGTTCCTCTTAGTTTGGCGGCCAGCAGTTTGTCTGCCTTGTTGCCTTTATCAAAATACTTCTGTCTAGTCACCTGAGGGGCCTTTTTTCGACGTCTTCTAGTTGAGACGTTTTAAAGGGCCGCCCCTTGTTAAGTTTAAGTTTTTTTAATATTTTTTTTTGGTGTTGTGGCTTTTATGTTGTTGTTCCGTTGTGCAATTTTTTCTGTCAGGCCTTTTTGGAGTTTGAGTTTAATGTTTTTTTTCTTGTATGAGGCTATTGATATAGATCTCCTCTAATTGTGGCTTTGTGAGCCTCCCAGAGCATGGCTGGGGTGGAGAACAGACCCTATGTTTTGCTGGAATACAGCGAGAGTTTTTTGGCGTAAAGTCGCCTCTGTGTCTGGGCAATTGAGCATGGATCTTTAGCTTCCATTTGTACTGCGTGTTTTTGATGAAAGGGAGGGTTAGGGTTAGATCTATGGGTGCGTGTCCGACCATGTGATTGATCCTATGCTTGACTGGGCAGAGGCCTGGAGAACATTTCTTTGTACCTAGAAAATAATCAATCCTCGAGTAGGACTGATGAGGGGAAGAAAGAAGGTATAGTCCCTTTGACCCTGGTGCTGGGCCTCTCCAGATATCTACCAGAGAGAATTCCTCCTATGATGTCCCTAAATTCTTTGGCTTTCTTTTGGGATTGTGAGATGTATGGCATGGGGTGGGGGGGTTGGGGGTTAGTCTTGTAGCTTTTAGAGTGGTTTGACTTGTCTTGCGTATGGGAGGCTACCAATTAAAGTCCCCACCTATGATAAGTGACCCCAAGGATTGTTGTTCTAGTGATTCAAGGAGTTTTTCTGAGGAAGGGAACTTGATTGTCGTTGGGGGCATAAATATTGACTAATGTGATTGGTTGTGCCTGCAAGCGTACCCTGAATTATTAAGAATTGCCCTGCGTTGGATCTGGGTGGGTTTTTGGAGAGGCAAATGGTGTCCCTGCTCTAATGAGGATGGCTACTCCTCGTTTTTTTACTTGGGGACGAGGCAAAGTATGCCTGTGGGAACACGCTTTAAATGTGTTTAGGGGGGTTGGAGAATTGAAGTGGGTCTCCCTGAATAAGGATAATGTCTCCTTTGGATTTTTTCAGATCTTTCAAAACTAGTTTCCTTTTCCTCAGGGAGTTAAGCCCCTTGGCGTTTATTGATATGAGTTTAATGGCGGACATTATTGCTATTTGTTTTCCTTCGAAGGCCCTGGGCTTCCGAAGCTCTTGGGATTCCCATGTCAAGAGGTTTTCTTGGGTGTCAAAATCCTAGGCCTGAGCTGGCATGGGTGGGGTATTTGTCAGGCCTCGTGTAAGGGAGGGAGGGTGAGACACATGAGGGGGGCGCCTGCGGGCGCTGGGAAGGGGGGAGGGGATAGGGGAAAGGCCTGGCGGGACAGGGTCGCCAGGAAGAAATAGGTGGAAGGAGGGGCCAGAAATGGTCCTCCTTAATTATTACTGCGCCAGTTGTATTAAAACCGGCATGTGGGCGTAAGGCCCTTGGGAGAATTCCGTTGACCCCTAAACCGAGGAACAGGCAAGTCCGGGGACGCAGACTCTCGAGAACTATGTACATCTTACCCCTATCCTATGGGTTCTCATGGGGGGGGACCTAACGTTCGGTCCCATGATATCCCTTTTCTTGAACCAGCTAGTGTAAGCCATCACCAATACTCCTTAACTTGTGGGTTCGTATTGATCCTTTACCAACCCCCATTAGGGGACCCCCCAACTAGGTGGTAGGAGTGGCGGGGGTCCAGAAAAAGGGGACGAGGAGGGGAAAAGGGAAAAAAAAAAAAGGGGGGGGGGCTCCAGGAGGGGAGGGGTAAAGGGTAGGGGGGGGGGGGGGGGGGGGGGAGAGGAGTGGCGAGGGGAGGGGGATAGGAGAGATACATCTCTCTATCATTATCATTCAGTTTGGGCGAGTTTGCCCAATGATTCAGCAACCCTCCCTTGAGGTTTAGTTACTTATTGGACCTTAAAGTTGAATTGTAACATTTGCCTTAGTTCGCATTCAACTTTTTATACCTTAATCCGTGATGGGTAAGGGGGGGAAGGGGGGGGCAGACCGTAGTGGCCCCCTGGGACCGGGGCAGACCGTAGTGGCCCCCTGGGACCGGGGCAGACCGTAGTGGCCCCCTGGGACCGGGGCAGACCGTAGTGGCCCCCTGGGACCGGGGCAGACCGTAGTGGCCCCCTGGGACCGGGGCAGACCGTAGTGGCCCCCTGGGACCGGGGCAGACCGTAGTGGCCCCCAGGGACCGGGGCAGACCGTAGTGGCCCCCTGGGACCGGGGCAGACTGTAGTGGCCCCCTGGGACCGGGGCAGACCGTACTAGGGGACCTAGAGGGCCACTACTTTCAGGGAATTTGTTCATTGCAGGCGAGCTGAGAATTCACCTCCAAACAAATAGGACTAAAATATTCTCTAAAAACGCACACCAAAAAGAAAATACAAATTGGCAAAATTACCCAAGTAAAGTACCCCTAAAGAGACATCCCCCGTGAGGCAGGTAAGCAATGAAAGTAGTTCCGGGGCACAGCAGTATTGCTGGATAAAGAATTAGCCTTTAATTTATTGTGACATCCTGCACCCAGCAAGAGGGTGTACCAAAAAATGAAGCATGTTTTTTTGCGGCCTTCTTTTCTCCAGCACAGAGAAACCGCTTCACAGCATAACACACACGGTGTCATCGCTACAGCATAATTTTCTCCGTTGTCAGACCCCCCCCCCCCCCTCCCCTTTTGTTTTGTATCGCTTGTGTTGGGAGTTTGATGACCTGCAACTAAAAAAAGCATGAATATTACATGTAAATCCCAGGTGTGAAAGCACTAAACGAAGTCCTGTATGGGAAGGTGGGTGTCTGACCTCACACATTCTTTATTTATTCTCTTCTGTGGAGCATTTCAATTGAAAGACGACAACTAGTTGTGGGTTTGTGTCACGGAATTATGATGCAGGCACCTGGAGCTTGCAATACGTCTCTAATAACCTCGCTGCAGTCACTGCACATTCACAATTAAACACTAGGGGGAAGCACTCCCACATGCACATGCAGCTCGTTACTCCAGCCCTCCTTGCTTTTCTTATTGAACAGGACTGGGTGAGAGCCCAGTAGAAGTGACCCTTCTCATGCATGCAGGTGTGATCACACTGGGGGAAGGGGGGGGGTGTGCCCTACATTGCATAATATCCGAGTGGGAACTGGGTTCCCTATATTAACGTGCCCGGCGCTTCTCTACGGCTCCTCGGTAAGCCGGTCCGGCAGTGTCACTGGGATTTAATATGATGCTACATTGGTCTTTCAGTAACGGAAACCCCATGGCTGCCAGCTATGTATTGCAGAGCAATGTGTGACTGACCCCTCAGGCTTCGGTGTCTGAACTCTGTATTAGGGCCAAGCACTAACCCCTTCAATATCTAATTCCCCCCTCAGGTTATTGTGCAAAGGTCCCTTTCTGCGAAGAACCTGAGTCACGCCAAGGCCGCCTCCATCCTCGCCAGCTACCTAAAGATGCTACCCATGATCTTCATAGTCATGCCAGGGATGATCAGCCGGGCTCTGTACCCAGGTAAGCTCTGGGAGGCAGCAGTTGGGCCATGGCGTGTTTGGGAGGGTGCAATGCAAGCGGAGAGTTAATGTGCCTGAAATACTGAGACCAATAAAGGAGGGTAAGAGGCGTTTCAGGAGTAAAGCTGCATATTTGGGGACCATGTTCTAGTGTGGGGGAAAGAATCGTTGCTTTCAGCCTTCAGAAACAATGTAACCGACTAGAATTTAGAGCTACACCTGCCTCTTTTATTCAGTAGACTAAATCAGGGGCCAACTCCCATCCTCAAGGGCCACAAACAGGTCAGGTTCAGGATATCCATACTTCAGCACAGGTGGTGCAGTCTTTGACTGAGCCACCTGTGCTGAAGCAGGGATATCCTGAAAACCTGACCTGTTTGTGGCCCTTGAGGACGGGAGTTGGCCACCTCTTGATGTAAATGTTTGGTACAATTGATGCAGGACAGTTTCGGTGATACCTTTTAGGGAACCAACATAAGCGTTCTCTGTAGATCACATTAAATCATACAGAGCTTATGAAACCGCACAGGTTTGATGGAGAGTATAGGAAACCTATGGAGGATTCAAAAGCTTACTACAGTAAAAGGATTACTGAAACAGGTGCTGTCCCTGCTAAATACTGAAAACCGTGGGGACTAGGAGGAGGCGGGGGGAATAGCAGGGCATGTATTGTATCCTCATATATTGCCGAGTGGTTTCAGAGACTATTGACACATTATTCTGACACTGGGGCACAGATCCCGGGTATCCAACTTTATTTTTATTTATTTATTGTTACACGGAAATAACACTGAAAGGCAAAGCAACGTGTCCCCAATACTTGTTCTGAAATGACACCTTCTGAAGGACTAAGTGAAGACACGGGCAAAAAAAAAAAATTGAAGAGGGGCAACTTATTGGTTTCTAAAAAGCATGCATATCTTTGTGAGGGATGAGAGCGCCTTGTGGTTTGAAACTGCCCTTTGAAGTGGGACAGTGCAAGAACCACGAGCAAGACATTTCACCCATATATGCTCTCCTAAAACTAGGATGTCATTTCTCCAGGCTAGGATTACTGTAATTTTGTTATTTTTTTTAATAAATCTGGTAGCTCTTGGTTGTAAGATTTCCAGGCCAGTATTGCTACAAAAGTAATATGTAGACTGGTAGCTCTACGTTTGAACACATCAGTCTCTCTGCCTCTAACAAAAGGCTTGTAACACCCACGGACTTAGTGACATTAGTTTGCAAGTTGCCTCACTAGGTTTAATTGTATCCCATGGATTTTAACCAGATGCATTTCACTTGGGAGTACAAGCATCAA
Source organism: Ascaphus truei (assembly GCA_036426205.1). Taxonomy (NCBI): domain Eukaryota; kingdom Metazoa; phylum Chordata; class Amphibia; order Anura; family Ascaphidae; genus Ascaphus; species Ascaphus truei. The sequence goes on from CM071578.1 coordinate 9,720,821, forward strand.
GTCACCCCAGCCAACACTACTTGTCCGGCTAGCCATACAAGCAGTGTTGGATGGGTTGCCTTGATGCGTGTACTCCCAAGTGAAATGTATCTGGTTAAAATCCATGGAATACAATGTGTGCCTTGGTGCTACAACTTACAGTACGACTGCTTCTTGTAGACCGTTTTAACAGTGGGAAAAAATAGCCTTATGTTTTTTCCTCGCAGTTTAACAAACATGGTTTAATGCAGGGGTGCTCCTCAAGACCCCCCCCCCCCCCCAACAGGGCAGATTTTCAGGACATACCTGCTTCAGCACAGGTAGCTCAATCAGTTGCTTAGTTTTTTGACTGAGCCTCCTGTACTAGAGCTGGGATATCCCCAATACCTGACCTGTGGGGGTTGAGGGCTGGAGTTGAGCAATGAATCCTTTGTGTGGTTCTTCATGTTACATTATCCATCATTGAAATGTCTCTTCACTCCCACACCCCAAAAAACCCACTGTTTGACATGAGCTGCCGAGACCAGAGATCCGTTCCCCTCGTCACATTTGTGGAACATCGTCTATGACACCAATACACACCTTGGCAGCTTCCATGGAATAGATCCGATCTTTCTCCTGCATCTCATGGCTCTTGGCCAGGGCTCGTTTGATCTCCTCTTCCAGGCACTGGTTCCTCCTCTTTCCGTTCTCGGCCTGCCGGAGGTCCAGCATGGACTGGGAGTTGCTGCCCGGGCTCATGAAGCTTCCTCTGCTGATGTGGCCGTCGCTCGCCTTCCTCTCCGAGGGAAAGCGTTCCCCGTTGGAAAAATAGTCAGATCTCCTCCTCTGCAAGGGCGTGGTTGGGTAGTACTCCTCTGAAATGGAGGAAGCGTTGGAAGGAGGAAGAGAGCCGGAGCCACTGGACGAATACTGGGGCCTGCAAGACTCTAATCCACCCGCGTCGTCTTGGTCATTGTGGATGAGAATCGTGGCAATTTCTTCCACTTCACTCTCCACTGCGTCCACCCCATTGACAGACGGCACAATGTCATCCTCTTTGGACACGTCTGTCCCTCCAGACATGGCATTTAGAGCGTTCTTCTTGCTAATAAAGTCTGTGACTGGCATAGTTCTGGGCTTTGGCACCGGGGGTCCAATGCCTGCCGTTGGGCTTTGGTCCATATTATTAGGCACAAGGTGCTGACTTGAAGCCAGTGACGCAAACCCCTCTCTAGACTTTTCTGGGGCTGTTGTATTAGAAGTCTCCAGTGGCTCTGCAGCCTGGTCCTCTTTCACAGGGTGTTTAACCAAGTCCTCGCAGAGGCTTGATGCCCCCGATGCCATTTCCACCGGACTTGATACAGACCCCTCCTTTTGGCTGCCTCGTCTCGATGTAGTCCTCTTGCCATGGTTGCGCACAGGCCCAGCCTCCTTTTTGACACATGGCTCCTCCCTCGTTAACTGGAGAGGGGCTTCCACCTGACTGTTTTTTGAAGATCCCTGGCTCATTGCCTGCTCCTTGCTCTGCAACATGAACTGGGCGGTGGCGTATGCAGTGTCGCAGATCTTGATTCTATTCATCTGGGAGGGTTGCGCATTCTTAATGTTAGGGTCAATGATATTAATGTACCCCAATATGTCACTTCCTGGCTCGGGATCCGCCTCTACCCATGTGGGCAGATAGTCGAACATGTTGGCTCTCTCCATGTTATACAGCCCTGGATGAATTGGAGGCTCTTCCATCTGCTGCTCATGGCGAACTTTGGCTTTACTGGCAAGCTTCTTGTTGGCAGTGGATGTGCTATTTTCTTCCTTTGACGCAGTTGATGCCACGTTGCTGGTATTCACCAGGGCGTATTTGGGATTGATGAGCTTCCTGGTGATGGACTCTGAGGGTCCTGCAGGTAGAGGTACTGGCTGCGCCATAGGCTCAGGTTCTGGTTCACTCTTGATGGAGACACCCTTCAGGCTGACCACCTTGGATAGCAGATAGAGCTCTTGGAACTGCCGGTCAAAGGTCTCCACTACTTGGCCGGACAGCACGGTGATGAGATTTCGATCCATTCTCGCTGCTGACCAGGTGAAACTGGAAGGAGAGGAGAGGTCAACCATTAAAAACTACATAAGAGGAAAAGCATTGCTGTTAAGATGCTGGTCTTTGAAGTATGACACTGAGATCCAGTGATCGCCCTGTGTGATCTTCAGCAAAACATGTTACTTCCACAGCAGTGGATACCAAACATTACCTCCCAGTGGGTTATTATGCACAGTAAGCCAATTACTATATAAAACATATATTAAATATTTGATGAGGTGCGTAAACATCGTTATGGTATGAGGAAGTAAAGTATAATTTGTGCATGTCTGGTCACCCTTCTATTTGGGCTGCCTGTCTTCTTTATGAAGTACAATGCCATTCTTCTAAGCTAGGTGGCACTTCCTTATATAAAAGGCTTCAGTACACGTGGAAACGTCCTCCCCCTCACGCCCTCCAGTAGAGTGTGCACACAATGTTACCTGTAGGAACCGCACACGGCCCTGTCTCCATCCACAAACATGAACTTCTGAGCCTGGCAGCCCTTGAACTTGGTTGAGAAGCGGGTGTAGAACTCGGGGCCACCGACACTGCGGACTCGGAGGTGCTGCAGGATAAAAAGCAGGGAGTTTGAGTTTCAGGACCCCAAACGCAGCCCCAGCAGTTACTGCACTGATGAGGACACTGCACATACCCACTGGCAGAGATGTGTGGGTGCCGGGGGACTACAAAATGTTTATTTATATATCGTACTATAGATGATAAAATACAATACATTGCAGACCTCTCTACTAGTTACATAGTAGATGGGGGGGGGGGGGGGGGGAGGCGCATCAACTTCAACTTCAACCTACATCAAAATATAGACGATACTCATCCTATATCCGTACTTACAGCATATTGATTCATAGGATGGCAAACAAAAGATCCCAGTGAAACATCGACCAATGTCTTATAAAATGGGAAAAATACATTCCTTCCCGACTTCAGTATTGGCAATCAACATCCTTCTCATGTTTACTTATTTGGTATATCCCTGTATACCCTTCCTTTCTAAAAAGATGTCCAAATTTTTTTTTTTAAGTTATCTATTGTATCTGCCATCACAGTCTCCATGGGTAATGAATCCCACACTGTAACTGCCCTTACTGTAAAGAACCCTTTCCTTTGTTACTGGTGAAATCTCCTTTCCTCCAACCTTAAAGGATGACCCAGAGTCCTTAGTACTGCCCGTGGGATGAACAGTTCTTTTGAAAGCTCCTTGTTTTCACCTTGAATATATGTGTATCTAGTTGTTTATTTATAAACGATATTACCATGAAGTAATACATTGAGTGTTACCTCTCGTTTTCAAGTATGTCCTGGACATAGAGTTAAGATGGCAATTAATACATGGGTACAAATACAGTTACATAAATGAACAGGGTATTCATTATATACAAGACATTGCATGCACAGTTAAGATACTACATATTATGGGAGCATGTAACAGTTACAGACCAGATTAAAATGTGAGACAGCTTTAGTTTTGAAAGAACTTAAACTGGTGGTGGATGTGAGAGTCTCCAGTAAGTTGTTCCAGTAGTGCGGTGCACGGTAAGAGGAGGAACGGCCGGATACTTTGCTGAAACTTGGGACCATGAACAGTCTTTCGGAGTCAGATCCTGGGTGATAAGTGCTGCATGTGGTTGGGGTGAGGAGCTGGTTCAGATAGATAGGTAGCTTGCCCAGAAAGTATTTGAAGGCAAGACAGGAAAGGTGAACTTTGCGCCTAGACTCTAGTGATGACCAATCTAGTTCTTTGAGCATTTCGCAGTGATGTGTGTTGTAGTTGCATTGGAGAACAAAACGGCATATTGAATTGTAGAGGGTATCAAGTTTGCCAAGGTGGGTTTGGGGTGCCGAACTGATAATTGGCATTAACATCTGTTGTGCGATACGCTTTCTGACCAGCGCACTTAGGGAGGATTTGTTCCTGTAATGTACACCTAGTTTGGCATAGGTTTTGGATGTAAGGGTATCAATGAGCATCCCAAATGTTAAATGGGAGTCAACCCATATGCCCAAGTATTTAAAACTAGTGACAGGCGTTAGGGTGGTATTAGCGTTGGTTCAGATCTGGAGCTCAGTCATTGGAAGCTTTAAAAAAGTAGCCCTGGTCCCGAATACCATTGTTACAGTCTTGTCAGGGTTTCAAAACAGTTTGTTTTGGGAAATCCAATTTTCAAGTCTCAGAAAGTCAGACTGAAGTATGTGTTCAGGGTCGGAGAGGCTAGAGCTGTGTGACTATAATATTGTGTCATCTGCATACATGTGTATTGAGGCTTCCTTACAAGCTGTAGGAAGATCATTGATGAACACTGAGAAGTGTAGGGGCCCCAGAACAGAGCCTTGAGGGACATCACAGGTGATATCCAGGGGGTTGGAGTTAGAGCCTGAGATGGACACATGCTGGGATTTACCTGATAGGTAGGAATGAAACCCTCAAAGCAATAGTAGCTGCCCACAGGGAAGGTATAGAAATGTATACACATCCCTACACACCAATATATACCGACCCTGCGGGGTAAAAACCATATTCATGTAACTGCCAATTAAAGGAAATGCATAAACCCGCTTATTTGGCAGTCCCTTATCAATGTGCATCCCAAAATGTTAAATGGGAGTCAAACCATATGCCCAAGTATCAAAAACTAGTAACAGGAGTTAGGGTGGTATTAGTGTTGGTTCTGATCCGGAGCTCAGTCATTGGAAGCTTAAAAAAAATAAAAAATATGTAGCCTTGGTCCCATTTTCCATTGTTACAGTCTAGTCGGTGTTTAAAAACAGTTTTGGGAAATCCAATTTTCAAGTCTCAATTATCTTAGTTATCCCATCCCCTCTTAGATGCCTCTTTTCTAATGTAAAGAAATCTAATTTAGCTGGCCTTTCCTCAACTCAGAAATCCATCCCCTTTATTAAATTACTACTTGCCTCCTCAAAGAAACGAATACGGTTAGTTTGGTTTGACCTATCCCTCATAAAATCCATGCTGATTACCAATGTTATCCAAACTGCATTTCTGAATACATATTGATGTCAGGCTTACAGGTCTGTAATTCCTTGGTTGTGATCTAGCTCCCTTTTTAAATATAGGCACCACGTCTGCTTTACGCCAATCTTGTGGCACTGAGCCTGTGGAAATGGAGTCCTTGGCCATTACTGAACTTAGCTCCTTGATAGCCTTGGGTGCATCGGGCCAAGTGCTTTATTTATCTTCATTTTATCAAGCCGCCTTTGCGCTTCTTCCTCCGTTAACAAAATGTTACTTAACATGGAGGTCGAGGCTTCCTCCTGTTGTCAGATTATTACAATTGACTCTTCTTTAGTCAATGCCTCTGCTTTTTCCTTATTTCCAATAATTTGCCTGCCCATCTCACACTGAAATGGTCCTATATTCACTTTTCTGATCCTTGCATTAACATACATAAAGCTTATTAGGGTCGATCTTACGTTCTATTCATTTTCAATTCTTGCCAATTCCGATTGCCCTTTTGAAACTTTTGTTACATTCCTTATAATTCTGATACGATGCCTCCGTCCCTTCAGGATTTAAGACTCTAAACTCCTGCCTCTTCCTTTCCATTTCCACCCCTACCTGGTTATTTAGCCACATCGGTTGACGTTTTTTTTAAAATATATTTATTACCCAAGGGTATCCATTGATAAGTGTGCTTATCTAACAATGGTTTTAAAAACGGTCCATTTATCTTCCACATTTTTCCTGCAAGAACTGCCTCCATATGTATTACTTGTAGAGCAGTGTCAGGTCTTAAGGATATCCCTGCCCCAGGACGTGGTCAAGGATATCCCTGCCCCAGGACGTGGTCAATCAGCAGCTCAGTCATTTTGACTGGGCCACCTACGCTGGAGTAGGGATAACCCCATGGCCTGACCTGTTGGGGTTCCCCGAGGACTGGAGTTGGGAAACACAGTTGTAGATGCCTTAGTTTATGAACATCTGCCTTATAAAATGAAGAGTCTGTTGATCCTATATAATATGGTTTTTGATCAAAGTAAGGTCTCATTTGAAATAATTCGTTTTCCAAATGTCCCCAAACTTGAATGTGTGTTACTACTTCTACATTGTTTGATATCACCTAGTCCAGCATTGCCCCTCTCCTGGTTGGTTCCACACGATTTTGGGTCATGTAATTGTCTTTTAGTACACCCAAATACCCGTTTCCTGTAGTTATACTGTTACTAATCTCATTGCTCCATTTCATGTCCGGATAATTAAAATCCCCCATTTATAAAACATGACCTAGCTTTGTTGCCTTCTCCATTCACAAAAGTAATTTGGCTTACGCAATCTCATGAATATTTGATGGTTTATAGCATATCCCTACAAACTTTTTTTTTTGTACTTTTATCTCCACTGCAAATGTATATACATAAAGGATCTACACTGTCATCATTCCCTTCATAAACCTCTTCCCTTTATAATAGGTTTTAAAATCAGATTGAACATATAAACATACTCCACCCCCTCTTCTATTTGCTTGATCCCTCTGAAAAAGGGAGTAACCCTCTAAATTACCTGCCCAGTCATGAGTTTCAGCCCACCATGTTTCAGTAATGCCTACATCATATTTCTCCTTTCTGCCTATTATTTCAAGCTCTCCCATTGTAATCGTTCAGGCTCCTTGCACGCACGCACTTAAGGTTCTTACCAGTCTTATCTGCTCCTGCCTTTCTACACATTGATTTTAGTCTTTAGAAGTTTACTAGGATCATCAGTATTTAATATGACTCCATGCATGCCAAGCTCCCCTTTGTCCCCCACTTCTCCCCCATGACCTATGGCCATTTACCCACTCTGTCTAGTCCATTACCTCTTGCTTGTCCCACCCCCTCCTTGCTAGTTTAAAATTTCTTCCAACCTTTATCATCCTCCCCCCTAGCACAGATCCCTCTTCGTTGCAATTAGTCCCTACCATAAAGATTGCACAGAAGGAGTCGCAGTGCTCTAAAAACCCTGAACCCCTCCTTCCTACACCACTTCCTTAGCCATGCATTAACCTCCCTAAGCTCTAATAGTCTCCTGGGGGAAGCACATGGCACTGGTAGTATTTCAGAAAATATTACCTCGGAGATCCTTGCCTTAAGCTTGCAGCCTACATCACTGAAATTATTTAGGACCCTCCCTCTCTCGAACTTCGTCATTGGTGCCAACATGTACTAACACCACCAGGTCAGTCCCAGCCCCTTCCAACAAGCTGTCTATCAAAGCTGGAATAGGCCGAACCCATGCACCCAGGAGACAAACTGTTTGGACCCAATCCAATAGAGGGCAATCACCACACCCTTCCTTGTTCTCAGAGTATCCCAAGTCCCCTATGTGCTGGAGGAACTATTCTCCTGGCTGCTACAGAAATAAGTCTCCCCCAGCCTCGTCATCCCTGCCCCGAGTCCCCCAATATCTTCACTCAATCTGTCAAATCTATTGGGATGGGTCAGCTCAGTACTGGCCTGCCTCTTCCCCCTTGTTACTCAGCGACCTACCTGTTCCTCACTCACAGTGCTACCCTCTGCCCCATTTGTCCTAGAGAGGGCCTGCTCAGTGAGCAATAAACTTTCAAGATTGGTTGCCAATGTTGCTTCTTCAGATCAGCAGACTCCAAAGTGATCACCTGCTCACACTTCCCAGAGGTATGGTCCCTGGGACAGCCGCTCCAAGTGCACATACATGTGGCAAGACGTGCATAGAGTGGCATTCTCCGCCCTACTCATTATAGCAACTATGGAGTTAGAAGTACTAACAATTTACTTCTCTAATCTACCCAGTTTCCAACCTTCTTGGGTTCAACTCCTGGTTATAACGTAACACTTAATCCAACTGCACTTGAACCAAACTGCAACGCAGTCACACAGCTCAACGTTCGCATGCGAAAGGATTGGTTACAAACCTCTGTTTAAAAATCAGACACCGTGAAGAGGTGAAGGAAAGAAAGATCAGGAAGAAGCTAAAACACTTCAATGGAACAGTTTCCTTCATGTTTCTCAAATAGAAGCCAAACCACAAACGCACAATAAGATAGTTGACCAGGATGGAAAGGAACAAGTAATTTGGACCATTTATTTGTGGTTTTGGTGCTTTCAGGGCCAAACTAAAGCTCTCCCAGTGACATCAGAAACCTGAATAAAACATCAGCTCTTAGGATAACACCCGCAGCTGCTGTTTAGCACGACTGTATGCATTGTCCGGTGTCATATACACTGCCTCAGCCTGACACACAATATGTCACGGAGCAGAAAAGGTGACACCGGCACAGTAAGGGAGCAGAGGCGACCTGCGACGAGACTTTCAAAGCAATAAAATAACGTGCAATGGAACGTACTGGTCCGTCTTGCATGGCACGGCAGAGAATAGTATACGCACGCTGGCCTTCTCCTGTGCACATAAGACAGGTCATTGACTTCAGTGGGCGTTTCTGCACGACAGGGCCCACGATCGGCACTATCGCAGTTTAATGAATAACTGCCACAGTGTCAGACTGGTGGAATAGGTAAATATGTTTCTCAGGCGACATTATAGTTAGTATGAAACCACAGCAAACACAGCCCAGCCTAGTTACTCTGTGTGGATTGCAGTGAGGGGGTTAATCACGGAGCGCTTGCTCGCCTGTTTGTGCAGAATAAGCTGTCATAATGCAGCCAGACCGGTAAACTGAGCGTCTCCCGAGCTTGTGATGGGGTGTCCCCTGCGGCTGCGGAGTAGGAGAATTAATCCTTATGTTGCTAGAGATGTCACGGACACCTCTCCCTACAAACCCAATGCTAGCAGTGGTTGCTGGGGAGTAAGGGGGCGAGACCAACCCTATGCTGCCAGGGACAGTGGGTGTGTGAGACCAACCCTATGCTGCCAGGGACAGTGGGTGTGTGAGACCAACCCTATGCTGCCAGGGACAGTGGGTGCTGGGGTGTAAGGGGGAAAGATTAACCCTATGCTGCCAGGAACAGTGGGTGCGTGAGACCAACCCTATGCTGCCAGGGACAGTGGGTGCTGGGGTGTAAGGGGGCGAGATTAACCCTATGCTGCCAGGAACAGTGGGTGTGTGAGACCAACCCTATGCTGCCAGGGACAGTGGGTGCGAGACCAACCCTATGATGCCAGGGACAGTGGGTGCTGGGGTGTAAGGGGGCGAGATTAACCCTATGCTGCCAGGGACAGTGGGTGCGAGACCAACCCTATGCTGCCAGGGACAGTGGGTGCTGGGGAGTAAGGGGGCGAGATTAACCCTATGCTGCCAGTGACAGTAAGAACATGGCAATTAGGAACAGCATTGAAAGATCTTTAAAGGCCACCCTACCCTCACACAACCAACCTCTCTTTATAACAACACTCCCAGCTTGTGCCCATTGTGGCCTATAATTGTACAGCACAGCAGAACTACAACTCCCAGCATCCTCCTCCCAGCATCCTCTGCAGCTAATTCAGTGGGTCAGTGCAAATACTTGTTCACATGGTCCAGTGCTTCGGAAACCAGAAAAAATCCTTCTATATGCAGAATATCCATATAAAACCGCCCAGCCCCTTCTCATTCGGCATAGATATTGGGTCACTCTCCTGCTCTGACCCACGTTTGGTTGTCAGCATTGTTTTCCCACCCACATACGCTGCACGGCATTCAATTCCTTGTGCGGTCACTGGATTTTTGTGCAGAAAGCTTCAGGAATTGGCCGAGTCTCTCTCAGCAGGTCACTGAGGGAGCGGTCTAACCAAGCGGGTTGTTAATTTTGCATTCAGGGTCCGATTCCTGCACCGTCCCGATGACGTGCTGCAGTGTGCGCTGTACTGAAGGTGCTCCCGTACTGAGTGACTGCTCACCCAGGCCCAGAGCCACGGAAGGGTCCCGTACTGAGTGACTGCTCACCCAGGCCCAGAGCCACGGAAGGGTCCTGTATGAATGGGAGTAAAGGTGTGCTAAAGTTTAGCACACTTTTGTGAATCAGGGCCCGAGTGAGCGTTATAGGTGCAGGTGAACAGGACAAAAACTCGAATACAGCCGCCAATCTGACTGGTTCAACTAATCCCCCGTCCCCCCTCAAAAATAAAGTTTGCCATGGAGTCAGGTACTTAGCGGAAGAAATAACGGGTCCATGCGATGCCGGGCAATACCGATAACTGCAACATCTAACCGCCAACATTCCTCACCGTAACCCGAAATCCCTGACACCCTGCTGCAAAATGACAGGCGGTGAATCGGCCATGGCGGATTGTCCCACGGTAGTTAAATAGCCCGGGGCCAAATGGTCCTGGCGAATTGTCCCCTTGCTGAAATAAATGCTGCAATGGATTCCAAATGTTTTTCAACCAATCAGGCGCCAGTTATGAAGCCGTCCTTTTAAAAAAATTCAGTAGCGGCCATTTTTAAAGAGACCCAGCTGGTGATGGGACCGACCCGGATGGTTCTCAGTATGAATACCCGGCTCCATGTGCCGCCCCTCGGTTGAATTTGCCGGTTGAACATTTGATGTTGCAGTAGGGAAAGGAAATCCTGTGTTTTGATCACAAGGGAAACGGATTGCATGTTATTTGCTCTATTATGCTGGGGGATTTATTAAGTGGATTTAAACATTTGCATGTAGTGCCATAATGAAACAATCCGTACATGTAATGAACAATTTGTCCCACGTGATGTGTGTTCCTCTCCCGGCCTCTAGCAGTCTCCCTTCTCTGCGATCGGATGCAGTTTTTTCCCCCCTCGCCCTTTGTCCACATTCTATACTTTTTTTTGTTCTTTTCACGGAGCTCGCCCTGCCCTCCGGGGCGAAAACTTTCCCCCTATGACTGCTCTGCGCAGGGCGACAACAATGTATCACATAACAAAGTAACATGGGCCATTTAAAAAAAAAAAAAAAAAAAAAAAAAAAAAGGTAGAATCAATGGTAAAAAGGATTGAAAAAGTCTCCGATTCCTTTATTGCCTTAGGCACAATTTGAATGTCGTGCATTGAGATTTCCTCTTCCCGTATACTACCACACGCTATATATAGTTTTTGTGGTATAGCATAGTAGCCCATACTCACCACGCAGTTTTATTGCATGGCTGGACACTGCCTTATGGAGTCACAGCCCTCAGTAAATACGGGCCGAATGCCTGCTGTTATTTATTAAAGGCCTGTAATAATGTCAGCATGGTTTTTCTTATATAGCGTTGAAAATGCACGAAGAATTGCACAAGCAACTGCCCCAAAGAGCTGACAATCTAATGTTAGAGCCTGGGGCATGGAGAGGTCAAGTGACCAGCAGAGGGTCAGTACAGAGGGACACAATGGGCAGTGTTTATTGGGTTACATTTTTGCACGCCTTTATATTGGGCAGCATGTGTGTTTAAGGAGAGGGGCTGCCTCTCTCCACACCTCGCACACAAGCTGACGCTCTGTCGGTCAAACCCCTCCATGAACACTATTCTGTGCTCGACTGGGCCGATCTGACTGAGGTGTGTTACAGAGCAAACAAACACGCAGGTGGCAGCACCTCCTATAGCCACAGCCCCAACCTTACATTCAAGGGGAGCGCTCACACCTCTGTGCTAAAAGAGTAGTTGGACAATGGAAGAGCCTCCCGTCAGAAGGGGGTTAGGGTTAATACAGTGACATCTTTAAAAAAAATAAAATAGTGTGAGAGAGAAATTGGCTCTTCGGTTACAAAGTGAGGTATTTGGGGCATATTTATGAAGGGCCGTTAGGGGCTATCGCAGCCGTTTCGGCATATCTTGAAAAACGAGAGGTAACTCTCAATGTATTACTTCCTGGTAACACATTTGATAAATATCAACCGATTGAAGTCATTGCGAGTTAATGCCAGGTCGGGAGTGATAACCCATACCCGGCCCTGGATAAATATGTCCCTTCCATCAACTGCGCCAGATCGGTTTATAGAGTAAGGGCCTATATCTGTAAATCCCTTTAGGTACCAGCTCTTCAGGACCTGTGCAGCATTACACTATATAATATTATGGTAGCGGAGCCGAACCTTCGTCTGCAATAGGACACGGTTCTATACTCAGCCAGGAGCCCTCAGCGGTTACATGCTCACTACCGCGGCTATATTGTAGGACTTCGGATATTGCTCAATGGTAACACACAATGAGCCCATCAGGACGATCTGATGGTAAACCAATTCCTTGAAGGTTTTATTACATTACACACCTAGTGAGCATTTGTCCTTATGAATTCGACCAGTCTAACTTTTTTTTGGTTAAGTAACCCTATAATTATATTGTGAAATCCTACGGAACCCCAACGCTCTAATAGCGCATCTGAGATCAGATGCAGCGTATGGAACCCCAACCCTCTCTAATAGTGCGTCAATCGGATACATTGTAAAGAACCCCAACCCTCTCTAATAGTGCGTCAATGGGATGCATTGTAAGGAACCCCAACCCTCTCTAATAGTGCGTCATTGGGATGCATTGTAAGGAACCCCAACCCTCTCTAATAGCGCGTCTAAGATCAGATGCATTGAAAATTCTTCTGTATTTGGTACCATTTTCAAATGACCTGGAAATTGCCACAGAACCCTTTAGGGATGCCCGGGGAACCCCTGTTAAAACCCCCCCACTAAGATTAGACCATGATCGCATTGCTTAGTGCTGCTATACTGTATTCCTCCATGCACCCAGCTGCCTCTCCATGCGAGCTCCTTATTGTGACGTGTTGTCACTGCTTGTATTGCCGCACCTCCCCTATGACAGGACATTTGATTAAGAGGAGTTGTGCTTGCTTTAAAATCCAACTCAAATATATGTTGTTGATGAGATAAAGGGCCCCGGGCACATTACAATACTGGAAATAGCAAGCGAGTGCGTAATCATTATTACAAGTTGCCCCGCTGCATTTATGCAGCCACCTCGGAGGTGGAAACCTGGGACCACATTTCTGTGGCTTTAAAAACAGGTAAAGGCCGTTAATAGAACCCACTGCCCAGTGTGTTTGTGTCAAACAATCTCCAGCGTCATCAAGCTGTTGAATAATGCCCAGAGACATGCGACAGGGACCTCGGACCTATCGCAGTGTGACACAGATACTTCAAACAGGGCAACGACTTAAAAACAACCTGCTGGTTTCACTCATATCACCAGAGGGATTTCATCACCTCCGCTCACTGCGAAGAGTTGGATTTGCCACGCTGAATGCCAGCGGTGTGAGGGGGCACTGCAGTTATGGGGTAGGGAGGGCTGCAAAGATCTTCGAATCCAATACACGAGCATGAGGATCTTGCGTATAAAACGCTTTTGTTGCCAGATACAGTGATGCATCTCTTGCCTCAAGCAGCACAGGGGTTAATTGTCAGAAGCAGTGGGGCTGGACAATCGGTATTAATTTACTGGGACAGGGTAGAGATTCCTTCTCCATTTCTCACCCTAATCACGTACTTTGCCAGATGCCCCAACTTCTGTTCTCAATTGAAACGGAAATCTTTGATGCCAAATATTTTTCTTGTGTGGTCTTAGATCTTTTAAATGCTGTAATCTGACCACATTTAGAAATGACCCCTTCAACAATGTACTGGATCTGTTGTATGTTCTGTACAGTTTCTTTGCTGCCTATGAGGTTTTTAGGCCCACATTTGAAAAGCTATTAAAACAGATCTTAAGCTGTGAAACAAACACTAAAGATGTTAAAGTGTGTCTCATCCCCGAGCGCCTTTAATTGGTAATCCAAAGTACATGCTGCTTATGAGGATGGTTACCCACTTCACTGCCACAGAGGGCCACTTTATGAGGGCTTTCCTCCATGCAAGGACAGTAACAATATGCAATAAAAACTGGGCCCAAGGTGACAATGCCACCATCCGGAGCCCAGAGAGAGAGTACGTGCTGCATTCTTCTGGATCTGAAGGGAGGTATTTGCTGGAAGGGAATCTGTGAGCTTGTAGTAATGTCCCAACCTGTTCTACAACCTGCATTTGGTTGTTTAAAAAGCAGCAAACTCCCCTCACCCCCAATTTTAATTCCAACCTGGACCAGCTGACTTGTGGCCCACCAACATCAGACCTACCACCCCCCCCCCCTCCCGGTTTCTGAGATATGGCCACGGTGTCGCCAATACAAAGCTGGCGCAGACCTCAGGGGACACTGCAAGCTCCTGCTCTGAGAATTACACCGCAGGCTCCTGCTCGCTCTGTCCAAAATGTCAGCTAAGAACACACCTGCTCTATGAATAATTTTATTATATTCCACCCACCCCAACTGTCCTCTGCTAAAACCTCCCTTATATGGCTCTTCTACGCCTAAAATAAATAGTCTCTGCTGCTCCATGCACACGTATACTATAAGGCACATTGAACCTTGTTATTTCTGCCTGTCACACGTACACAGCTTAGATTGCCAGCTCTTCGGACGCCCTGTCAGACTTGATTCGCACTGTGTGATCACCCATGCAGTGCTTAAATTGTACATTCCATGACTACCCTCACAAATTGGTTCCACTTACGTGTGTCACAGTTGCTCCAACAATTAACATTGTATACTTGTGTTTATCCTGTATTGTATCCCATGTTACACATAGCTGAACACGCCCTGCACACTATATAGATATAATGATGGTAAATTGAGGTGTAATCATGTTACCCACACTCCCTATAAAACAGGAGGCGGGAGACAGACCCTGAAGCACAGAGCTGGATATCCCTTTGGGCAGCTGCGTCAGCAGCAAAAACCCAGGCTGGCTGGACTGTGTGTTTACAGGTTTTAACACGCACGTCTCACAGGCAGGGAGGCACCCATAGGTGCTCGAGAGACTGCTGACACCAAACACACAGATGCAGTGAGTGAGGGTGCTGGGCTGGGCAGGGAGCAGGACAGCTTCATGAAAAAGTAAAACACCAGAGAAAAAGCATGTCCACACCTGCTTAACCCCCTTTCAGATCCTGCTTTCACTTTTCTCCTCAATTACGTGTTAAAATCCCCCTAAAAATAAATACAAATATTTGGCAGGGGACTCTTAAATATGGCAGCCCAAGTGTATTTTCTGAGAAACGGCTCACAGCTCAGAATTCACCTATTTTTCCATACCACTGTGTGACCACTGGTATTAAAACAAGAAGCGAGGGTGGTGGAAGTGTAGCACTGTAGGAGAGAATGAGAGAGTACCCAAGAGACGGCCGTGAAAACCACCTCCTCCTGACTCCCACCAGTAGAGCAGAAGCTCTCGCTCACCTTGAGGTATCCCATATGCATCTGAGCTTTCTCGCACATCTGCAGAAACGGCTGGACATTCGATTCATCCAGAATGATGTAAACTGCGACCTTCCTCTTGAAGCCAGCTTCTAGCATGTCCTTCAGGATGTCCACATCCGTGAAGAGGTCCATCACCACAGCAATCACCTGCAGGGGAGGACAGCAGAGGTGTGAGGAAGGGTGGCTTCTTCTAAAGAGGGGGTGGGGGTTCCCTAGAGGACAAGGTAATGGCCAAATACACTTATTCTAAGCAAAAGGAGGACAGGGAGTGTCCAGGGGGGGGGAGAGAACAATGTTTTTGAAGTGGGAGTCCCTATTTAAATCCCACTTCTCCATCTCCTTGTGAGCAGTTGCCACGATCTGACTAAACACTCTTGAACCGTTTCGTTTTAGTTAATGCAAGATTCTCAGTTGCCCCAGTATGCCGGGCACGGCATCGATACGCGGTGAAGGACAGCAGAGAAGCCACAACGGATCCCTCTAATACAAAATCTTTTCAAGATATATATCGGGGAAACTAAAACCCTCACGGGGCACTGCCCCTGCCACCCCCCCCCCCCAAAAAAATACTGTAATATTAAAATATCCAAAGAAAAGAACTTGATTAAAATTCACCAGCAGAACACAATGAGGTCTTAGTTTGTTTTAATCCAGGCTTTGCTGGAAAATACTCAGTTCCATTTGATTCCATTCTTACCCTTCCAGCAATGAACATGTTAAACGCCCTTACTTGTGAATGGGAAGACCTGTGTCTGTTTAGGGATGTTCTCACGAAATACAAGTCAGGCCTCCTGGTTCTTTAGAGCAGGGGCGGCTCAACTCCAGTCCTCAAGCCTGAGCCTCTGGGCCACTTGTGCGGAGGCAGGGATATCGTGAAAACCTGACCTGTTGGGGGTGCTCGAGGACTGGTGGAGTACCCCCTGCCTTAGAGCAGGCTTCATCAATTACAACGCACGTGCCCTGGGAAGCAATCAATGGGAACCCTTTCTGTGCCGTAGAGGCCGAATGATCAACCTAGCAGGAGATTAGACAGGATGTCAGGGAGACGCCATCTTCCTCCCCCCTCATTCGGATGGACATCTCTGTTAATGTAGAACTGATACATGCCAGCAAATTATGGGCAAAATATTGGCTAATGGCGCAAGCCCCGGGGAAAGCGTCCTCTACACACAGGGAGCCCGTTAACTAGCAACAAGGGCGGCGCTTAGATCCACCGAAGCGATGCGTCTGCCACGTTGTCAACCTTCGCAAAATACCAGGGAACAAGAACCAGCAGTAACCCATTCATTGCCAACACGGCGCCGATCGGGCATTTACAGCCACATGTAAACCCTGCGATGTAGTGGCAGAGCGTTTCTCTAACCAACCAACCACCACGTTTGATTTTCTCCCACGCCCAGAGTCGAAAGCCAAGCTGAGAATACGGAGCAATAAGAGGTTTTATTACAGCTCAATCGCAGCGAGATCTGAAATGTGCATTCCTGCCTAATCACGGGGCAGTTCCGCATAGCAAACCGAGAAGAAGAATGCCACAATCTAATCGGCTTCCTTAAACAAACGTAACTGGGCTAAAAACAAAGTGCGGCTGCTTTTTGTTTTGTTTTTCCTTCAGGTTCTCTGAACTGGGGAGTATTTCTCAATCAAGTTTCCTCCCTCCCCCCAACCCTGTCCTCCTTATAAGAGAGCGGGGGCTTTGCATGTGCGAACCATAGTTCGGCACACAGGAACAGCCGGGGGTGGGGGGGAGAAATCAAACCCCTCAAATCTCAGCTCAACATTTTTATAAAAGGTAACAAAGTTATTTAAACTCATGTGTTTAACTTTAATACACTTTGGTCCTAGCAGGGGCTGAACCTTTACCTCCTTCTGCCGCCAACAACATTGGGTCACTATCCCTTGTGGCAGAAAGTGGTTAATGGTTGAGCAACATTTGGTACATTGTCTCTTTAATACCATCCAAGCAGCTTAAAAAAAAATATATATGCAGCCTTTGATGACCTTTATTGAAAGCTAATTACCTAAGCGGCCTAAATCGATTTGCTCTCCCGTGATCGATCAGCAAAGATCCTGCTTCCCAGGGATCACTAAATGGCTGCCTTTCAGTTTCATCTCAATCCTTCCTTCAGTGTAACTCAGCAGCTACAATGTATCCTTATATTACTAAAGGCAACATTATCTATTGTTACAGCTTGAAGCTCAAACTGCTGGGAATATTGGCAACAAATGATCACAAACAGGAAAGTGTTACAAAGATCTTACACTGCTGGGGAGGTGGGATAAAGCCTGCTATAGAAATCAGAGGGTGCTCAGTGTATTACGAGTTGAATTTTAAAATGAGGGGAAAAAATAAATAAATAAATAAATAAAAAGGAAAGGTAGTAAAAATGATGCAATGCTAGAGAACTGATTTATGTAAAAACCGCCGTAGGATATTGCAGGGATTGCTCCTGTAAAACAGAAGGATACAGCCAGCTCAGGAACCACGTAGTTATGAAAGTTCCTAGCACCTTTGTGTCTAATATCCCACCCAGTGGTGGATTTCCCGTTAGGCCCGGCCTAAGGCAGCAACATTGTGGGGCGCCCAAAATGTCCGCCCCATATACATTTGCCGCGCTCCCAGGTCACTCGGGCCCGATGGGACGGCACTTACATGTAGTGCCTCCTTGCTGTCGCCCTCCTTCACCTGAATCGCAGCGGGATGCCACACGGTGTCTCGTTGCCATGGCAACGAGGCGTCAAATGACGACACCTTACCATGGCAACGCGACACCGTCACGTTGGTGACATCCGCGGCATCACGTGGCTGCGATTCTGAAAGAGGGCAGGAGCAAGGAGGCGGACGCCGCAGCGAAGTGCCTGGGGGCGTCGGATTTACAAACCCGCCGCCGACTCCACCCAGCGCAATGGATCTTGTAACTGTGCTGACCAGTACCGTGCCTGGGGTCACCAGTGAAGGGTCTCCGAGTGCATGGCCACTTTCTTCTGGAGAGCCGTTTGTTGGGCAATCAATTATTCTTGTTAATGGACGAAAACAATGGGATGTCACTGGGTGCACACAATGGGAGTATGGGTTCCAGAGGCAGGTCCGCATAGGGAGAGTACTTAGCCCTGTAATAACCTCTCTACTATTTCAATATTTGCATCACTACGTCCGTTCTGCAAGGATGAAACTGAACCAAGGACAGTGGTCTGTTTATTAGGTTAAATCAGGGATGGCCAACTCCAGTCCTCAAAAGGCCACCAACAGGCCAGGTATTAGGGATATCCCAGCTTCATCACAGGTGGCACAATCAACAACTGAGCCACCTATGCTGAAGCAGGGATATCCTGAAAACCCAACCTGTTGGTGACCCTTGAGGACTGGAGTTGGCCCCCCGCCCCCCCCCTCTCCCCTTTGACACAGGCCCTGACAACCCATAGTTCCTGCACAGGCCCTGGCGGTTACCTGACACTGTGCACTCGAGCAGAAAACAGGCTGTAATCTCTGTGTACCTGCGGATTAATCTGGCTGGGTCTGTGTGCACCAACAGGGCCCAGCACACTGTTCCCAGGCGGATTGAGTCATAGGGAGACAGGTGACGAGAGGAGACTGCGTCGGGTCCCGTGGGCCTGCAGGGTGACCCCGGAGACAAATCTAGGATTGTTATTAAATCAGCACGGTCTCCAAAGGTCAGGAACCCGCAGACAAATTCACAGAGGCCATCACGGGTTACATGGTTTGCCTACGCTATATTGCTGGCTCGGGTAAACACAGAGAGCACACAAGGTTAACGTGCATCACTCCTGACACGCCTGACAGTGCTGGCTATGGGAACAGTGTTGCACATTACTGCACAGTGAGGCTGCAGAAGGCAGGGTACAATGTGTGCGATATCACACCAGCCTCACTAATGTCTCAGCACTTTGGGAAAGGCAGCGAGATGTGGAATGTGAGCTTCTGCTAGAACGTGCAGTCCCACAGAGCGGGCCAGAAAACTAACATGTAACAGGCCAACCGACTTCCCTAAACAAATCTAACAAGGCTAATAGCAAAGGTTTCACTGCTGCCATCTCTTTGGAAATTTGTTATAAGTTGATAAGATGTATTACTACTGTGAAGCGCTATGTACATTAATGGCGCTATATAAATAAAGACATACAATACAATTAGGGGCTTCTGAGTGGGGAGGTGAGGGGGGGGGGTGTTTCTCCCCCCCTCCCCCCCCCCGTCCTTATCAGAGAGCCAATAAAGATAAGGGAGGGGGGATTCTGGCTGTACCAGCACTCGCTGATCACCCAGTGACATCGCAGAGAAGGGAGCAGCCAGAGGAGATCTAACCCTTCCCAATTCTCATTTTAAAAACAATAATTAAAAATACATATAGGCGTCAGATTTGGGTACAAAATAAATAAAAAAGGTTTCAATTACCCAGATGAGATCTTAATGTGTCACTAATATGAGTTTGTTGGTCCTAGGAAGGATTGCCCCTTTAAAACAAAAAATACACTTATTTGCCAGAAGCACAAAAATAAATAGTGTATGATAGTTAGGGGTTAACTCCTTCACTACCAGAGAGTTAGACCAACAGTTGTTTAATACATGTCACTATCAAAATGGTATTTTTGTGATTGTGATCTTGAGCCCTCGAATGGCAGCGTAACCGCATCTCTCCCCCAAACACTCATTTTGTTTCCAATGCACGCTCGGAGGTTACGGCGCCGTCTGCATTTGTTTGCCTTTCTAAACCGACTTGTTTAGTCTCCTAATCCTCACTGCGGGGTGCTCAGTCCAAAACATTCCAGGGCAGGGTGTCAGCGTCTGGGGACACGTGAGCTTCGTCACCAAGCGCGCACGGAGAAAGTGCTTCCCGTGTCAGGAGGTGCACACCCCATCTCAGAATTACCTTCATGAGATGGGAGCATCTCCAGCAGTGAAGTGGTTAAAGATGCAGCCCTGCTTAGCAACAGGACATCAAAGTTGAAATAAGGTGAAAGCACATATAGATACACATACACACCTATAGAGAACAGTGGCATATATTGAAAGTGCTCGCACCCTAGGAATCAGAGATATATATACACCTTATCCAAACCCATGGATCTGTGTAAAAGCAGCAGTACTTCACAGGTAAGTGAATCTAAAGTATATTGCACACAAATCCCAATGTTTCGGTCCTTTACCTCCACCCCGATGAAGGTCCTGCTTTAAGGACCGCAACGTTGGATGTGTGTCCGCAATATACTTATTGTCATTCACTTAACTCTGATGTGTTGCTTCTTTACCCCGATCCAGTGGTTTGGGTGTGTGGAGATTAATATAGATGACACACACACACACAAACACCTTTGCTCCATTCTCCGGCACGAGCACGAATACACCGTACAATCAAACAGCTGGTGAGCGAGCAGGGTGGCGATTGGTCAGCGCGCAGGTTTCTGAGACCTCCCTGCGAGTTTACATTAGGTGAACTGCTCCCTTTTCATGTCACGCGGCGACAATGTTACCAACCCAGATATGGTGTGTTCTCTGCTTCAGTTTGTATATAAAACGATGGGCAAGACCACCGGACTGTGTCTGTGTCACCTGGGAGTATGAGGACCCTCGGCTCGGTGGGGACTGCAGATCCAACGGCAAACAAATCTCTAAACAGCAACGTATGGGGGAGCTTAGCGTTGATTTTGATCCGCTAGTACAGGGGCAGCCAACTCCAGTCCTCAAGGGCAACCAACAGGACAGGTTTTAAGGACACCCCTGCTTCAGCACAGGTGTCTCAGTCAACGACAGGCACCTGTGCTGAAGCTGGGATATCCTTAAAAGCCGAGCTGTTGGTGGCCTTTGAGGACTGCAGTTGGCCGCCCCTGTGCTAGTGTCAACGAGGAAAATAGGGGGCGAGTAAATACAGCATCGGGAGGCGTCATTTGATCAACCTTATATAAATGTACGCACACACTGAGATCATTATAGCGCTTCACAGCATTAATACATGCGACATAATGGAATAATAGCTTGAGACATAAAAGTAACATTAGGAAAAAGGAGTTCCTGCCCCGAAGAGCTTACAATCTAAGTGGCAAGAAGGAACATACAGAGACAGTAGGAGGGTGTTCTGGTAAGTGCGTCTGCAAGGGGCAGCGTGATACAGGATCACTCACATTGACTTAGACGGAATTCCTCTGTATGGGCCAGAAGGCCGCAGTCCCAGCTCCAGACATAGCTGGAAGGAGTAGGGATTCAAAAACACTCAGCAACTTCTGATTAATGTCCCTCCCTAAATCCTCATCATCCTGCTTCAGAAACCTGTCCCTTGGTAGGTAGCGGCGGGGGCAGGGACTGCAGCCTGTCCTGGTAACAAATGACCTCACATACAGATGACCTCACATACAGATGACCCCCATCCATATCATCCAAACACCTTAATTGTGCTACTTTGTATCATCCCTTATATAGAAGTGAAATTATATATTTCACATGAAGAAGGGTGTAGCTCTTCGATCACTTGTGTTAACCCCTCACACATGCGGCCAACATGCAGGAGTCCATATTTCCTCTAAAGTGTAGAGTTTACTGGTCAGTAGAGCAAACCAAGAATGCCCAGTAGAGGCTTTTTTTGGCCATCCCTTTACCTGTGGAGTTGATGACCCACACATGAGCAGGCACAGAGCTCCCAACATCCATTACCAGAGTGAGGACTGGAGAGCATCTGTTACAGTTCTGGTGCATTGTGTTTCAGAACCATTGCATGTTAACACAGACAGAGTGATACAAGAGACCTTACAGCAGTGGTTTTCAAACCTTTTTTGGGTAAAAATGATATTCCGGAATTCTAATAGCGCGTCTGAGATCAGATGCACTATAAGGAACCCCAACCCTCTCTAATAGTGCGTCTGAGATCAGATGCATTGTAAGGAACCCCAACCCTCTCTAAGAGCGCGTCAGATCAGATGCATTGTAAGGAACCCCAACCCTCTCTAATAGCGCGTCTGAGATCAGATGCATTGTAAGGAACCCCAACCCTCTCTAAGAGCGCGTCAGATCAGATGCATTGTATATTCTTCTGTATTTGGTACAATTTTCAAATGAACTGAACATTTCAGGTAACCCTTTAGGGGTGCCTGAGGAACCCAAGGCGTCCTAGGAACCCCGATTGAAAAATCTTAGTGTATTGTATGGCAACTAACCAAATTGTCTGCCTCATGTGATGGGCCTCACTCTCTATGCTGACTTAATATTACAATGCAGTATCTCATTATGAGTGTTACAAGAGAAACTGCAGAGTTTAGTTCTAGTGCCTTATAGATACAATCCCATGTAGCCAGCAAACACATTTCTTACGTGTGTGTGTGTGTGTGTGTGTGTGTAAGGCCCACTAACTTTCATTCATCTGCATGGGCGTTAAAAAGAGTGCTAAGCTTTAGCATGTCTTGGTGCAGGGGGGGCACAAACTTTTTTCCTTGTGCCCCCCTGCCAATGGTCTCCTCACTCCCGCACTCCACCTCACCTTCGCTCTGGCGGCGTCACATGACCTTGCGGCGTCATTTGATGCTGCGTTGCCATGGCGACGCGGGAAGGATGCCGCCGGAGCCAAGGTAAGTAAAGGCTTACAGAGGCCCTGCAGCTCCCCCTGGCACTTAATTTAAGTGCCTCCGGGAAGCGCGCGGGGCCTCTGTAAACCCCGCGCCCCCCGCAGGCAGTCTCGCGCCCCCCAGTTTGCGCACCGCTCTCTTAGTGAATCTGAGCACAACGATCTTCCTAAGCAAATCTAACAAGGCTAATAGCAAAGGTTTGGCTGCTTTCATTGTGTGTGTGCCAACGAGTTACATGTTTAATTTCTTATGGGCCCCTTAACAGGGTAGTGTGTTAATCCAGTGTTTTCTTAACCCTTATCCCCACCCTGTCCTTATCAGTGAGCCAATAAAGATAAGTGCAGGGGGCTCTAGCTGTACCAGCCCTTACTGAACACACAGTCACATCACACCAGGGTTCAGAAGGGTGCTTCGCTTTAATCCCATTCACATTTCAGTGGATCCGAGCCTAAAAAAGGAACAGACAGAGGAAATCAAACCCTTCCCAAGTCTAACTTTAGAAATAAAAACAACACACAGCGTGTCAGATTCAGGCAAGTGGCATGTACCACCCTTTTGGAGACCCCTTAGGAATGTCTCTGGGGTTCGTTTACTTTGGTCCAAGGTGGGATTGTCCCTTTATCTGAAAAACAAAATTCCCTGCAGTGTGCAGCCCTATTATCCTCACAGTAGCCAATACCTCAAGGTTATTTTATTATGCTTTCATATGAACTGGAAGATGTCATCGGAGTGACTTTCAACGGCACTTTGCGTCAGATATCTGGCCTTTGTATCCCCGAATAGTTCTGGGCTTTCCACCAACATGCAGGCTGCCGGATCCTGTCCCGCAATGTCACGTCACTTACTGCAGGACTGGACATTGAACTGCCCGGGAAGTGTTGGATAGAGAACATCGTCATTGCGTGTTCTGACACAATCACCTCTAGTTTTTTTTCTTGTTTTTTTTAAATTACAAAAATGATTGAAGAATCAACACTTCATGAATCAGCATCTGCAATTATCAGTCATTACTGCTAATCTTCATTAGTTTCCAAATCCAGTGATGAATCACACTGCAAAATACCGTAGGGTTGCTGTTTATGTGCTGGTCCGTATTACCCGAATCAGGCAAAGAGGCACTGGGGAATGTGTATGCGTAGCTGTGGACTTATGGTATGTGTGGAATTCAGGGTGGGTGATCGGGACACAGCTTTGTAACATGCAAGGCAGTGGGTTTTTTTTTAAATAGGGGTTCCTAGGAAGCCTTGGAGTCCCCGGGCATCACTAAAGGGTTCCCTGCAATTTTCAGGTCATTTGAAAATTGAACCAAATACACAAGAATTTACAATGCATCCGACATGCTATTAGAGAGGGTTGGGGTTCCATACAATGCATCTGATCTCAGACGCGCTATTAGAGGGTTGGGGTTCCTTACAATGAATCTGATCTCAGACGCGCTATTAGAGAGGGTTGGGGTTCCTTACAATGCATCTGATCTCAGACGCGCTATTAGAGAGGGTTGGGGTTCCTTACAATGCATCTGATCTCAGACGCGCTATTAGAGAGGGTCAGGGTTCCACAGAATGACAATATCATTATAGGGTTACTTAACCAAAAAGGTTGGAAACCCAAGTATTACACAAACACTGAGCATGCTTTCCAACAGCAAATAACTAAACACGGGGGATTCACAGAATGACAAACTTGGACCTCTGCCCTATGAACTTGAATACTGTACTGTTGGAACCAATCAGCTGGATGTGTAGTTGTGCGTGGGCAGAGTTCTATTCTGTTGGCATGGTGTTTACCAACACAGAATTTGATGGCAGATAAGAATCACTTTGCCCACCAGGTCTGACCATTTCTTTGCTGGTTCTGAAGCCTCAGGCCCTGTTGGATTTTGTCTATTTCAAGCATTTTTTTTAATTCCCTTACTATAATAAACTGAACAGCTTCCCAGCAGAGGTGGCAATGAATCCGCTTCCTCCCATTTGCCCTGACCCTTGCCCTGCCCAGCGGCAGAGCCCTGACCGCCTGCTCCAGCACTTCTCTTTCTCTGCACTGTTGAAACCCTTTACATTACTTGAAAAGTTTCAATCAAGTTTCCATCCTCTCCAAAGCAGCACATTGGCAGGGCAGACGCCCCACTCACAAACCTGGGCCTTTTAAAAACACATACATTGCAAGATGTTGGCTTTCAACTATTGCACTCACCAAATTGTGAGACGCTGAGCAGCAAAAATGGTCCAAAATAGCCACATTAAGGGTATATATTCAAATAAATGTGACGTCTCTAACGTGTTACAATTCATATAGTATCAAGGTATTTCCAAAAAAAATAAATAAAAGGGAGCTCCACATGGACCAGGATCAGTGCACCTCGACAAAGAGCTCCACGCTTGAAACGCGTTGGTGGGGGGCCCTGTTGCCCCATTATGTAGCTGGTTGATGTTAAATATTGTTCATTTTATGGGAGACTCTCTGGTAATTGAATTTTTCCTGCTCCATGTGGTGCTCTATTTTTCCGGGAAATACAATTTGTACATGCGGTGGAAGAAAGGATGCACACTCACCAATGTGAGTTTTTACTCTATGTATATACACCACTTTGCTTATGTGGTAGTTCCACTTCGATATACCTCTGTCTGGACACAAGCATGTAAGGATTTTTTCTGTGGTGATCGTGGAATCCTGACCAGCTAGTCGAAGTATAGTGAACTAGGGGTGTTATTATTTGGAGGTCATGCATATTTGATACCCAAGGGTTTCACACTGGACTTTATCATCAGTCTCAAAGGACTTTCCTTGCTTAAATAAGCTATTTGACTATATAGATAGGGCACCATACAATTTAGTATATTCTCTTGATACTATATGTGCATGTTTTATATAACTTCTGTCGTCTTCCATCCCGATTGCAATGCAGAACACAGGTGTCGCCGCATTAGCTTTCCCCGCTGCCATGGAAAACCACGGGAAGGGGAGACGCGCAGACAGGACGGGGGAGGGAGATAAATCACAGTGGTTTTTTTTTTGCTGCTATGGGGGGGGGGGGGGGGGGGGGGGGATGTGAATCTGGCTCCATCTTTATGCTGGCGCCATATATAACTAATAATCCGTTGACCCAACATTTCGTGCCATGCAAGGTAACCTCCTGGAAGTGAACAGCTCTGTTCCTCCCCACGCATTGCATCAGCTCTGTGCACATCCAGCCTGTTAGACACACCTTGCAGGCTGTTCACACATCCTCTGAGATCAGTGCAAAGTATGAATCATGTGGTGATGTCAGACACTCCTAGCATGCTAGGACGCTGCCAATGCCAGTACCGGGCATCGTGTAGTTAAAGCGTTCGCCTGGCTCCGGATCACATGGAGATACTTATCCAGGGACATCTTAAGGAGTAATCTGTGCAATATCCTACGTGATTTTTTTGTTAAGAAATCAGGTGTGTAGTATCAGATAATACTTTTTAAAAAAAATAATTAAATGCAACCCTGAATGCCATTTCTAATGAGTTTTAATATACTCAGCATCCTTTGATTGCTATAGCAGGTTTATCCCACCTCCCCAGCCATGAAAGATCTTGGCAACACTTTCCTGTTTGTGATTATTTGTTGCCAATATTCCCAGCAGTTTGAGCTGCAAACAGTAACAATAATGTTACCTTAGTAATATAATACATTGTAGCTGCCGAGTTACACTAATTGAAGGATTGATTGAAACTGAAAGGCAGCCATTTAGTGAACCCTGGGAAGCAGGATTTTTGCTGATAGATTATGGGAGAATTAAATCGATCGGCAGCATCGGTAATTAGTTTTCAATAAAAAAGGTAATCAAAGGCTGCATATATTAAAACAAAAGAGGAACTTTAAAGGAGGAATTGGGGCTAACCTGTGCCCAAACGCCCAGACCATACCCTCTTAACCCTCAAGCTGCTGGTCATTCTGACAGCAAAGGGGTTGCTCACAATCTCACCCATTAGGGGGGAAATACAGGGTTTGGGGGGTAATGACGCTGGATGAGTAAAGATGTTAGCCACTGCCTTTCCTGGGGGCCCTACACCACACTGGGGAAAAAAGGGTGCTATAATTATAACAGACAGGAGACGACACTCCACCCCGATACAGGAAACTGAAATCACTGATGTGCTGGGGAAAGGTTTCTTCCCCATCTCACTCCCTCACTGTCCTAAACACTTCACATTCCAGAGCAATGAAGCACAGCCCTCTGGCAATGAAGGGGTTGATGCACGTTGAAGATCTATTACACATACATATATACATACATGAGTTCTTCAGTATTAGGCGATAAATAAAAAAGGTGTCACCTAATACTGAAGAACTCATTTATTCTGCACTATCGCAACTGGATTAACATGGCTATTTCCGGTGCGTTTGTTATATAAAAATATTACTTGTGAGCACATTCACGTCAGCAGCCCCGCTTTTCGCCATCATCACCTTCCTAGCATATGCAGTGCTTCAACTGCAGGAAGGGATTCTGGGAAATGACATGCAAATGAGCACACACAGTGCCACCTTTTGCCTGAAATCAATTATTTCATGGAACCCTTAAGACAATGCTCGCGGTTTTAAAAACATAGCCTGGGATGAGATGCAAAGCCAGTGAACCCACGCACAGCCAGACTGTTTAGACCTTGTGGGTCTCAGTGTGAGGTTAGTTGTACTAGAGAGAGAGATATCTATATTTATATCTATATCTATCACGCATACATATACACACACCCATACATATACACACACCCAGACTGCTGGGTGTGTGAAAAAATAATAATTATATGAATCGTCAGCATGTCATACTATGTCAATTACTTAATAAACAGATCAATGATATTTAAATACTAATCGGAAACAAGGTCTTACTAGCCCTGGTATATAAAATTTTGTGAGTGGGGGGGGGGGGGGGGGGGTATGAAGATTTCTCTGTCACATTCCTTTACATTAAGCTGAAATGACTATACTTGACATAACATGCATTACTTGGGGGGAGGAAAAAAGGGGAAAAAGAAGACAAGAGACAAAAGATTAAGTAAAACAGACAAACTGTGAAGGAGAGGATCGGTTACAAAGAAAAACACGTAAAAAAGAAAAAAAAAGAAAAAATAAAAAGGGAGAAGAAAGGATAAAATGAGATAGAGCGTAAAAAGGAAAAATAAGAGAAAAAGAAGGAAGGACAGAAAAGAAAAAGAAGAAAAGAATGAAAAGAATCGAAATAAGAAAAAAAGGAGAGATGTTTCAGAGGGAACGAGAAAAAGGAAAAAAAAGTAGGGAATAACCACCTACCTTCCAGTTATTAACAACATAAGGGGCTTTTTTACAAAAAACATAGCACTTTAAACTGATCACATTTCACACCTACGGCCTTATTGCTTTTACCTATCACTAACACATGTCAATATTAACCCACTATTTTCCACCTGCCCACCTCTCACACACCTTGCACACTCCAATAACTGAAAGGTGGCGCTAACGTCAGCCCAAACAAATAATAAAAGACCATGGTCTTTTTTTGTCACTGGCGTGTAACTCCCTCCATTTGATAACATCAGGACAACTTAAATTGAAAACCGACATCAGTTGACCTAACAGAATACGATCCCGAGAAGACTCACACAACTTCCATTTACTATACAACCTTTTTTCCGCACCCGTCCATCAGTTTACTAACATATATTTACTCGTAATTTTACCCCAAGCTAGAATTATAATCTACCGCCCAATCTTCAGAGCGCAGCCCTACCGTGCGTTGCCCTTCGCTCCTCGCCGGCCAACTAGCCTCTGTCCAAAACCATGACTCAATCCAATTGGTCTCCTTCGTTTCCCCTCGGTGTTTTGGCTTTCTTGCCGGGGCGCAGCACGGCGTGCTCCAGCCTGGTTTTCCTTTCTTGTACCGTCGCCGCACCTCCGAAGTGGGTGAATGGCTTCTTCCCCCCTGATCGTGATGGGCGTTGCGCGTTGGCCTGTGGGTCCTATCCTGGGCGGCTAGTAGCCTTTCGGCGTCGGCCGTCGTGTGAGACAAAAAAAAAGGGTGGCTGGATGAAGGTTGGTGTTTTCCTAGTTTTTTGTCAACCCCATCCCCCACGTGTCACCCCCCCTAAGTGTTGTCACCCCTCCCCCCCACGTGTGGAACCGACCGTGTCACCCCCTCCCCCCCGTGTGGCAAGTACTCACTTTCTGTGCCTGTGTGATCATCTTCCTGACCATCTCTTTGATATGAGGCTGCCCTTCAATGGGTGGCTGCATATACACCGTAGCCCTGGTCACTCCTCGGTAGGCTACAGTGTCCGGCCACCCCAGGTCCAGCTCTGGGATGGAGCAGTCCGATTTGTCCGGCCAGTATTCCAATGAATGGTCCCCGTCCTCCTCCTCCAGGTCCTCTCCTCCTCCCTCCCCAGACCTGCAGTGTCCAAGGTCCGGGTCAAAAGGTTCTACCCTCCCCACGATGTTGCTGAGCTCCAGGTCCGAGAGGAAGTCCCTGATGTTCTCCTTCTTGATGGTCTCATAGAAGGCTCCGGCCCCTTTGGACACCAGCGCCTCCAGCGCAAACCTCTGCTCCTCGCTGTAGAAGAACTCGGGCTTGGCCTCGCTGGACCGCCAGTTCACGTTGTGGTTGTCCAGGCACTGGACTTGGGACAGGGCCATGGCTGCTGGGGGTCTCCTGCGGACCTCGAGGTCCGGTCTGTAGAGCAGATCCCAGAGGAAGGGAGTCAAGTTCCCAGTGGCGGTGTAGGGGTGTATGGCAGTGTTGAGTATTACAGGAGGAGGTGGTTACGTTCACAGTGGCGGTGTAGGGGTGTATGGCAGTGCTGAGTATTACAGAGGAGGAGATTAGATGTTGCTGTGTAGAGTGTATATCAGTGCTGGGTATTACAGAGCAGGGGGTTGGATGTGGCTGTGTAGAGTGTATGTCAGTACTGAGTATTACAGTGGAGGGGGTTAGCTGCTGCTGCTGGATGTATTCTGTGTGTAGGGGACAGAGAGAGAGCCATGGCCGGGGTCCTGACCCCCCCCCCCACTGCGTGACCTGCTGACCTGGTCACTCCCCACCTAGTGTCCACTCCGCTTCCTCAGTGACCCGCTGGACTCTGCCTGCTTCCTCCCGTGGGGTCCGGCGAGCTTCCCGGGGATGCGCTCAGTGACCCGGTTCCGTCCAGTTGCTCTCTCGGTTGCTGCTCCCCAGACTGAGCTCCCCCGGCACACACAGGTAAGAGAGTAATCACGTGACTTCAAACCCAGCCCCACCCCGCCCCCAAACACGCCCACATCACGTGACAGCCTGAGCTTCTCCCCACCTCTTCGTCCCTGCACTCGGAGTGTGCTTATAGTGCTGGCGACGCGACCGATGATATCAACCCGTCGCCATTAGCGAAAGTTGTAATTAGGTTTTTAGCGAAGTCGCTGGCGACAAGGCGGCCAATGACGTCACTAAAAGGGGGCCCCGCGCAATTTGATTGGTTTAGAGACAGTCACATGTGGCGACTGTCTCTAAAAAAATCAAATTTACCAGCTTCAACATTTTTGGTCGCTACGCAAGCGTTTGCGACGGAGTCAATGTATTTGTTTCGGAGCGACGTTGCGTCGCCATCGCCAGGCACTATAAGCGCAGCTTAAGGCTGAGTGTATAGTGCCGGCGACTGCACTATTGAGAGCAGGAGCAACTCTCGCCACAGCGCTGCGGCCCCCCCCCTTGCAGCGGGCCCGGCGCCATTTAGGGAGGGCTCTCGTCCCTGCAGCGTCCGCCACAGCGGGCGCTGCAGTAGCCAGCGGGGACCAGGCCTTAAACTTTAGTTTTAAGCGACGTCGCTGGCGATAAAGCCAGTGACGTCAAGAAAGGGGGGCGGGCTGTGCACTCTGATTGGTTTAGAGACAGTCACATGTGGTGACTGTCTCCAAAAAATCTAATTTACCGACTTCAACATTTTTATAAGCACTTGCGACAGAGTCAATGGATTTGTTTTGGAGCGGCGTCGCCGTCGCAAGGCACTATAAGCGCAGGCAAACTCTGCAGCCCACGGAATCCACTGTCTCCCACTTTTATTACCCCTCCCCCTCCACCAATTTTTTTTTTTTTTTGCACAAATATCTTAAACTTTGCATGTTTTTTTTCTTTATTTTCAGTGGGTCAAAAACATCCCCCTAGGAAGATCTGTTATTTTTTTATTTTTTTTGGTTACTTAAATTATTTATTGATCTTTTTTTTCAAAAGGGGGTACAAAAAAGAAAAAAGGAAGGGGGGGTGATACAATGATACAGTATTACTTACAATCTGGTGATAGCACAAGAGGGAGGGGGGCTTAGGGGAGAGGGGAAGAGGACAGCTTTTGAAACAACATAACATATTGAGCAATTTGGGTTATTTTTATTCTGCGCCAAATATACAGTGTTTCCCTGTGCTGGGTGTCATCTCCTTTTAACCCTTTCACTGCCGGAGAGGCCAGGAACACGCGGCTTTGGCGGGCGTCAAAGCTTTTCAGCGAGGCGCTGCTGGAAAGCGTCCACGGCCGGGAAAGTTGTGACTGGCGGCGTGCGCTCGTTTCACATACGGAACGACCGCCGGGATCTCCGCATTTCTCACAGTAACCGCTGTAGACACAAGGTCTGTGTGCGGATATGCGGGTACACTGCGGAGTCGGCAGGGTATGGTTGGTGTTCAGGGGTTTGAGGGGGGGTTGGTTTTGAGTCGCAGACGGATAGGTGCATTTCCAAACTTTTAGCACAGTTGAGAACAGACCGTATCATTCTGGTGACTTCGGAGCACAGGGCCTTCCTCCAATCAGTACGCAGACGCGAGGGGACTCACAATGTATGTGTATATACATACATTTATTGCGTAGGGCAGGGGCGCTCAACTACAGTCCTCAAGACCCCCCAACAGGTCAGGTTTTAAGGATATCCCAGCTTCAACACAGGTGGCTCAATCAGTCCCTGCTTCAGCGCAGGTGGCTCAATCAGTGGCTCGGTCTCCGAGTAAGCCTCTGATTGAAACACCTGTGTTATCCTTAAAACCTGACCTGTTGGGGGGGAGGGGGGTTCTGGAGTTGAGCCCCCCTGGTGAAGGGACAGATCTAAACACAGGAGCGGTGATAAATGTTTTATGGGTGTCAAATGAACAACCACTCCTATGGTGAACGTGTGTATATATAGTAAAGTTATTATTACGTATCCTTCATACACTTTCTCCCAATGGGACGCAAAGCACTCCATATACATTACAATATAGCGCTTGATTTTACCTGCCCCTGCCCAGGTGAGCTTACAATCTATGTTTGGCGTCTGAGGCACAGGGAAATAAAGTGACTTGCCCACGACAACAAGGAGCCGACACCGGGAATTCAACCAAAGTCAGTGCCATGGTTTTCAGGGTCACTGAGCCACTCCTTCCATCCAAATATGTAAATGTACACACACATTCATTACTTATTTACACACATATATTTACATATAGTACATATCAGCATACAGTGCACTGTAAGTACAACACAAGAGCGGGGGAGGACTGTTGTTTCCCGCTACACCAGACCATGTACAAAGTTTCTATGAAAACCTATGGTGCCCCATGTACAGTAGGGAGGGCGTCTGCTAGGTGTGCGTAGGGTTGCCAGGAGGCTTTTCCAAAAATACTGGACGCAATGGTGAAAGGTGCGACGCGCTTGAGATATACACACATACGCACGGGCAAACACACATGCTTGAGACACACACACCTCTCTACGCTCTCCACTCCATGCTGTTTCCTCCTCTCCTTGGCCCCACCCTCAGGCTCCTGACACCTCTTCCTGATTGGCTGCAGTACCCAGCAGCAGCCAATCAGGATGGAGGAAGCTGCCCAGCCCCTTAGCAGCAGCCCTGCTCTCTCCCTGCTCTGAGATATCCCACGGCCCCCCAAGCCGGTCAGGTCACTTTGTCCAGAGAGGTAATACCGGAAACATATGTCCAGTAGTACCTCTCATTTTTTACTGTACAGGGTGTCCAAATACAGGACAGTCCGATTCAATAGTGGACACCTGGCAACCTTAGTGTGTGACCTCATTGCTACTTTTGCCACTTGTGCCATGTTCATAGCCCATGAAATCCCAGAGGAAGGAGTGGCTCACTGGGTAAAGACAGTGACTGTGAAACAGAGTTTGAAGCAGGCGAATCCTGGTTCAATTCCCGGTGTCAGCTCCTTGTGACCTTGGGCAAGTCACTTTATCTCCCTGTGCCTCAGGCACCAAAAACATAGTGTGTAATCTCTACAGGGACTGTGTCTGTAACCATCCTATATACAGCGTTGAGTATACTGTCATCACTATACAAGGGAAAACTATATATTATATAAAAGAGACTACTCTGCCTTGTGATACCCAATAAGCCGAGTGTCTCCTGGTTCCAAACCAGCCCTTCCTAGTGATAGTTATAAGAAATTGACGATTGTAACGGTGCTAACTTGTGAACAGTGTTCTGATATAAATAAAATAAGTATAACAATAATATAATGTATATCAGAAATAAAATATCTTGAAGTGAATAATTAATGTGAACTGTGATCAATTAGTGAATATAGTGACAAATAAATTCCACCACCCAGTTTAAAGGTGCTAATTGAAAAGCTTCTCAAAACCCTTCTTTAGACTGTTCTCTTAGGGGCCTATGCAGAGAGCAGCGCTAGAATACAGTAAATTGGAGAGTTTAAGAAAAAGTAGCTTTAATGGAGAGTTTTATTCTCCATATGCAGAAATTGGCGAAATCCGCTATTTTTAGCATTACTGCATGTGGAGAATTGTAAAGGAGGAGATTCGCGCAGCTGAAAGGGAGAAAAAAAAAATCGCGCATTTTTTTTTGTTTCCCTATAGCCGGCGAGCTCCTGCTTCTTGCCAACTTTAGTTGGCGGAGAAAATTGACGAAAATCGCGCCAAAAACAGCCGCTAGATGGCGAGCGCGCCTTTCTGAATTTGGATATTTTTCAGACTGGCGAGATGTAGTTTCTCGCCAGCCGCGCGGCGAGATTTTCAATTAGAAAAAAAAAATGGCACTTTTTTCCTACCTCGCCATTTTCGGCTGTTTTTAGCGCGATTTTCGCCGGAAAATGGCGAGATTGTTAATAGCGCTGCTCTCTGCATGAGGCCCTATGTCTGTTCTGTTCCAGGATTCTTCAAAGGTTCAGGCGAGCGCCAATCAGGATATTTATTGCTCAGTTCAGAGAGAGGAGTGTCTCTGTATTGCCTTATTAATAAGAAGAAAAGTGTGAGTGGATTATTTTTCACTTTTAAGAAAATTACACCAGGTTGAAACTGTACCATACCATGTTGCTTTTATTGTTCTTTTACATAATGATGACGTGAACATTGGCGCTCCCCTGAACCTTCCTAGCGTTAGGTCAGGCTGATGCTTCAGGACAGAAAGTTGATTCACCTCCATGATTTCCCCACATTCCTTGTCTCACGTCGTCCCCATATGTCTTGATTCAGGACAGCTAATCTGTAAACTTCCATAAAATACGAAGGATTTATTTATAATTTGGACCAATTAATACAAATAAGAAGGCTTTAAAACATAAAATAATTTGCTGATTAGTTTTTAGAAACATTTGATGTTTTACCAGGAAATAATACATTGACGTCTAATTTTCAAGTATTTTAACTGTTTCTACAGTGATTCTTTTGTTCCCTATTTACGCAGGAGTAAAATGCTGGTATATTTACAGTATTTAGCCCATCTTAAAATGACCGCCACGTCCTCCCGTAGGAGTAATAACAGGATAGTGTGTAATAGGAACCGGAGGGGGAAATAGAAAGTTGTATATTCTCAGCGTTTCCCCAAATTTTAGGGAGACTGCATCTTTGTTCTATAAAATGTTACTCTTCAAGGTGACAACGTCTCTGTACTTGTGGGTAACAACAGAGCAGGTAATAAGGCATATTCCTAATCCTCTCCAACCCCATTGGGACCAGCTGTGTGGCTGGACCAATCTGTACCCTATGTAACATCCCCCTCCCCCCAACCTTAACGGCTTCAGCTGTCAGACTGGGCCATATTCTAACCTGAGCCGCACCTTATCCTACAATAAGCAGCCACCTTATCTTGTTTCAACATGGTCCCCCATTCCATCTATACTGTAAGCTCCCCAGTGCAGGGCCCTCATTAGCTCTGCATCTGTTTGTGCATGTTTATCCTCACCTGCATGTAACTCTGTTTATGTGCTTACTATACAGTACTCTGTACCCCCATTGTGTCGCGCTGCGGAATATCTTGGCGCCTCACAAATAATACGATGAAACAAACGATAATAATATGCACTGATCATGGCCCTTTTTCAGACGCACTTACCAGAACACCCTCCTAACTGTCTCTGTCAGTTCTCCACTTAGATTGTAAGCTCTTCGGGGCAGGGACTTTTCCTAATGTTAGTTTTATGTCTGAAGCACTTCTTCACATTATGTGTTATTTGTATTATTTGTTATTTATATGATTATGTCACGTGTATTACTGCTGTGAAGCGCTACGTATATTAATGGCGCAATATAAATAAAGACATACATACTTACATACATACATACACACACATACATATAGGACAGATGTTGAACATTGAAACGCATGCTTGTTGTCAGCCGGAGCTGGCTGAATCTTCCCTTTTATTGTGTGTGTTGGCTCCAAAAACCATATTCAGCAAGTTTGGGCTTTTCGAACCGCCAGGTCTGCATAGGCACCACAGAGTGATCGAGGTATGTTCTCTCGTGTGGAGCCGTTCGGATGAGTCTACAGCATCCTCGGGCTATTCTCAAAGCCAAATGAGAGCCAAGGAGTTAAAGTAGTTCTGTGTCTTGCCTGCTGCTTTAGTTCTGCAGAACACTAGGGGATAGGTTATGCATCAAGTCCCTAAAATCTGAGCCATGACCTGCCTTAAACTTGTCTTATTCCGTCTGCTTCCATTCATACCAACTATAAGAAGCTTGTTAGACAATGTTCCTACATGTTAAGCAGAGATGTTAGCCGGAGATGTCTATACCACAACATATTTGCTCGAATAATATACTTTTGGACTCATAACCCTTGTGAGGGAGTTACCCTTTCTTTTCAATAAAATGAAGGTGACCCTATTGCAATTCATATACAGTATCTCATCTTTATAATAAGTGCTGTGATACTGGTCAGCCAGAATAACGGCCTCGGCACACCTCAGACACCCTATTATTTGGAATGGTAAGTGTATCAGTCCAGGAATGTTCCGGAATGGAGCACTCTAATTGGCTGATGATGCACTGGGCCTGTCTAATCACAGGATTTCAGAATGTTCCGTAATTCACTGGGGGGAACTCATCTTCCGTTACAATTTGGAGGAGTTATTCAGTAAACGTCGATCGTGCAGAACGTGCCGTTATCGCACGGAAAGTCCCACTGACTTCGATGGAAGTGGCCCCCGATCGCAGTTTAACGAATAGCCCCCGTTAAGTTTCTGGGGTTTTGGCCTTGCACTATAAATAAAGCCAACAATGTATGATAACATTTATAATGGGAGGGGAAAAGTTGAAAAAGAGATAGCAAGGCGATGTATAATAAAAGGATGTTTTAAGTGTTTATAAAGTCGCCCAAAGTTAAAGATGAAGACTACATGTGAACCCGTGAGCAGTTATCGATTGCCCTATAAGTGTAACGCTCTAGAAGCGGTATTGGTGCTGGAAAAGTGTTAATTCATTGTAGGATGTAATACCTTTTAATTGACTAACATGAGGGTTCTTCTAAGATGAATTATATTCTACAGAGCTTTCCTCACCTCACAGGTCTCTTATTCGTGTGTAAAGAGCTTTCCAAACCTCATAGGTCTCTTCTTCACATGTACAGAGCTTTTCGAACCTTACAGGTCTCTTATTCATGTGTACAGAGCTTCACAAACCTCACAGGTCTCTTCTTCATGTGTTCAGAGCTTCACAAACCTCACAGGTCTCTTCTTCACATGTACAGAGATTCCCAAACATCACAGGTCTCTTCTTCATGTGTACATTTTCATCATGTAAGGCAGGGGGCGCAATCTTTTTCTCCTGCGCCCCCCTGCCGGCTGTCCTTCTCTCCGCACCCCCCCCCCCCTTACCTTGGTTCTCGGCGTCTGGGCGTCATTTGACCCGATTTTTGGTAGCCGAAATTATTAGATTTTTCAGGAGCCGTTGCCTCATGTGACAGCCCCTGAACCAATCAGGAGCATGGTCGCCCGCGCCGCCGCAAAGCGAATACAACTTTCGCTTGTCGCCGTCACTATAAGCGTGGCCTAAGTGAGGTTTACAGAGGCCTTCTCCGCTTCCCTGGCATTTAATTTGAGTGCCTTCGGGAAGCGCGCGGGGCCTCTGTAAACCCCGCGCCCCCCACAGATAATCTCGCGCACCCCTGATGTAAGGCAAAAGTGAGCTGCTCCAGCCATCTGAGAGTTGATTAGGGCACTGCAATAGCTAAACAATGATCCAACAATGAATTCGGTGTGCTGCTCGGAGCTCAGACTGGAGGTTTGTTATTTAGAACAAAGATTTCATAGAGTTATGCCAAAAGGCTTCAAATCTGCAAATTCCTCCTCAGGCTCTTATGAGTTAGTAAGAGATTACAAGACAGGAATTCACGGGGCCAGAAGTGTTCTGTGTGCATGTACAGTGTTGTGTATGCAGCCAACGCTTCAGGATATATTCTCCTCCAGTGCATTTTATACAAATAAAATTGACAACACACACATCACTGTAGCTATAAATGACTTCCACAATGGGGTGTATTCACTGTAGTGATATATCTGTTTTCCGTCTATGTAATTCACAAGGATACATATGTCTGTCTGTCACATACTCTACTTCCTGCTACGCGGTCCTGTTATACATCGATGGAAAGTGTTCTACGCGTTTTGAATTTTGCAACATTTTACCCAGAAATGTTGCCAAAACGGTTCCAGTTTTCACTGCCCCATCCCCGGCTTGTGTTTATTTCTTTGCCTCCTTTTGGAAGTCTTATAAGTGACTTCAAAGCTCACCATTTAAAATAGGTACTTAATCACCATTCAATTCTACAAACTCCAGGCCGTTTGTCTGAAATTGTATTGTATTGTATTGTATGTCTTTATTTATATAGCGCCATTAATGTACATAGCGCTTCACAGTAGTAATACATGTGGTAATCAAATAAATAACAGATAATATAAATAACAGATCATGGGAATAAGTGCTTTAGACATAAAAGTAACATTAAGGAAGAGGAGTCCCTGCCCCGAGGAGCTTACAGTCTAGTTGGTAGGTAGGGAGAACGTACAGAGACAGTAGGAGGGAGTTCTGGTAAGTGCGTCTGCAGGGGGGCAATCTTTATGTATCGTGTTCAGAATATCCACAGTGCTATTCATATGCTTCTTTAAGCAAGTGTGTCTTAAGGTGGGTCTTAAAGGTGGATAGAGTGGGTGCTAGTCGGGTATTGAGGGGAAGGGCATTCCAGAGGTGAGGGCAGTCAGTGAAAAAGGATTAAGGCGTCTCTCTTACATTCCACCCTGCGCATGTACACGGGCAATGCTCGACGCTTATCACGGACATTCACTGGAATATATCCTATCGGCTTTTCCCCATTATCGCTTGGCATACAATGCTTTTACTGCAGCCAGGGATTCTGGGTAGTGACATGCAAATTAGGACAGTGTGTCACTCTTTACTTCCTATACATTTTAACATGGGACCCCTATAAGCCTATGCCTGCCACATTACACAACTTTTCAGCGCAGCCTGGGTTACAAAAGTGCATAGCCAGTAAATCTATGCACAGACAGCTGTTTCGACGTTTTGGGTCTCATCAGTGCGAGGTTGGTTGCTGACTCTGCGACGTGAAGCTGGTAAGTGGGTATAACCAGACATTAAAAAAGATAAGATGGGTAAAATCTGTATGGCTTGTGAAACTATGAACGTTTGAGGCTTCCTATGAGACTGCCTTCAAATGAATCCTATGAGCGATGTATGTTAGAATAAGGTAATATCAGTGTATTGAACATTTGAACTATGTACCCGTGACTCAGTATGTGAATAAGTGTGTATCAGTGGGTCTTCCTGAAGTCACCTCAAACATAAAGCCATGGTTTGTAGAATATATCTTTTGTTGTAAACATGTTTGCTGAGATTTTCTGAGCATCGCTGGCAGTATAACCGCACCCTGGCTGGGATGCAAAGGTTTGCTATTGTTCTGTAAAAGCACAAAACCTTTTTAGTCAGGGCTGCTTTTACATTTCGAGGACAATAACCCTTTGCTGGAGTTGGGTAGAAACGGCAGGTCATGAATTCTCTAAAGAGGGAGACTTTAGGGTACTTGTATTGAGGAGAAAGTGATATATATATATATATATATATATATATATGTATATATATATATGAGACCGTAACTTTCCCTCGAGAAGAAGAATGATGGGGAATCGTCGCTCGGTTGCCCCCCCCGTATGTCCCAGTTCCCCTATGCTAATATAGACAGTCCTTTATCCTATATCCGTCACTTCAGTATTTGATCCGGGAGGCAAAACAACACAACCCCAGTGACATTATCCAATAATTCTTATAAGGGAAAAAGATATCTTCCTGACTCCGTAATGGCAATCGGATTACTCCCTGGATCAACATCCTTTCCATTTTACTTATTTGGTATAGTCCTGTATACTTTCCTTTCTAAAAAGATATCCGAACCTTTTTTTGACAAATCTACTGTATCTGCCATCACAGTCTCCATGGCTAATGAATCCCACATTGTAACCTGCCTTACTGTAAAGAACCTTTTTCTTTTGTTTGGCTGGTGAAATCTCCTTTCCCCAACCTTAAGGGATGTCCCCTAGTCCTTTGTACTGCTCTTGGGATTAAGGCATCTTTTATGTAGAGGTGCGAGCGCATGGCGAGCGATCCCTGCACTGCCTTAGGTTAGCATAACCCAACTGACTACAAAACATAAGGGTTCAGTTTCACTTAGAAACAATGAAGTCAAATTGTTCCCATTTGATCATGAAGAATAACTTTAAATGAAAAATCTCCCTTGAGTTGTGGTGTAAGGGGAACATTCTAAGGAGCTGACTGAGCTGGCGACTGAAGAGACAGATGTTGTCTCCATAAGAACAAGCTGAGTCAATCAGAGAGTTCCATGGCTGAAATACCTGGGTGTCAGACCCTTATGGTGGCAGAACAATAGGGTGTGTGACAATGTATAGAGCACGCTGGCTTGCCAATGGCAAAGCTTTGAATAAATGACACTTACCGCTGGGCATGAGTTCAATGACCAGCTTGGGGTAGGCGATATTGGAGCATCCAACCTCGGCTCCGCAAACCTCGACACACACCTCGGGAACTACACAGCCAACCGCGTCTGCAAAATGCAAGGTATTGGGGGGGGGCTGTTAGGAAGAGAATGGGGGGCTAGAGCCTTCCCAAAATTAGCAAGTAAAATGGCATCAGCTTTTGACTTTCTATCTTATAATCAATTATTTTGAATTGTAATAGGGTAATCTGAGGTTTGGTTACCGCCAGAACTGATTATTTTCAACTATTCCTCTTTGTCTGACTCCTTGGTACATACATATATAGACAATAGATGGGCGTCCATGTGTTTTTAGGGATTGGTTACTCCTCGATGAGCTGCCTTTTCCATCTGCTTTTATATTTCTATCCATATTCCTCCTGCCATAGTTCCACTATATAATACACCCATGATCCTTATTAATGTGCGCATACATTATTAATACTAAATTGTATATTTATTTGTGCGCTGGTTTTACTTGTTTATATATATACACACACACACACACACACACACACACAAAAAGATGCTGGGTGCACTCAAACAAAGAACTATAAACCAAAAAAGATAATACAGTATATACCTATCAGAAATTCAGGTGCTTGCAGATAGACAGGGAACACCCGCCAGTCCAGCAAAAGATACACAAAAACATGAAGTCCGCAGCACACTCAATAGAAAAAAGGTTATTTAATCTCAATAAATCATCAGGCAATCACAAAACTCCAGCGCGACGTACATTTCTCGTAGCTCTGAGAAAAGACCTTGTGGTCTGAAACGTACAGTACTGCGCTGGTTTTTTGTGATTCCTGATGATTTATTGAGATTAAATAACCTTTTTTCTATTGAGCGTGCTGCGGACTTCATGTTTTTGCATATTAATGCACCACCCAACCATCCAAGGCAGCAATGCATCTACTTGCACTACCACCATCAAGGCCAGGCATGCCATTACTGCACCACCCACCATCAGGCCAGGCACTGACATATCTACTGCACCTACCCCCATCAAGGCCAGGCATTGCCATCTACTGCCACCTAACCACCATCAAGGCAAGGCATGCCATCTACTGCACCTACCCCCATCAAGGCCAGGCACTGCCATCTACTGCACCACCACCATCAAGGCCAGCACTGCCATCTACTGCACCTACCCCCCACCATCAAAGGCCAAGCATTGCCATCTACTGCACCTACCCACATCAGGCCAGGCATTGCCATCTACTGCACCTACCCACCATCAGGCCAGGCATTGCCATTCTACTGCACCTACCCACCATCAAGGCCAAGCCATTGCCATCTACTGCACCTACCCACCATCAAGGCCAGGCACTGCCATCTACTGCACCTATCCACCATCAAGGCCAGGCACTATCTACTGCACCTACCCACCATCAAGGCCAGGCACTAACATCTACTGCACTTATTCCCTCAACTGCTCTCTCTGTAAGCCTCCCATCATACCACTTAGATTGTAAGCTCTCCGGGGCAGGGATTTCCTTTCCTATTGTGTGACTTTGTTGCACTTATTGTATTAGAATTCCCTGTCCTGCCTGGTCTCCCTTGCAAAGCGCTGAGTACACTGTGGGCGCGTATACATAAGCTATGCTACCTTCCAACCAGCAGAGTTCTTTCTCGTTAGCGCTCCTCCTGATCTTCCTCCAGATGTCCATAGTGAAGAGAGTGCTGCTGCTGTTAAATATCGAGGTCAGCGAGGACATGAGAGCCGCCATCATTACCGCGATCATCAGCCCGCGTAGGCCTGTCACCCAGGCAGTGATATTCAGCGGGGCGAAGGAGTGGGCGCACAGACACAGAGGGGAGACAAGGCCATGGTGAGTTACATCGTTACATCGTTACATCGTTACATC
The DNA here is from genome assembly GCA_036426205.1 of Ascaphus truei. NCBI lineage: Eukaryota > Metazoa > Chordata > Amphibia > Anura > Ascaphidae > Ascaphus > Ascaphus truei. The sequence continues at coordinate 9,762,735 of CM071578.1, forward strand.
GTTACATCGTAGATGAGGTTGAAAAAAGACGTATGTCCACGTTCAACCTATGCTAAATTTAGACAGATACTTTATCCTATATCCGTACTTACAGTATATTGATCCAGAGGAAGGCAAACACACAACCCCAGTGACATTATCCAATAATGTCTTATAAGGGGAAAAGAAATATCTTCCTGACTCCAGTAATGGCAATCGGATTACTCCCTGGATCAACATCCTTTCCATGTTTACTTATTTGGTATATCCCTGTATACCTTTCCTTTCTAAAAAGATATCCAACCTTTTTTTGAACAAATCTACTGTATCTGCCATCACAGTCTCCATGGCTAATGAATCCCACATTGTAACTGCCCTTACTGTAAAGAACCTTTTCTTTTGTTGCTGGTGAAATCTCCTTTCCTCCAACCTTAAGGGATGTCCCCGAGTCCTTTGTACTGCTCTTGGGATTAAGGCATCTTTTATAGTAGAGGTGCGAGCGCATGGCGAGCGATCCCTGCACTGCCTTAGGGTAGCATAACCCAACTGACTACAAACTAAGGGTTCAGTTTCATTAGAAACAATGAAGTCAAATTGTTCCCATTTGATCATGAAGAATAACTTTAATGAATAAAAATCTCCCTTGGATTGTGGTGTAAGGGGAACATTCTAAAGGAGCTGACTGAGCTGGCGATAGATGGCAGTGCCTGGCCTTGATGGTGGGTAGGTGCAGTAGATGGCAATGCTTGGCCACAGTGGTTAGTAGGAGTGACTGTGGGTGTGGGACAGTTGCCATAAGTCCGTGCTATTGAAAGGCTTCATTTAAGAGGTGAGTTTTAAAGTGTGTCCTAAAGGTGGAGAGGGAATGTGCTTGGTGTATACTGAGTGTGAGGGAGTTCTACAGGTAAGGGGCAGTGAGGGAAAGGGGTTTAAGGCGAGAGGGAGCAGCTGAAGAGTTAATTTCGGGCTGCACCCCTTTCTAGGGATCCGCTCCCACGGCGGGACTTTACATTTCCCATGTTGATGCTGTAACCACATCTCGTGCTTTCTCCACTGGTCCCTTTCTCCACTACGCTGCAGCGCTTCGGAGGTTATCGGCTGTGTAAACTGTCAACCACTTTTAAAATGGCTGCTGTTCCCTCTTCTTGACAGAGCAGGAATAAAAAAGCCACTGATTGAGCCACCTGTGCTGAAGCAGGGACAGATTAAGCCAGTTGTGCTGAAGCAGGGATATCCTGAAAACCTGACCTGTTGCTGACCTTTGAGGACTGGAGTTGGCCACCCCTGCTATAAGGACGGTGGCCCCCTGCATATAAGCACAGTACAGCTACTTTGTATGTAGCTGCCTGTTAGGCTGGGTATTCCCCCAGCATGCCGCAGGTCTCAGCGGGTTGATACGTGTGCTGATTACAAAGTGTTGATGACTTCCGCTCCCCCGGTCCCTTGGGGTTCCTGTTTGCTTTGCTGACTCTGAGCAGGTCTGGTCAGTCTGGGAATGAGGTTTGATTTCCTCATTTATTTTTCTATAGTAGGGCCTCCTAATTACACTAATTACCGATGACACACCGCAGCGCGCCGAATTGGCCTCTGACATTCCTTGGTGCGAAAAGGACCGCAAACAGCAACCACCCTAAATTTGGCACACTGCCTGACTCTGAGGGGGGGGGGGGGCTTTAACCTCTTGGGAGCTGGATGTCTAGCAACAGCTTGATCCGGCACTGGATGGGGTTAAAAAAGGAATTTATGATCTGTACAATGCCCTATAACTGAGTCCTGGTCACCGCAGCTGCTGGGCCACCTTGGAGAAGGCTAAAAAAACATATTAAATGGGTTTAAATGGTAGGTAGAGCAGGGGTGGCCAACTCCAGTCCTCAAGGGCCACCAACAGGTCAGGTTTTAAGGATATCTCTGCTTCAGCAAAGTCAAAGACTGAGACACTGATTGAGCCACCTGTGCTGAAGCAGGGATATCCTTAAACCTGACCTGTTGGTGGCCCCTGTGAACTGGAGTTGGCAGCCCATGAGGTGGAGCATTACATGGCAGAATGCTTTGTCTTTATATCAATTCCACTACATGTAGCAGTGAACTTACATACGCATGTAGTATGTATGTATATGTGTATATCTTTATTTATACAGTATAGTGCCACTTATGTACACAGCGCGTCACAGCAGTAATACATGGGGCATAATAATATAACACAAAATGGGACTAAGCGCCTGAGACATAGAAGTAACACTAGGAAAAATGAGTCCCTGCCCCGAAGAGCTTACAATCTAAGTGGTAGGAAGAACGTACAGAGACAGTAGCAGGGTGTTCTGGTAAGTGCGTCTGCAGGGGGCAAGGTCGATGTATGAGGTGTACAGTGTCAGGCACAGAGCTACTCATATGCTTCGATAAGGAGGTGGGTTTTAAGATGGGTCTTAAAGGTGGAGAGAGAGGCGCTAGTCAGATATTGAGGGGAAGGGCATTCCAGAGGTGTAAAGAATCGTGTTGACAGTCCTTTTATCAGCAAGGGGATTAAGAAATGACAGTTTATTGGGAGTCATTGATCAATTTACCCATGGACTCAAACGTGGCCAGCACAGCCTGGCCCGTTCAACACAGCAGGGCTACTTACTCGGCCACTTAGCCAGTGCAGCAGAGGGCTTGCCACGTCCGCATTGCCACCTATTAATACACTTTGCTGGCTCAGGATATTTCGGCTGTACATTAGGGTTTAGTCCCTGGGCAGGTGGCGTCAGCAGCAGAACCTCCCTCCCGTTTGCCCACTTCCAGGGATGGCAGCGCTGATGGGGCACGTCACACCCAGCACACAGGGCACCGTTGGACATGCCAACTCTCTGCTGCCAGTGACACATGGCAGCTGTTAGCACGTCTCTCTCTCTGAGTGTTCATACCCAAGTCTGCAGTCACTCCGGGCATTGAACTGGTGACCCTCTCCGATGCCAAGGAGGCTGCAACGCAGGTACGGCTTCATAGTCTGGGGAGCAAGTCACTTGAAGGGGATGGATCCCAGTGAGACTGTGGGGGCAAAGACGTCTGAGATGGGGAGGTTCATTAAAAGGAGGGTTACCCCCAATAAAAGGGGATGGGGGGGGGGCACACTCTCAGTCTATTCTCAATTTCTTTGTTTCTTCCTCCGTTTTTAAAGCTTTTGGAAGTTGATAAAAGGACATGAAACAGTAAAAGGAACACACACCATACAAAACGCTATGGGGGCATTCACGCCCTGCTCCCAAACTGCGGCTAAATGTGACAGCACGCGGGTCAGGCTAAAAATAAACCCCATAAAAAGGTGAAGCATCAGAAAGACACGAATACCTTTATTTCACCCAGCAATTCACTGCTGGATACTCCGTGGCACACTGGTGTGTTCATCTTCACAGCGGTGCCACTGATCTTGCCACTTCCACAAGCACCGGGCACCTTTAAACCAGGTTAACACCTCTTATTGGTACACAGGCTGTGCTGGCAGAGTTAATATCAGGGGTGGGCAACTCCAGTCCTCAAGGGCCACCAACAGATCAGGTTATCAGGATATCCCTGCTTCAGCAGTCTTTGACTGAGCCACTGATTGAGCCACCTATGCTGTAGCAAGGACTGATTGAGCCACCTGTGCTGAAGCAGGGGCCGATTGAGCCACCTGTGCTGAAGCAGGCATATCCTGAAAACCTGACCTGTCGGTGGCCCTTGAGGACTGGAGTTGCCCACCCCTGTGTAATACCATAGCTACTCTGAAAACATGGGCAAATGGGTGGCACTGCTGCCTTATATGCCTTCAACAAACACAAACTGCACTCCTGACGAAGCCGTAGCGAAACGCGTAGGGTGAATGTGTGAGAAAGAGAGAGAGAGCCCAGCTGTGAGCTTAGCCGGCTGATCCGTCCAAACATCACGAGAGGAGACGTCCATCGTGTGACGCGGAAGCTCTTTCCCATCGCGAGTCGCAAGTTGCACACGTAGGAGCACCTACACGGAGGCATGCGAGGCGTCCCTCCACCCCAGCTGTCGGGATAACTCTTTACCGCGCTATACCCTCACACAATCTGTGAGTACAATGCGCATCTTGTTTTTTTTAAAATAAATATGGATTCACGTTATGTTTTGCGCGCTGCAAATTCCCAACATATGGAGTTTTCAATGGTGGCTGTGGGGTTCCTTTTCCACCTCCAGCTCACTGCCTCAAAGCTGCCGTTTTAATTATTTATTTACTTTCCCCCTTTAATATGCGCAGCAATACAATCCACACAATGATAAGTAATTGGCTAAGTTGCCGATCGACCCGTTCTCCTGTGATCGATCGGTGAAGATTTGGCTCGGGGGTTCACTAAATGGCTGTCAGTGCAGCAGAAGAGGACCAAAGATGCAAAGTTCTGTGGGGAAGATCATGTGACCAGGCAGCCACTAGATACAGTTGGTGCTCTGCTAGAGAGAGGGCAGGGCTCACAAAGGGGTTGTGACTTTGTAGGGGATGGGGAAGTAACTTTGTAAATGGTTGCTATAGAAACAAAAAATGCTTGTTACATTATAATACATTCAAAATGTCATTCAAAGTTGTTTAAAAATAAAAAACTGGTACAAGTATTTTCTCATAGTACAGAACAGCTTTATTTAAAAAAAAAAAAAAACCCCACGTAGGATATTGCTTTGTCTGCAGCTTTCAAGAACAGCAATTTTCTGAGTTGTTTCAGCGGAGTGCGGCTGTCCCAGCTTCCCCCACAGATCCCCCTACAGTATGCTCTGTTCTCTGGTCTTCCTTAGCCCAGCGCTGCAGCTTCTTCCTTTCCTGGATACTTTGCTCTCTCTGGGTCAGGAAGTGATTTTGAGCTGCACAGGCAGAGAAGGAATTTGTGGGGGGGGGGTTACTTTCACTTGCTGTGTTCCAATCTGTGATTTGTTGCACAGTTTTCTTTCCTTGTACAATTAACAAACACAAACGCTGTAATAACACCCCTCGGGGATGAATGACAGACTGCCCTTTAAGCCTGTCACCAGCTAGCATGAGAACTGAAAAACTGACGACATGAGAGAATAATGAGCAATAGTTGTAGGCCCTGTCAGTGCCAAAGGAATAAACAGCCGTGGTCATCTCGGTCGGACCACTCTTAACTTTGTCAAACCCAGGCCCATATTCTGTTCTGTAGTGTGAGACACCTTCCAGTTCTGAAAGACATCTTACTGCCCATTCACATGAATGGGGCCATTTGAGGACATATTTACTCAGCAGTGCTATAAGGAGTCTTATGGAGTAGCACTGCTTAGGCAATAAGGCTCAAAGACTCACGTATTATCCAATTCTGTCTGTGGCGCGTTTCTTCCAACCCAAGTCAGGGGGTCCTATCCCAAACAGGACCCTTGATTGTATTAAATAATATCACTGCGGCACGCAATAAGTGCAATTCAAGCAAAAAAAGATGAACTATGTTCTATATTTCATGGATGATCATTTGTGGGCTGTAATACTTGTTATTGGACTGTTACAATGTATCACCGCCTACAACCCACCATATTTATCAAGCTCCTAATGGGTTAAATCAATGGTGCTCAACTACAGTCCTGAAGACTTCTCAACAGGCCAGGTTTCAAGAATATCCAGAATAGCCCTGCTTCAGCACAGGTGGCTCAATCAGTCCCTGCTTCAGCACAAGGGTCTCAATCAGTGGCTCAGTCGAGGACCTGTTGGGGGGTCTTGAGGATTGGAGTTGAGAACCCCTGCACTAATATGTTAGACTTGAATTTACCGTTTAATATTAAATGACTTATGGAGGGTTAAAAAGTGTCGGAAACCCTCCGCCATACAGAATACAGCAAATAGAAATCCCACGTGTGTGCACATTCACACGTCTCAGACAGGTCCGCAACCCTGCCCTTCCCCGTTATCTCTTAGCATACAGTGCTCCCACTGCAGCCAGGGATTCTGGGTAATGATTATGCAAATGGGCAGACGGTGTCACTCTTTACTTCTTGTCCATTTCAACATGGGCCCCTGTAAACATATGCCTGCCGCATAACACAGCTTTTTCAGCACAGCACAGCTTTGGTAGGAAGTGCAGAGTCAGTAACCCTACTCACAGACAGCTTTGAATGTAATCCCAAGTGGCATTTTTATTTGCTGTACACTGTTCAATATTGTTCTTCTCTTTATCACATACTGTTTCATCCGTGATTTACAGCAATATTCAGTTCAGATTTAGATATAGAAAAGGGATAAGTGGCGCTTGAGTAGGGGCTAGTAGGATTAATAACACGGGTTTAATTTTATATATATATATATATATGCACTTATTTCTTTTTTTTATTCCGTTTTTCATGGACTTTGCGCTTTTAACGGCTAGGTTTTAAGCCTGAATGTAAAGAAAACCAGCAATTAAGCTCTTCACTGCCACAAACAACCTCTACATACATCAGACAAGTGGTTACATGACAGAGCGCTCTCTAATGAATTTGGACAGGATTAAACCTTTAATTAGGGACCATGTGACTGACACATTAAATACGTACCATGCTCACAGCTGTACTCGCGCGTCTCCTGGGCTCTGACCTACATACAGAAGTCCCTACCTGTGAGAGCCCAGGATAGGCGTAGGGTAGAAAACGTGCAGCAAAGTGTTTAACATGTCACATCTTTTTGGCCCTTATTTTATAAACAGTGCAAAGTGCCCCCAGTGTATCGCAGACCCAGCTGGGACATGTGGGGAGGGAATCACATTTCCTCGGATAGTGCCATGCTGACAGCTATAGTATTTTCCCGGCGCTGAGGGTGGCAGCGTGACGGCTGAAGTCTGCGAGCGCTGTCAGTGCGACGCCCAGATCCCATGCGCTGATCTGTAGGGAGGCGGAGCCGGCGCTGCGGGCCAGGTGACCTGGTTAGCGATGTAAATTAATTTAATTAAGGAGTGTTGTGGCAGGAAAACACGGTGACTCACTGCTGCTGGTGTTTAACTAGGATAAAGATGATTATACAGCTTGGTATGACTGCAACGTCCTGTGTCTTTAATGTGAATGCAAGGCATTCTCTTAACCCTTTCCCTGCCGGATTTATTTTGTAGCGGTATGGTAGTGCATCCGCCAGTCAAGGTATTGAAGGTGAAATCACTTTTACACATGATATGGTTTTGATGCAAAAGGTGGCACTGTGTGCTCATTTGCATGTCATACAAGTCATCTGATCATACATGCGCTACTAGAGATGGTTTGGGTTCCTTACAATGCATCTGATCTCAGACCCGCTATTAGAGAGAGTGGGGGTTCCTTACAATGCCTCTGATCTCAGACCCGCTATTAGAGAGGGTTGGGGTTCCTTACAATGCATCTGATCTCAGACACACTATTAGAGAGGGTTGAGGTTCCTCAGAATTTCACAATATAATTATAGGGTTGCTTAGCCAATAAAAGGTTGAAAAACACTGGTATATAGATTCTCAAAGTGGCATCTATCTAGTAGTACATATGGATTGTTACCCATTTGTAGTAGGAGGTGAGTTGTCCTGTGTAAGCAGGTTTAATATATAATTTATTCTTCACACCAACTTTGGTAGTGTCTCCCTGCCCAGTTTCCATGTTTTTGAATGGACGGTTACTATAGGTTTGCGAGATATCCAAACATGTTTGTATTGGCAGCAAAGTTTGCACATTCACAGCTGGGGTGTAAGTGCTTAAAGTACCAAACTTTGCCAAAATACTCAAAACATTAATATTTCACTCTGTGAGCAACTTACAATATATCCTAAGGTTTGTGAATATTAAGCAACTGTTTTGTAAATTTTCGGAATATACCACCACATGATAAACATTTTTCAATTTCACATTATTCTAATAAAAAATAAATAAAAACAAACCCCCATTTTTTTGTCCCTGTGAATGAGCAAACAGAACCTGAGCAAACTTTTCATGGTTGGACAAATTTCTTAAAACTTTAAAAGGAACATTTATGAATTGAGCCGGGACATATTCACACAGCTCTAGGATTTTATATCTGTGTGAAAAATCTAGTGACGCAGCGGCCGTTATTCGGACACGTCGCGCGTCACGTACATCAGAATACCGATTTGAAACCGCGGGATGAATTCCAGCGTTCCCGCACTAAGATGCGAGCGCGGCGAGTGCAGAAAAACAAATTTTAGTGTTCTGGCTTTTAAAAACATGAAATTGACAAAGTAACACAGTAACACAGTAACAAAGTAACACAGTAACACAGTAACACAGTAACACAGTAACACAGTAACATACATACATACACACACACATACAGGACAAGCACTCCAAGATCAAAAGGTGAAATGTATTCCTCAACGCTGAGGCTCCCAACGGAGCCTTTATCATAAAGGATCTTGATAAAGGCTCCGTTGGAAGTCGAAACGTTGTGGAATAAATATCACCTGTGGATCTTGGAGTGCCTGTCCTGTTTTCTCATATCAGATGTGCTGCCTTGCTGACACCTGGATGGTCTGCATTATATACTGTATATCTATATATGTCTGTCTGTCGATATGCAGCAGTGCTGATATTATTAGGAGAAGACGCTCGTTGTCCTCTCCTTACTTTTGCTGGAGCGACAGGGCGGTTGGAAAGCACCAAACACACCATCACATTTCATAACCGCAGCTACTGCTGTTCCATCACAGCCCAGCGGGTGAAGGAGTCTGACACCTATCCATCGTTGGGCTCGGTAACAATGGCACGGCCCTTGTAAACCGTCATGTCATTTCAGCTCAGAATCACGACGAGGCATTGTGAGTGCGGGCCCACACCCTGGGATTCACAGGCTTTCTTATTCCACCCAGCTGAGGGAAGCTATTAAAAAGCACACTGGCACACCTCACTTAATTGTTTTCAGCTTTTGTTTCATGCTCAGAACTTTCAATTAAGTTCTCGCGGAGTGAGCACCAGGCTGGCCAAGCAGTACATTAAATCAGCTTGGCAGCTCAGGGCCTTGGCATAAAAACAGGGGTTTATCTAAGAGTAATTCAGGTGAAGTTTCCTGCTTCTAATACTCTTTTTTTTTAATTTTCCCGGCAAGCACGTGATGGTCTCGCCAAACCCCATCCTGTTCAATGTGACCGGGCTTGTGCTGCCCACTCCTCTCTCTCTGTTGGCTGCCAAGCTCAGAAAGGTGGTGATTGTAATAAAGGTTTCTTGCAGTGCGGACTCTTTTTTTTTAAATTCAGACACCAGCCTTTCTGCAGTGGTCAATAACAGCTACTTTCATTTAGTGCAGGGGGTGGGCAACTCCAGTGCTCAAGGGCCACCAACAGGTCAGGTTTTCAGGGTATCCCTGCCGTAGCACAGGTGGCTCAATCAGTGGCTCAGGTTTTCAGGATATCCCTGCTTCAGCGCAGGTGGCTCAGGTTTTCAGAATATCGCTGCTTCAGCATAGGTGACTCAATCAGTGGCGCAGTTGACTGAGCCAGTGATTAAGCCACCTGTGCTGAAGCAGGGATATCCTGAAAACCTGACCTGTTGGTGGCATTTGAGGACTGGAGTTTCCCACCCCTGATCTACTGTGAAGACATAGTTATAAGAGGTGAACAGTCGCACTTGACTGCCACATTCTGCTTCAAGATTCTCCTCTATAAGCAGGGACCTCCTTGTTTATTGTATACATGTAACTATGTTCATGTAGGAGTAAATTGTCTTCTGGCCCATTGCACAACACTATGGAATGCATGGGTCCCTTATCCATATACACAAAGAATGAATAATGATTGTAATAGGTGGGGTGGCTTGGATACTTGGGACTTTAATCCAGAAACAAATACAAGAGCAGGGCCACTTTTAGAACGGAATTTAGTGACAACGTCATGTGACGCATTGCCATTTGACCCCGCAACGTCACCATTTGACCCCGCAGCGTCATTTGAAACAGCGTTGGCATGGCTGACGCGTCACCGAAGAGCCAGCTGAGAGCAAGTAAGGGAAGTTGCAGAGACCTCACGCCTCCCCCGGCATTTAATTTACATGCTTGGGGGCTCTGCAACCTCCACGCCCCCTTAGAAAATCAGGGGGGTGGGGCGCCCCCCAGTTTGCGCACCGCTGCTCTATGCCAGTGTTTTTCAACAGGGGTTCCTAGGAAACCTTTGGTTCCCCAGGCATTCCTGAAATCTTTAGCATTTTAATTGGAAAATGGTACCAAATACAGAAGAATTTACAATACATCTGATCTCAGACGCGCTATTAGAGAGGGTTGGGGTTCCTTACAATGCATCTGATCTCAGACACACTATTAGAGAGGGTTGGGGTTCCTTACAATGCATCTGATCTCAGACGCACTATTAGAGAGGGTTGGGGTTCCTTACAATGCATCTGATCTCAGACGCGCTATTAGGGTGGGTTGGGGTTCCTTACAATGCATCTGATCTCAGACGTAGTATTTGAGAGTGTCTGGGTTCTGCAGAATGTCACAATATAATTATAGGGTTCCTTAACAACAACAAAAAGAATAAAACCACTGCTCTATGCAGCTCTTAGGACCTGTAGACAAAGCTCTGAACAACTGCTACAGATAATAACCTCATTGTGTAACATACAATAGGCCAAGATTTTTCAAATGCATTTAGAGGCCACCTGACCGTTCCTGAACATACTGTAGCTCTCACACAGAATTCTGCCGATTCAAGGCAATGACACTTGTCAGTTTGGAGATCCATGTAAATAGGAATAAGAAGGCTCAGCAGAGCTGGCCGCCCGAGCACTTGTGGTCAGTGATGTATGAAAACGCTGTTCTGTGAGAATATATACAGTGTGACTGCATGTTATTCTATTATCCATATATAACAAGTGCATGTTACGGGGAGTTTATGAAATGACGTGTGTAACAGGCGTCTTCGCGCTGCCAGATATTTTCTCTGCACAGGGCACAGTGTAATCCTATCTGGCGACTTCTCCCTGAGCAGGGGTTTTTCGGCATTGGGCAGCTCTCCCCCTGAACATGAGTGTGTGCCCGCTTCTTCAGAAGCAATATAACGGTCTCGGATACCGAGAGAGGGATCTCTGCTCTTGTACTAATCCGTCCTCTGGGAATGAAGAGACAGGGAGCAGAATGAAGTCTTTTATTAGCAAAGTCGGTTTGGGCCGTAACACACAAAACATTTGCGGACGCAGAATCACATAGGCTAATACTTTGCTGCCCGCCTGTCTCAGGGTTGTGCCAGCGTGTGCCCACTCACTGGGCAGTGGGAATAATAATAACAGCATTGTATATAGCGCTGACAGTGTATGCAGAGCTGTACATAGATTTTTTTTCAGGCACGATAAGTTCCTGCCCCTTACACCAGGGGGTGGCCAACTCCAGTCTTCCAGGGCCACCAACAGGTCAGGTCAGGGTTTAAGGATATCTCTGCTTCAGCACAGGTGACTTAATCAGGGGTTCAGTCAATGACTGAGCCATTGATTAAGCCACCTGTGCTGAAGCAGGGATATCCTTAACACCTGACCTGGTAGTGGCCCTTGAGGACTAGAGTTGGCCAATGACTGAGTCACTATTTGGGCCACCTGTGCTGAAGCAGGGATATCCTGAAAACCTGACCTGTTGGTGGCCCTTGAGTACTGGAGTTGGCCGCCCCTGCTATTAATCTTACAAGCAAACTTTAGTGCCCGAGGCACAGACAGATAAAGTGACTTCTGTTTGTCACCAGGAGCTGGCACTGGGAATTGATACCGGATTTCCCCGCTTGAGTCTTTGCCAGTAGAGCAGCCCCCCTCCTGAGCTCTCCCCTCCCTATGGAAGCCTATCCCATGTGTCCCCCTTCCCTCCTGTGGGTATGAGATCATCCCTGTGCTGTTCTCCACAGGATAGTGACCGTGGTCCTGGTGGCAATCAGCGTGGTCTGGATCCCCATTCTGCAGAGCGCCAACAGTGGGCAGCTGTTTGTCTACATCCAATCAGTGACCAGTTACCTGGCCCCACCGGTCACAGCTGTCTTTGCACTGGCCGTTTTCTGGAAGAGAGCCAATGAACAGGTAACACAAACTGAGCATTACACATCTGCACACACATGTACAGTACCACACAGTGCACATACACACACACACACACACACACACACATATATAGACAGACACACACACGTAACACAAACTGAGCATTACACATCTACACACACATGTACACTACCTCACAGTGCACATACATACACACACACACACACACACACACACACACACACAGACACACACACGTAACACAAACTGAGCATTACACATCTGCACACACACGTACAGTACCACACACACACACGTAATACAAACTGAGCATTACACATCTACACACACATGTACAGTACCACACAGTGCACATACACACACACACACACACACACACACACACACACATATATAGACAGACACACACACGTAACACAAACTGAGCATTACACATCTACACACACATGTACAGTACCACACAGTGCACATACAAACACACACACACACACACATATATAGACAGACACACACACACACACGTAACACAAACTGAGCATTACACATCTACACACACATGTACAGTACCACACAGTGCACACACACACACACACACACACACACACGTAACACAAACTGAGCATTACACATCTGCACACATCTTTAGCGATAAAATAGCTCTGCAGAAGCCGTTGAGTTGCACACGCGCAATGTGCAGAGACGCGTGCACACAGAGATGTACACACGGACTCTCCGTGTCATTGTGTGTCCCGGGAAGGGCCTTGCCTGCGCAGTGTGCGTTATAGAGGTGTTACAAGCCTAAAGCACAGTGGAGTAATCCTGTATAATGTGACAGGCTGAAGCCGCGGACGCAGGACGCACTCACCCCCAGCCGGAATAATTGCAGCATTGTGTGAAAACAGGCGTGTGTAGATTCCTGAATTCAGACACAATGATAATCTGACAATTTAACACTCCCGATATAAAAGGGTATTTGTACATAGTTGGGAAAAAGACAATGCTGGAAGATTGACACTGATTTGTAGAGGCTTGTGTGTGGAATTGTTGTGTTTCTGCAGGCCTGTACCTGGGTTATATGCTGCGCTCCGGCAAGAACTATAAGGCCGTCCCCTTCTTTTGTAAGGGTTGTAGGATGGAAGCAGGCGGTGCCCGGAGATGTCCTGCGTTGATTTCAGCTCCGGGGACCCCCTGCTTCCAGAGATACTTTCCTGCGTAGGGGGGTGCCGGTAGCAGCTCCGGCTGGGCGGCATGGGGCTATCGAAAATGGAGGATTTAACGCTCCCACGTCACGCAGGCCAATAGGAAGCCGTGACATCATCCCTCGCAGCTTTCTATTGGCTCGCGTGACCGGGAACTTTAAACCTGCAGAGTAGCCACCGGCATCACTGTATCTCAGCAAGCGGGGGGTCCCCAGAGCTGAAATGAATGGGGTTCAGCTCTGGGGACCCCCTGCTTCAAAGATAACTCTCAAATATAATTCTCCTGTAATTATCACTCAGCATTTTAGCCACCGCTTGTCCTCTTTTCATTTTGTCACCCCCTGAGACCTGCTGCCCTTTAGCGATGCATTACGCGCTCACCGCCTAGGAACGAGGCCCATGCCTCTGTATATCTGTGACGTCCCTGTTTGAGGATGCGTATATATCTCCTGTGTGTGCCTGCACGTATATATTAGCTGTATACGGAACCTCTGCAAATCAATTATTCCCAAACTTTTGTACCTAAAAAAAACCCCATATTATAATTCTTTATACAGAATTATTAGAGGTTACATACAGAGAGCGGGGGATCGCTGCTGTCCGTGTAGAAGGAGCGGCTCAGTGAGTCAAGACACTGACTGGCACAGAGTTTGAAGCAGGGGAACATGGTTCAATTCCCGGTGTCGGCTCCTTGTGACCTTGGGCAAGTCACTTTATCTCCCTGAGCCTCAGGCACCAAAAACATAGATAGTAAGCTCCACGGGGCAGGGACTGTGTCTGCAAAATGTCTCTGTAAAGCGCTATGTAAAACTAGCAGCGCTATACAAGAACATGCTATTATTATTATTATTCGGTAGGAAATAATGGTTACGTTTTAATATAATGATATGAAAGAAACTCATTGCTAGAACAAAACTCCATCCCAAATGCTCGCATCTTAACTGTGGCCCACAGGAAATGTAGATTACACGCTTTTCAGTGCTTTTTTTGGGGGGGGAACAGCAGCCCCCACAGGCATTTGGTGTATTGGTGTGAAAGTTGACTATTTCTTTTGTGTAATAATGAAGGCATCGTAGGTCGCGATTATAGTGAGCGCGACAGCGCTGAGCGTCGCGAAGAAAATACAGGACCGCTATGAGGCCGCCCGTAGTGGGGCGAACGCGCAGCAGAATTTTTCTAAAGACAAATTATTTTGTCTTTTCGTGCGCCGGCCGCGTCACGTTGAGCGATTCAGCCAATGAGGGCGAACCAGCCTCGTGATGTCACGGCCACGCCTCCCCAGTCGCGAGTGCACAGATCGCTTAGGTGACAGGCGCCCGGGACGCCTTGCGCTCCATCGAACGCCTACTATAGTCGCGTCCTTAATCACTGGAGAAGACGGACAGCAGCTGGTTTCCTGCCAGCGTCCCATTTCCTGTGTGTGCAGAACCTCTCTGAGCGGAGTCACTGGAATAAGCAGGCACTGTACAAAGAGTGGCAGGATCTGACATATAAAACGTCGCTTTGAAGACATTAATGGGTGCGCAGAACACTTTGCTTTTAATCTGCATTGTAAGTGCCGTGTTATTGTTTCTACGATGTAGGGAAATGGGATATAAATACCCATTTTCAAAGAAAAAGACAAGTACACTGAAGCAATTATTGTTATTGTTGTTTATTTACAAGGCGTCAGGAATATTATGCAGAGCCGTAAATGTAAGATAATGACACAAAATACGAACAGCAGGAAAACATTATGTTATGGCTACTGGTTCTCATTTATGTGTTGCCTAGTGGTTGTATTAATTAATTGTTGTGTTGCTTACTGCTTTTATGTATTAAATGTATTATTTGGCTAGTGTTATGATTTATGTAATTGATTGCCTAGTGATTTTAATGATTTTATTGAATGCCTAGTAGTTTTATTTCTTTAATTGATTGGCTAGTGGTTTTATTTAGGCAATTGATTGGTTGGCTAGTGCTTTTAATTTTTGATTTTGGGGGTTTAGGTTTTTGTTGTATATGTTTGATTATTGTGTATTTTGGACATTCATACTTTTGTACTATGGTGTCCATTGACTGCAATAGTAGCTTATCATGCCCAGATTATATGGGTATGATGTACTACTATGCCATTCAATGGGTACAGGGTGGGTATAGTGGGTCCGGGGTGGGTGGTTAGGCCTCTCGGGTGGGTAGCGGAGGAGGGTGGGTTAACCCCTTAATTACTATAGCGGTTATTAACCTCTAAGGTGATTAAGGGTTTAGGGGCCGTTAGATTGTATTTGTTATGTATTCTTTCTGGCAACGGAGGACATGGCCCTGCAGTATGCCGACGAGGATGCCCTTCATAATGGCAGGGGTAAGAAGAATGGCTGTATTTACTTTATTTACGCTGGCTGGCTAATGTTTTGTTTAATAATGGGCAAATGATCTATTATCCATATCTGGATAATAGTTAGTTTGCACATTACTGTGCCTAGTCTGTGTTTTGAAGGGGGGCACGGGGGAGGTGTATTTTATTAAATGTAACCATCTTTTTTTCAGGGAAAAGGGAGACCAAAAGCGCACCAGCACACAGAAGGCAGGAAGCACCACCGGACAAAAAAATGTTTAAAAGGGCACTTTAATGTCAAAAGACCATCCAATGCATTTCGACGTACGTAGCTCTTTTCAAGTAATCAAACTCTGAAAAAGAACGCTGCGACGTTCGAAATGCATTGGATGGGTCTTTTGTCACATTAAAGTGCCCTTTTAAACATTTTTTTGTCCTGGGTTCTTCCTGCTCCGTTTGTGCTGGTGCGCTTTTTGGTCTCCCTTTTCCCTGTATTGCATTGAGTAGCTGCACAGCCTGCCTGCCTGCCCTACCAGGATGTGAGTACTTGTATATTTTTCAGGGGAACCTGCCAATGAGACTGATGGTGAGTGGGTTGCACCACACACCACCTGTCTTCAGGAGGATAGTACCCATTATATGACACAATAGGTACTATATCAATTGTTAGTACCCTGGTACAGTGGTCTGGCTTATTATCATTTTGAGATATACCTGCATTTGAGCGCTTCAGCTATTTTCCACATCTTTTTTTACAACACAAATGGTACCGCAGGCCAGCGGTGACCCACGGGGACCACCCGAGGATCCCCGCCGGCCTATGTGAAATGCCTGAACGTAAAATAGCTGCGATTAAATCAGTCATACAAACGTAACAGATTTCTGCGTGAGGGTACTAGTTCCCTTTTCCGATAGATGTCACCTTACTAAATTATTAAAATAATAAAGTGGTCGTCTCCTAATACCGTGCCCCCCCACCCCTACAGGCGTTACTCTTTCTCCCACCACTACTTGTGAGGTCAGCGCTCGTCTCTCCCCACCCGGCCAAGCGCAGAGAGGATAAAAACCAAATAATATAGCGGTCACGCCGGAGATACCGTTCAGCACGAAGCGTTCGTAAATTCCTTTTTCTGACGTCCCACTTTCACACTGGATCCCGTGTTAAAAGAACTTCCATGTGGCGACACTACTAAAGTGTAATAGAGTGGGTGTGGGTGCTGCACCTTTAACCTTCTGAATGGCAGGTGAGCTGGCAGTGGCAACACATTACTAGCCCTGCTGGCGCCTCCGGCACGGAGGGGGTTATAGGGGAATTGTAGTAATTGAGCAGGCGTCCCATTGATGGTGATGTATAGAGAGAGGACGTCTCATTGCTTCTCATCCCTCCTTCTCTGGCAGGGAGCATTCTGGGGTCTGATGGTGGGTCTTGTCGTCGGACTGGCCCGGATGATCCTGGAGTTTGTGTACCCTTTTCCCCGCTGCGGGGTCCCAGACGAGAGGCCGTCCGTGCTGAAGGACATTCACTACCTGCACTTTGCCATCATCCTGTGCGCGCTGACAGTGGGGGTAGTTGTGGGGGTCAGCCTCCTGACTGAGCCCCCCTTACAGTCTCAGGTAAGCCTGCAGGGGCACCTTATACATTTTTATTATAGGGGTAAGGGGAGCTTGCATTGGGAGTCCAAAAAGAGCTTCAATTGTTTTAATGAGTTAAACATTTGTTATTATTTATATCAATATTTCTCTAAATTAGAAAAGTACTGGGGGATTTTCTGTGTTTAGCCAGAAATGGAATCATGACGGGAGTTTATACAAAATAGTTCGATTTTGGGGTTGATTTTGGCATAAAACTGCATTTTAAGGAGGAAAGGTTAGAGCAAGGGTGGGCAACTCCAGCCCTCAAGGGCCACCAACAGGTCATATTTTCAGGATATCCCTGCTTCAGCACAGGTGGCGCAATCAGTTGAGCCACCTGTGCTGAAGCAGGAATATCCTAAAATCCATTGAGGACTGGAATTGCCCACCCCTGGGTCATAGGATAATCCTCGCCTATAATGATATGGTTTAGGTTATTGGGGTGAGGTGGGCTCGTGTGTGGGAAATTAATGGGGCAGTTTCTGCAGTATAACTGCAACAGGTACAGAGATCCAATGGCATTAACCCCATCCCTGCCAGAGCAACCGGCAACACGGACATCTACACATCAATCCATCAGCCAGTACATCACCTGCATGGCTGCAGCATTATATCCTCAGTGACCTGCCTGGCTGCAGCATTATATCCGCAGTAACCTGCATGGCTGCAGCATTATATCCTCAGTAACCTGCGTGGCTGCAGCATTATATCAGCAGTAACCTGCGTGGCTGCAGCATTATATCAGCAGTAACCTGCCTGGCTGCAGCATTATATCAGCAGTAACCTGCGTGGCTGCAGCATTATATCAGCAGTAACCTGCCTGGCTGCAGCATTATATCCGCAGTAACCTGCCTGGCTGCAGCATTATATCCGCAGTAACCTGCATGGTTGCAGCATTATATCCGCAGTGACCTGCCTGGCTGCCGCATTATATCCGCAGTAACCTGCATGTTTGCAGAATTATATCCGCAGCAACCTGCATGGCTGCAGCATTATATCTGCAGTAACCTTAATGGCTGCAGCATTATATCCGCAGTAACCTGCATGGCTGCAGCATTATATCAGCAATAACCTGTGTGCTGCCGCATGGAGGCTGCATAACACTCATGCTTCTGTTTATTTGAGGGCCTTCAAGCCTACACTTGACTTTTGGCA
This sequence comes from Ascaphus truei, assembly GCA_036426205.1. Taxonomy (NCBI): domain Eukaryota; kingdom Metazoa; phylum Chordata; class Amphibia; order Anura; family Ascaphidae; genus Ascaphus; species Ascaphus truei. The sequence goes on from CM071578.1 coordinate 9,780,957, forward strand.
ACAGTTAATAACGTTCATTGGACTAGAATCAAAGTGCCTGAGTTATTTATTGCATAAACATTGCCCTGGGAGCCTCCGATGGGGTGTAGATATTATCGTTACGTGTACAAAGTGACGTTTTTTCCCGCTAAGAAAGGGGGGAGACGTTGACAGGCGGATGCAGAATTTGGCATTTCCCATTCAAGGTGTATGGGAAGAGTGACTGCTCCCATCTCGCCCTAATGGCACTGCCAAATCACAAGCTAATGTAGACAGTCAATAACAAGAGATACATATTCAGGATCTGTCTCCTGTGCTCTGTGTTATAGTAACAAGGGCAGCCCCCTCTCCTACTCTCCAAGCTTCTGTCGAAAAACTGATAAAAAAGCCTTGATTTACATAGTATAACTCACAGAACAACCTGGGGCGCTGAGAGCCTCTTTATTTTCTCTGTACACACTCTTATTCATTTGTTTGGCTTCGAGTATCACCTGTATGCAAATGACACAAAACTGTATCTATCCGCAATGAACCTCACGGTCCCAGGACTCAGCCTGTCCCACAGCAATCTCATCCTGGTCAGCAGATAGCCGCCTCAAATTCAATGTGCCAAACACTGAGCTGCGCATAATCCCACCTAAATCATGTTACATTGTGCCCTTTTCCATCACAGGCAGTAACTATCCACCCAGTTCCCCAAGACCATTGTTTAGGTGTCATATTTGGTTGCTACAGACATTAATTCTATTGTTAAATCCTGACACTGCTTTCTTCGCAAACATTGCTACAATAGGACCTTGTCTCTGTCTCTCTACTGCTAAAATGTTAATACATACCCTCATTCTCTCCCTCCTGGATTACTGCAACCTCCTCCTCACTGGCCTCCCTGCCTCGCTGCCGTTTCCCCTTTCATCTATTCTAAATACTGCTGTGAAGATAAACTCAATGTCCACTCAATTAGTCTCTGCTTCTCTCCTCCTGAAAACTCTCCTATTAACTCCACAATCACTACAAAATGCTTCTCCTGTCTTTCAAGGCTCTCAACTCCTCTGCTTCTCCCTATATCTCCGGTTTAATCTCTGGCTATACACCTACTCGCTCCCTATGTTCTTCTCACTACTGCTCTCACATGCTGCACCTAGCTCTGGAATTCCCCCCTCCCAATATCCGCCACGGTCCTTCTCTATCTAACATCTGGAAGCTCAGCTGTTTATCCAAGTGTTTAACTAGTCCTGGATAATCACTGCTCGTTCAACTACAGCGTGCTGTCATACACGCTCTCATCCACACTCTCATACACGCTCTCATACACGCTCTCATACACGCTCTCATACATGCTCTCATACATGCTCTCATACACGCTCTCATACACGCTCTCATACACACTCGAACACAGGGGTGGCCATACACACTCTCTTACACACTCGAACACTGGGCTGGCCAACTCCAGTCCTCAAGGGCCACAAACAGGTTTTCAGGATATCCCTGCTTCAGCACACGTGGCTCAATCAGTCCCTGCTTCAGCACAGGTGGCTCAATCAGTCATAATGACGGAGCCACTGATTGAGCCACCTGTGCTGATGCAGGGATACCCTGAAAACCTGACCTAGTGGCTGCTGAGAACCGGAGTTGGCTTCCCCTGCTCTAACGGATGCACTTACATTTATTCCTACTGTTGGTCTCCCCACATGCTGATTAGATTGTAAGCTCTTGGGGGTAGGGACTCCTTTTCCCGGTTACATTTATGTTTTGATGCCCTTATCCCATCTGTATTATTATATTCCCTGCATTGATATTGTAATGTGAAAATTATAAAGAGCAGCGTACCTGTTTGCCGCTATAAAAATATACATAGAAATATATATATATATATAGACACACATACATAGAGCCTGTAAATGACTGAATAAAGAAGCATGAGGACGCTGGTTAATTATGCAGAGCTGTCATTATGTCTTTATGCTTCTGTCTCCCATATTGTTTGTGCTACAGAACATGTTGCTGCCATATGCATAAATAATGAACTGACCCTCCAGCTGTGAACGTATATGTGCATTACGTGTGCATTACGTGTGCATTACGTGTGCATTACATGTGCACACATGTGTCTGTTAACCCATTAGCTGCAGAGCGATGCTTTATAGGCCCTCTGACATAGAAGGGGTTAAGCACAGCACTTTGGAGGAGACGGCTCCATCCTCCTGCTGCCAAAAAACAACGCCAAGCCACTATTTTAATGCTGATGATGTCACTGCCCATCCCAGCACCCTCGGGTGTGAAGTGTCTGGTACCAGCTGGGTGGCTGATGGGAGAAAACACAAAGAAGCTTTCAGTGAGAGGCGGGAAAGTCCCTGCAGCCTCACACTGCCTGACCGGTTAGACACAGCACTGCAGCCTCACACTGCCTGACCGGTCAGACACAGCACTGCAGCCTCACACTGCCCTGACCATGTCAGATCAGCACCTGAGCCAGCACACTGCTGACCGGTTTTGACGACTGCACGCCTCACAAATGCCTGACGGTTACGATTAGACACAGCACTCGCCCCACCACATGCCTGACGGTTAGACACAGCACTGCAGCCTCACACTGCCTGATGAAGTAGACACAGCACATGCCGCCTCCCTGCCTGACCGTTCAGACCACAGCACGGCAGCCATCACACTGCAGACTGTAGATCCTACACACAGCAGCCTCTGACTCTGCCTGGACCGGTCAGCACAAGCACTGAAGCTCACCACTGCACGTCAGACACCGCACTGGCAGCAAACAATGCCTGACTGTCAGACACCGCACCTGCAGCTCACACTGCCTGATCTGGTCAGACACAGCCCATGCAGCACTCACACATTGGTCTAGACACAGCACATGCAGCCTCACACTGCAGGCACCGGTAAGAAACAGCACTGCACAGCCGCATCACTACCTGATCGGTCAGACACACGCACGCAGGCTACACTGCCTGACCGTACAGACACGCCACTGCAACCTCACACTGCCCGGACCGGGTCAGACTCAGCACTGCCAGCCTTCACAGCCTGCCGGTCAGACACAGCATGCAGCCTAACAATGCCTGACTGGTCAACCACAGCACTGCAGCCTCACCCACTGCCTGGACTGGTCAGACAAGCAACGCCAGAATAAAATAATGACGAGAATCGGTAGACACAGAAATGCAGCCTTCACATGACGGACCGGTCGAGACAAAGCACTGCAGCCTCACACTGACTGACCTGTCAGACAAAGCACTGCGCCTCACACTGCGGGGACCTGTATGACACAGCACTGCACCTCCACACTGCTGAACTGTCAGACAAAGCACCTGCAGGCAGACTCACAGGTCAGACACAAGCACTGAGAATCCACATGCCTGACCTGTCAGACCCACAGCACTGCAGCCTCACACTCCTGCCGGTCAGACACAGCACTGCAGCATCACCACTGCTTCTGACCCGGTCAGAACAGCACGCAACCTCACACTGCCTGACGGTCAGACACAGCAGCAGCCATCACACCTGCCTGACCGGTCAGACACAAGCACTCAGCATCCCACTGCCTGACTGGTAAGACACAGCATGCAGCCTCACCATGACTGAGTTGCTAGGTCAGACACAAGACTTGCAGCCTCACTTGCCTGAACGGTAAGACACAGCACTGCGCATCAACACTGCCTGACTGGTCAGACACAGCACTGCAGCCTCACACTGCCTGACTGGTCAGACACAGCACTGCAGCCTCACACTGCCTGACCTGCCAGACACATCACTGCAGCCTCACACTGCCTGACTGGTCAGACACAGCACTGTAGCCTCACACTGCCTGACCGGTCAGACACAGAACTGCAGCCTCACACTGCCTGACCGGTCAGACACAGCACTGTAGCCTCACACTGACTGACTGGTCAGACACAGCACTGCAGCCTCACACTGCCTGACTGGTCAGACACAGCACTGCAGCCTCACACTGCCTGACCAGTCAGACACAGAACTGCAGCCTCACACTGCCTGACAGAGAAGGATTGATAACCGCTCCTGGGAAAAACGGGGCCAAAAGAAAAGAGGGGAAAGCGCAGACCGCCAAACGCAACCCCGGCAGGCCCAGACACGCACCCCCAGAAGGAGCCGGCACACGCACCCCCGCGGGGCCAGCACGTGCACCTCCGGGGCAAAGCACGTCGCACCCCCCACAGGCCGGCACCCACCCCCAGCAGGCCGGCACACGCACCCCGCGGGCCCCAGCACGCGAACCCCCGCCGGGGCCCAGCACGCGCACCCCAGCAAGGCCAGCAGCAGAGTCAACCCCCGGCATGCCCCAGCACACGGCACCCCGCAGGACCAGCACGCGAACCCCCGGCAGGCCCAGCAGCGCGCACCCCAGCACGCGCACCCGCGGGCCCAGGAACGCGCACCCCCGAGGCCAGCACGCGCCAACCAGAAGGCCCAGCCCACGCCACGCCGCAGGACCAAGGCCACGCGCACCCCGCAGGCCAAGCCCGAAGTCTGACCCTAGGCCCATCACAGCGCTCACACGTCAGGACCAGCCAACGCGCACGCCACGCAGGCTCAGCCTACTGCGAACCCCGCTGGGCCAGCCCACGGCGCACCCCCTCGTTACCAGCACTACTCACTCCTCATTCCCAGCCACGCTCACCCCCGCATCCCAGCCAATCGCACACCCTCATGCAATCCCACTCTCCACCCACCGCAGGCCAGTCCACGCTGCACCTCAACGAAGGCCCACGCCCCGCTCACCCCCGCAGGCCAGGGACTCGCAAGCCCTTATTCCAAGCCCACTCTCAACCACTCATTACCCAGCACCCACGGGCGACCCTCAGCAGGCCCAGCACACGGCACCACCGCAGGCCAGCCCACTCGGACCACAGCAGGCCCGACCACGCGCACCCCCCACAGGCCCAGCACGCGCACACCAGAGCAGGCCCGAGCCCACGCTGAACCCCCGCAGGCCCAGGCCAACGCCCGCAGGCGCCCAGCCCACGCGCACCCGCAGGCCTCAGCGCGCGCACCCCCGGCAGGCGCAGCCCACGCGCACCGCCGCAAGGCCAGCGCCGCACCACAGCAGGCCCAGCGAGGCACCCCGCAGTGCCGGCCAAGCGCACCCCCGCAGGGCCCAGCGCGATGCAACTGCCTGCAACCGCCGCAGGCCCAGCCCACGACGCAACCTCGCAGGCTCAGAGCGCGCACACCCAGGCCCAGCGCGCCCACGGCCGCGCAGGGCCCAGGCACACGCGCACCCCGCAGGACACAGCCCACGCGCACCCCCGCAGGACCAGCGCGCGCCCCCGCAGGCCCCAGCGCGTCGGCACGCCCCGCAGGCCCAGCCCAGCGCACCCCGCAGGCCCAGCGCGCGCACCCCCGCAGGCCCAGCCCACGCGCACCCCCGCCGGCCCAGCGCGTGCACCCCCAGGCCAGCGCTGTCGCACGCCGCCGGCCAGACAAACGCACCCCTCGCAGGCCCATGCCGATCGCGCACCCCCGCGGCCCAGCCCACGGCGCACCCGCCGCAGGCCCAGCTCACGCGCACCTCCGCAGGCCCCCATGCCCACGTCGCACCCCCCCGGCAGGCCAGCACGAGCACCCCCGGCAGGCCCAGCGCCACAGCGACCCAAGAAGGCCCATCACGCGCCACCCCTGAAGGACAAGCCCAGGGGCACCCCCCTCGCAGGGGACCAGCACGCGCATACCCCGTACAGCCAAGCACGGCGATACCCCCCGCAGGCCCAGCCCACGCGCACACCCCGCAGGCCCAGCAAACGCGCATCGCCCCGCAGGACGCAGGCCAACGCGCACACCCGCAGGCCCAGCACGAGCAGCCATTCCGACCGTCGAGGCCAGCACGCGCATCAACCGCAGGCCCAGCCCACGCGCACCACCGCAGGCCCAGCACGCGCTCAAACCCCCCCCCCCCCCCCCGCGGAGGGAGAGGTCCCACGCGCACCCCCGCAGGCCCAGCACGCGCACACCCGCAGGCCCAGAGACGCGCAACCACGCTGAGCCAGCACCCCCAACGCCCGACGGCCCAGCCCACGCCACCCCGCGCAGGCCCAGCACGCGCACCCCGCAGGCCCAGCACGCCCAAGCCCGGCAGGGCACAGCACCGCGCACCAGCAGGCCAGCCCACCGACCCCCCGCAGGCCCAGTGCACACGGCGGGATCCCCGCAGGCCAGCCCCACGCGCTACCCCCGCAGGCCAAGCTAAGCGATCCCCCGCAGGCCCCCAGCTCCACGCGCCACCCCGCGCAGGCCCAGCAAGCGCACCGCACACGCAGGCCCAGCACGCGCACCCCCGCTAGGCCCAGTGCCACGCGCACCCCCGCAGGCCCAGCCCACGCGCACCCCGACAGGCCACAGCCCAGGCGCACCCCCCGCAGGCCCAGCACGCGCACCCCGCAGGCCCAGCACGCGCACACCGCATGGCAGCCCACGGCACCCCCGCAGGCCCAGCAGCTGCACCCCCAGGACATGCGCGCAGCACGCACAGGACAGCCAACGCGCACCCGCGGCAGCGCATCGCACGCCCGAATCCCCGCGCGCCACCCAGGCACAGCCGCACGCGGCCGCCAGCGCCCCAGCGACCAAACGCACCGCCGACAGGCCCAGCCACGAACGACCCCGCTAAGGCCCGGCAGCACTCCCCGGCTCCGCACGCCCATTGCCCATGCCACGCAGCGCACCCCAGAGAGGCCCAGCACAGCGCACCCCCGCAGGCCAGCACGCACGAGGACACGCAGGGCCGAGCCCAGAGCACCCCTCACAGGCCCAGCCTACGGCACCCCGACAGCACAGCTCCACGCGCACCCCCCGCAGGCCAAGCCCAAGCCAGAACGGGCCAGCCACGCGCCACGCAGGCCCAGCGCGGCGCACCACGCGCGGCCCAGCCAACGCGAACCGCCTGCAAGGCCCAGCGCGCGCACCCCCGCAGTGCCAGCGCGCGCACGCCCCGGGCCCAGCCACGTCGCACCCCCGCAGGCCCAGCGCGCGCACCCCCGAAGCCAGCCCACGCGACCCCAGCGGGGCCCAGCGCGCGCTACCACCAGGGCCCAGCGCGCGCACGCCCGCAGAGCGAGCACACGGCAGCCCGGCAGGCCGAAGCGCGCGCACCCCGCGAGGCCCGAGCGGCGGCGCTCGCAGGCCCAGCCCACGAGTAACCCCGCAGGCCCCAGAGGCGCGCTACCCCGAAGCCCAGCCCACGGTGGCACCCTCCGCAGGCCAGCGCGCGCAGCCCCAGGGCCCAAGCGCGCAGCCAGGCCCGCAGGACAGAAGCACGAACACCTCAGGCCAGCCCACGGCTCACCCCGCAGGGCCCAGCAAAGGAGCACCCCCGACAGGCCAGCCCCGGCACCCCCGCAGGCCCAGAACGCGACCCCGAAGTTCCCAGCACGCGCACCCCCTCATGCCAGCCCACGCGCACCCCGCAGGCCACATGGGCTCACTGCGCACCCCGAGGCCCAGCCCACGCGCACAACCGTCGGCAGGCCCAGCACACGCGACACCCGCAGGCGCAGCCCACGCGAACCCCGAGGCCCATGCACGCGAACCCCCGCACGGACGACAGTGCGCAGCCCGCGAAGGGCCAGCGCACGCGGCACCCCGCAGGCCCAGCACGCGCACGCCCCGCAGGCGAGCCACCGCACCCCGCAGGCCCAGCACGCGCACCCGCGGACAGCACGGCACCCCATGTCAGGACCAGCACGCCACCCCGGCAGGCCCAGCACCCCCACGCCCCGCAGGGCCAGCCCACGCGCACCCCCGCGGCCAGGCACGCACCCCGCAGCCAGCACGCCCCAGCCCGCAGGCGCCAGCCGCGCACACACGGCAGGCCGCAGGACACGCAGGCGCACCGCAGCCAGCCAAGCGACCCCCGCTGGCCCAGCACGCCGCAACCCCCGCAGGCCAAGCGCGGCGCACACGCTAGCAGGACCAGCCCACGCGCACCCCCGCCGGGCTCTAGACAACGCCACCCCGCAGCCCAGCACACGCGCACCCCCGAAGGCCCAGCTAGCGTCACCCCCGCCGGCCCAGCCACGCGCAACCCCGCCTGGCCCGGGCCCACGCGCACGCCCCCAGGACCATCCCACGCGCACGAGCGCAGGCCAGCACGCGCACCCCGCAGGCCCAGCCACGCGCACCCACCGCTAGGCCAGCAAGCCGCCACCCCGCAGCCCAGCACGCGCCACCACCGCAGACCAGCGCGCGAACACCCGGCAGGCCCAGCGCGAGCAGCAGCAGGTCCAAGCCCACGGCAACCCCGCGGCCAAGCGCGCGCAAGAGCGCAGGCCTAGCGCGCGCACGCCCGAGGCCAGCCCAAGACCCCCCGACAGGACCAGAACAAGGCACCCCGCGGCCAGCCCACGCGCACCTCCGCAGGCCCTCTAGCCCACGCGCACCCCGCCGCCAAGAACGCAACCCCACGCAGGCCATAGACAACGCGCAGAAACGCCGTAGGCCAGCACGTGCGCACCCCCGCAGGCACATGCCAACTAGAACACACCGCTAGGACCAGAACGTGCCGCACGACCGCAGTCCAGCCACGGCCGCACCCTGCGCAGTGCCAAGCGCGAGCACCCCGCAGGCCAATCTAGCTACTCCCTCACGGCCCCAGCCCACATTCTCACCCCGTCTTCGACCACTCTCACCCCTCAGGCCAGCGCTCTTACGCACGCTGCGCCAGCACACTGCGCCACCCCCTCAAGTGCCAGCGCGCTCACCCCCTCATTGCACACATCTCTCTCAGCCCGCAGCCAGCCACTATCAACCCCTCTTCCAGCGCTCTCACGCCCCTCATCCATCGCTCGCACCCAGCAGGACCAGCACACTGGCACCCCCGCAGGCGCCAGAACAACGCCACACCGGCAGTGGCCACACAGGGGGGGGCCCAAAAACCCAAGCAGGCCCAGTAACGCGCACCCCAGGCAGGCCAGATCGAGGCCCCAGGCAGACACGACACACCCGCGAGGCACAGACCACTCTGCTACCCCCTCAGGGCCCAGACGGATCACCCCATCAGTACCAGACCACACCCCCTAGCAATCCCACAACGCACCCAGCAGGCCCAGACCACGCGCAACCCCGCATGCCCAGCCCACTCTAACCCCATCATGCCCAGTCCACTTCACCCATCATGCCAGAACCACTCTCACCCCCTCATTCCCATCACTCTCACCCCCTCATTTCCATCCCACTCTCACCTCATTACTTTCAAACATAACATTTATATGTGTGAGATATTGTCATAAATATCGGTGTATTTGTTTCTTATGGCTGTCTCTCAATATATATTACACATACAGACAGTCCTCGTTTTGCAACGCTTCGTTTTACAACGAATGGCTTATCCAACGCTATGCAATGCATACCTATGTTCATTTTTACAACGCCAAAATGGCTTATCCAACGCTCTTACAACGCTTTGCAAAGTTGTTTATGTGTATGTAATATATTTATTATATTATATTATACTATATAATATATTATATTATATATTATGTTATATTATATATAATACAGTATATACACTATAATTTATGTGTGCTGCATATCTTATTGCCTGAGTAAAATATTTGGTGTATTTTAGTGTTAAAAATGCCTTCAGGAACGGAACCTTTCATTTAAACAGTGTTCTTATGGGAAAACGTGTTTCGCTTTAAGACGTTTCGCTTTACAACGCCATTTTGAGTAACGTATTGTGTCGGATAACCGAGGACTGCCTGTACTCATTGTTACATACAGTATGTCTTTTGTTCCTGTAATGTTCACATGTAGTTCTGTCAATATGACTGTTATGACAAATTGCTCAGTGTAGATAGAGACAGAATAATCTAGGGTATGCCAGGTGTCCAGTATTGAACTGGACTGTCCTGTATTCGGACACTCTGTCCAGTAAAAAAATTGAGGCAATACTGGACCTGTGTGTGTCCGGTATCACCTCTCTGGGCATTGTGACCTGACCGGCTTGGGGGGCTGCGGGATTTGGCCAAAGATAGGAGGAAATAGCATGGAGCGAGAGGTGTGTGTGTTGAGCTCGTCACACCTTTCACCATTGTGTCCAGTATTTTTGGAGAAGCCGCCTGGCCACCGTAGACAGAGTAGAAGGAGCTGCAGCTCCCGCTGGCGCAGAAATACTTACGTTCATATTACATGATTTACCAGGTCTAATAAACTAAAACCAAGAGCGGAGAAATTGCCCCTTTTTTCCCCTGCACCTCTAAACACATCAATATCGTTCCTCTTTGCAGCTGAAAAACCTCACGTGGTGGACGCTATCGCCGGGCAGAACTCCTCCTGAAATCGCACTCCGGAAACTGTCAACGCGGAGCCAGTCAGCCCCGGGAAGCAGCGATGGTAATAACAATACACCTATATTTATGTTGTAGAACGCTGATACTGTACGCAGTGGTGTGCGCAGATGTTTGCAGGTACAATAGATCCCTAATAGCTTACAATCTAATTGTGGTGCCAGCAAAACACAGAGATTAAATGAATCGCCCAAGGTGACATGGAAGGGACGCTGGCATTCAGCGGGAGCTCACCCACTCACCTACAGAAATGTACAACCCCAGTACCATTATTTGGACATGCAAAAAAAAAGCTGCTATGTTTAAATCGGTGCACAAAGTAAGTTATGGTGAGTAAAGCACTGGGAAAAAAAACCTCCACCGTACAGAATATAATAAATAATAATACCCCTTGTGATCACATTCACGTCTCAGACAGGTCTGCAGCCCTGCCTTTCTCCGTTATCTCTTAGCATACAGTGCAGCCAGGGATTCTGGGAAATGACATGCAAATGAACACCCAGTGTGTAAGAGGGCAGAAAGTGACACACCGTGTGCTCATTTGCATTTCATTACCCAGAATCCCTGGCTGCAGTGGAAGCAGGATAGTTAGTGAGTGCAGTGAGATATAATGGGGAAAAGGCAGGGTTCACAGGTGGAATTTTTATTTGCTGTACGCATTTCTTAAATATGACTACAATTTTTTGTTGAACATGTATTGCGAATAGCTTGTGTGTTCCAACCTGTCTCCCTGACAGGCCGACAGGCCGCCAGTCCCAGCTGGTTAACTACTTTGGATAACTGCATTTATTTTCTTCTTTTTTTTAATAATACATTTCATTTGTTTAATGGATTACAATTAGCGTACTAGTGATACCATTTAGTGAATGATGTGATCGAGATCTGTATTTCACAAAGGAAGCATTCTTGTTAATAAGAACACTAACCCTGGTCTCCCCCCCCCCCCCCACGCGTATTAATCCCCATGAGCAAGCAGTGTGTAGAAAGAGAAATTAAGTGTATTATATATGGGGGGTTGGGGGGGGGGGGAGAGAATAGGGAACAAGTCTCCAAAAACCCCAGTATTTGTAAAGTAATCAAATCTAATTTAGCTAGCCTCTCCTTGTAAATTAGAATGTCCATCCCCTTTATTAATTTGGTGGCTCTTCTCTGCACTCTCTCTAGTTCCATAATGTATTTTCTAAGGATTGGTGCCCAAAATTGTTCTCCATCTTCAAGGTGTGGTCTTACTAATGCTTTATAAAGGGGCATAATTATTTTTACTTCCCTTCCTTCCATTGTGCATTTAATGCAAGAGGTGTTGTTATCAGTCTCTTGACTACAAAGTAACACCAGATTTGTCAAGGGCAATACTCCCCACTGAGCCCCATTCTCAATGTAGTGCCGTTTTTCTTCTGGGAGATCTTGCACTTCTCTCTGGTGGATTCCTGGAGATCTGCTGATCCTTTTCCTTATTTCTTGGGACAGAGCCAGCGAAGAGCCCCCCTCGCAGCCGATCATGGAGCAGCCCGTTCTGCAGCTCCCCCGAAACAGCAGTGGGTTCTCCCAAGCCAGAAAAACACAGGAGCATCAGGGAGGATCCATTCTGGGCGCGGGTGTGCTGCGTCAACGCCGTCATCCTGATGTGCGTCAACATCTTCTTCTATGCCTATTTCGCCTGAAGGCAGAGACAGCGAAATCAAGGGGTTCAGAGGCCATAAAATCAACCAGCACATCGGTTCTGTTCACTAAATAAAATAGCGTATATCTGTGTAAAAAGGGGGGATAAGTGTACACCACAGGGGCTCAACTCTAGTCCTCAAGACCCCAACAGGTCAGGTTTTCAGGATATCGCTGCTCCAACACAGGTGGCTCAATCTGTCCCTGCTTCAGCACAGGTGGCTCAATCAGTCCCTGCTTCAGCACAAGTGGGTCGATCAGTCCCTGCTTCAGCACAAGTGGCTCAATCAAAGGCTCAGTCTTCGACTGAGCCTCTGATTGAGCCACCTGTGCTGAAGCTGGGATATCCTTAAAACCTGACCTGTTTGGGGCGGCTTGAGGACAGGAGTTGAGCACCCCTGGTGTAGATAAAATTATTTACTGCCAAAGCTCCCCAGCAAATGCCGGGATCCGCTATCAGAGTGCCATGCTGCGTTAGCTGACATTGACACAGGATCAAACTCCAGTAGCTCTTCTCTACGCTTACTAAATCTCCCCCTACAAAACAAGCACAGTACCACTAGTTTCCTTAACCCATTGAGCTCCAGCAGTGGGGACTACAAAACAATGTAATGGCACTCAAGGGTTTAGCCCCCGCCCCGCTGTTTTCTGACGTTATGGGGAAGTCCCAATTTGCTCACAAACATATGTATTTATTTTCAAGCAACTCCATGTAACTGTTTTCCATAAACCGGTTCAAATAAAACACAGATTGTTTACAATGAGTTAGAAGGACCTCACATTCAGAAAGTTACACAGACTTTACCAACACTGAAAATAAAACAAGGATGCTGATAGGATTTTTGTGTTTGGGATTAGAGCAAAAAGGGAACAAGTTCGACAGTGAGTGAGATGTAGGGTTGATGAAAGGTGCAACGCGCTCAAGACACACAACCCTCTCACCTCTCTCTGCTCCATGCTGTTTTCTCCTCTCCTTGGCTACAAACCTCAGGCTCCTGACACATCCTCGTAATTGGCTGCATTACCCAGCAACAGCCAATCAGGATGGAGGAAGCTGCCCAGCCCCCTAGCAGCAGCCCTGCTCGGGGGGAAATCCCACAGCCCCCCCAAGCCGGTCAGATTACTTTGTCCAGAGAGGTAATACCGGTATACACATACACGTCCAGAGAGGTAATACCGGTATACACATACACGCCCAGAGAGGTAATACCGGTATACACATACATGTCCAGAGAGGTAATACCGGTATACACATACACGTCCAGAGAGGTAATACCGGTATACACATACAAGTCCAGAGAGGTAATACCGGTATACACATACACGTCCAGAGAGGTAATACCGGTATACACATACATACCCAGAGAGGTAATACCGGTATACACATACATGTCCAGAGAGGTAATACCGGTATACACATACACGTCCAGAGAGGTAATACCGGTATACACATACAAGTCCAGAGAGGTAATACCGGTATACACATACACGTCCAGAGAGGTAATACCGGTATACACATACACGTCCAGAGAGGTAATACCGGTATACACATTCAAGTCCAGAGAGGTAATACAGGTATACACATACACGCCCAGAGAGGTAATACCGGTATACACATATACGCCCAGAGAGGTAATACCGGTATACACATACATGTCCAGAGAGGTAATACTGGTATATACATACATGTCCAGAGAGGTAATACCAGTACACACATACATGTCCAGAGAGGTAATATCGGTATACACATGTTTACATGTGACTTTAACCCTGGAAAGTATCTGGGATTCACTTGGGGTGAAAAAAAACCCCACAATGAATCAAAGTAAATGAGTAAATTGCTGAGCTCTTCTCCAAACCTGAAAGACCTGTGAAAATAACTCCCCATTAAGACAATTATACCTTACTTAGCGTGTACATTTTCCAGGCAATTAAAGGCTTTGAGGCAATGAGGCAACAGATAAGTATTTTCATGCACCCGGTGATTCTCGCAGCATCACGTCACATGGACCTATTCAGGCTTCTTTTCTTAGGAGGTTATTTACTAGTGCGAAGGCCAACTCCAGTCCTCAAGGGATTCCAGCAAGTCAGGTTTCCAGGATATCCCTGCTTCAGCACAGGTGGCTCAGTCATTGGCCCACTCCAGTCCTCAAGGGCCAACACATGGCCAGGTATTTGGGATATCCCGGCTTCAGCACACGGCTCAATCAGTGGCTCCGTCTTCAATTGAGCCACCTATGCTGAAGCAGGGATATCCTGGAAACCTGACCTGCTGGTGGCCCTTGAGGACTGGTGTTGGCCACCCCTGCACTAGTGGGATTTTTAACCCCTTTAGTGTCTTTGACTTCAGCTACGTCCCCGTGTCCCCAATTCTGAGACAGGGCTGATAAGCGGACCTGATAAGTTGGTGCGTTTTATTCCCAACAGGTTTACCTGTTTCACACGCAGCCGACAGTAACACCAATGACCAGAATTAGGTTTTGAGTTCTGTATCGTGCCCCTGATCACTGCAACTTTGGAATCGTTGCTGCTGCCCCCCCCCCCCCCCCATCCCCCTGCTGTTCGATAAAAATAAACAAGCCGCAGATATTGTGTAAGGAGTAATATCTGTTTTAGTTTTGACACGATTGCCTTTGGGACAATTATTTGTGGAGATAACCATTCCTTACATTAGCAAACAAGTATTAAAGATGACAGAAAATAGGTGATTTTGCTTTCACTTTACTGCAACTCCGATATAAATGGCGCCATCTTTATGCTGCCCCACCGTGAATTACATCGCATTGTGTTGGGTAGACGTCTTCATAAGAAGGATGTTTATCCAGAGGGTGGCAGTTACTGACAGTATTAAGCAGGAAATATTGCTCTTATATAGCACTGTACACAGAACTGCAATAAGTCCCTGCCCCCAAGAGCTTACAGTCTAGTTTTGGCGTTTGAGGCACAGGGATATAAAGAGACGTTGCCAGGGCCACATGAAATTCCTTTCGGACACGGATGCAGAACACGTTCACCCATTTCAAAGGCTGTAAGAAGCTCTTCAGCCCATGCATTTATTCACTGGAAATCAGAGGAGAAGAATGACTCAGAGCGCTGGTCCTTTCATCCCGGGGCTAACCCCAAACAGATAGCTTCTTCTGCAATGTTATGGAGAAGAGAAGATGACGTGACATCATGGTGAAGGGGGATGACCATGGCGGGGTAGAGATATGATATCATGGTAGGGGGAGGAGAGACATGACATGGGGGGGGGAGGGAAGATGGAGAGATGACATCATGGCATGGATGAAAAGGGAGAGATGTGATTGACGTCATAGCGCGGGGAAGTGGGTAGAACCTTGGACATCATGGGCGGGGGAGGGCAAGAACGGATGACAGTGACAGTTATAGTGGGGGAGAGAAAGAGAAACAGACATCATGGAAGGGGAGGAGGGAGAGGAGATCAGAACCAATGACATCATGGCAAGGGAGAAAGGATGAAGCAGGTCATCATGGCAGGGGAGAGACATCATCATGGCAGGGGGAGTAACAGACATGACATCAGTCAGGGGGAGAGACATGACCTCATGCAGGGGGGAGAGACATGACATCATGGCAGGGGGAGAACATGACATAATGGCAGGGGGGAGAAACTGACATCACATGCGCAGAGGGGGGAAGAGGACAGACTCATGGCAGGAGGTGAGAGACTGACATAATGGCAGGGGGGGAGAGCAATGACATCATGGCGTGGTGGGGGAGAGACATGACATCATGGCAGGAGGGAGAGACAGCATGGAGCGGCTACTTGAGCAGGGGGGATAGACATGACATAATGCGGGGGAGAGACTGACTCATGGCAAGGGGGACGAATACTCATGCAGGGGGGAGAGAGCTCGTCATGAAGGGGGGAGAGACTGATCATGAGGCAGGGGGAGAGAACAGCTAATGTCAGGAGAAGACATGCAATCAGGGGGAGACGAATGGCATCATGAGGGGGGGACGCAGTACAACAAACGGCAAACAGAAGCCGCCACTTCAAGATCACAGACAGAGATTTTCAGAAGCAAAAGGCTGTAGGGAACATATATCTCCCAATGCAGCCCCCCCAAATATTACTGTCTGTCATTATCTGAAAACATTCAGTTACACAGAACAAGGGGGGTTCCTCTCTGCCATCGGAAGCGCTTCATTATGGTGGTGAGCCACTTTCCCTTCCCAGCTGCCAAATTAACACCGTAAGATTTTCTGCTCCCTTTCAATCAGACCAGAGTCTTGTTCTTGGATTTCACATTAAGTTTTTGGTACTTTGGGTGTCCTTCACAGCTTCACTAACCCGCAGAGGTTCTACTAATAAACCCCACCATGTTCAAGGTGACGCTAATTGTCTCAGTAATTATATGCACTGAGAGGGTTAATATATACATCTGTCATTGTCACTGGATTGGACCAATGCACCCATTTCATGGTTAAAGGTGCACCTGGTATTTCTGTCACTCCCCTAAGCAGGAGTGGCCAACTCCAGTCCCTCAAGAGACAGCAAAAGGTCAGGATCTAAGATATCCCTGCTATAGCGCAGGTTGGGGTGCATTGAGACGGGTCACCTGTGCTGAAAGCAGGGGATATCATTAAAACCGGACCTTTGGTGGTCCTTGAGGACTGGTTGCTGGCGCCCCTGCCCTAAGGAAAAGTCACATTTTACAACACTTGTTCGCCTAAAAGCAGCTTATAAAAATACATTATTCTGTTAGAGAAGTTAAAGTAAGGGTCCGGCTCCGGCATCCGGGCTCGCGGCTCCGGGCCTCCGGGCTCTGGCGCTGGCTGGAATTAGACATTCCCAGCAGAAATATGGTCAGAGTCAGCTGAATGTATTAACTGCAGCCTTAGCAGAGGTGAGAGATAGATTCTTAATGCTAGCATCAATTCTTATCTATGTGTATTAGTTATTTATGACTTATATCCAAGAAAAGATACATTGATGTATGCCCTGACCTGCGGTCCCCACCACACTACGGAGTACTGTCTGACATCTTTTTTGGGTAACAGATGGTGTAAGGGAGTGATTCTGGACTTTTAAGAATGTGATCTTGATTAAACAGTATAGCTGTGTTATAGGGGGTATCTTATTATGATGTAGTGGTGTGTATAAGAGGGTGAGCTTATTAAAGAGTTACAGTGTGTGTGTATAAGGGGGTTCTTATTAAAGAGTATCGTGTGTGTGTGTGTGTATAAGAGGGTGATCTTATTAAAGAGTATCGTGTTTTGTGTGTGTGTATAAGAGTGGTGATCTTATATAAAGAGTATAGGTGGTGTATAAGTGGTGATCTATTATAGAGTGTGTTTGTGTAGAGGGTTGACTTATAACGAGTAAGTGTGTGTGTAATCGGGGGTGATTATTAAGAGTGGTAGTGTGTGTGTATAAAAGGGTGATCTTATTAAAGAGTTAATATGTGTGTGTGTATAAGAGGTGTGATCTCTATTAACGATGTATAGTGTGTGTGTCGTGTTGTGTGTGTGTGTCTGTTGTGTGTGTGTGTGTGTGTGTGTGTTGGTTTGGTGGTGTGTGTGTGTGTGTGTGTGTGTGTGTGGTGTGTTGTGTGTGTTGTGTGGTGTGTGTGGTGTTTGTGTGTGTGTATACTGTAACGAAGGGTGATCTTATTAACAGAGTATATTTGTGTTGTGTGGTGTGTGTGTATAAGAGGTGTCTTATAAGAGTATAGTGTGTGTGTGTGGTGTGTGTATAGAGGGCGATCTTATTAATATAGGTGTGTGTTGAGGGTGATCGTGGCTGACAAAGTGATCATATTATACCTTTATATAACAGATGTGGGTAATGGGGAAATATGCTCTAAGTGAGAGTGACTCCCTTAACACTAATGAATTAATGATATTTAGGCGAGAGGCTTCAATGTGCTGTATAGCTATTCAAGCAAGGAAATTGGTATTAAAGATTCCTGTACACTGGCTAGGTACGGCCAGTTGACCGCCATGACCACCAGCAGAGGGTGATATATCCGGCTGGTTCCCACAAGGAGATCAGGGACAGCAGGTTCTAGGATCTGGTTCCTCAAGTTTCTGCGGGAAATGCCGGTCCTTCCACGAGTTCCTCCCTCTCCACCAGTGGAGTCATAAATCAGTTCCAGGTCCCCTATGATGTCCCCCTCGTTTGAAAGGCAGTTCCGTGCCACCTGGTGGGTGAAGTCAAACTGCGCCTGGACAACCGGTTTCCCGCTGTGGGGACAGAACAAAGGGAGAGAGAATCTCAGATGTGTTTTTGTGCACCTCAGATCCGTGAACAAGCTCAGCGCAAACCTTTAGTGTCCTGGATGTGTCTGAGAATGTGATGGTACCAGGGATTCCGTGCAACCAATATTTTCTTGTACAACTTACATTCCCCTTAGTTTGCACAAACCGAGGGGTTTATTGGAAAAAGGATGCTTACTTTCTGAAGTACCTTTTGTTAGAATAGTTACTGTCCTCAATGTTTAACAAAGTTTCATATTATTCTGACCAGACCATGGGTCGCTACTTTTTGAGAAGCACTTTGGGCCATTGGGGCAAAGCAAACCAGAAGATCTCCAGAGGGCTATTGGAGTGATTCCAGTTCCGACTGGTTTTAAAGTGGAGTCACCACCCCGCATACCGGCTCAGTGCTGCTTGTTAATTTGGCTACCCGAAAAACTTTCCGGTGTTTCTACATAGCAGCCTAAGGATACAGCTGATCCCAAATGTCTTCAGTGCTCCTCTCACATGTGATCTCCACCTCTGTAGCTTTTCGCATCATCAGCAGAAGAGCCCGCCAAATCCCTGCCTACTTACATGTATCGTGTGCCTATCCCATTTACATGAGTGTGTAAGGAATCCTGTTTGTATTCAGTTGGCAGCCACCCCACTCCCACCCACCCCACCACAACCTAAGTCTGACAATCTCATCACCCTTCTCCCCCTTCCCCCCATCTCCCCCCCTCCCCTCCCCCCCCCCCTACCCCGTCTCCATTAGGAGTGAGCAGACAGACTTACAATTATGTGAAAGCTCCTCCAGGCCTCCTTCCAAATGCGCACATGTTCGAGATTCCACTGACATAATGAGCAAAGGTGTGGGGGCCGTGTGGGCCGTTCTTCCAGGTAGTAACAAATGTGTATGATACCTTTTTGGACCAACGTCAGTTCATCGGCTTCACCTGAAGGGTTTAAAGCTGATCATATCAACTACTTTTTGGTCCAATAAAGAGGTTCATACGTGTGTGTGTGTGTGTATAAGAGGGTGATCTTATTAAAGAGTATAGTGTGTGTGTGTGTGTGTGTATAAGAGGGCGATCTTATTAAAGACTATAGGGTGTGTATGAGGGTGATCCTGGCTGACAAAGTGATCATATTATAACCTTTAATAGTAACAGATGTGTGTAATAGGGGAAATATGCTATAAGTGAGAGTGACTCCCTTACAATAATGAATTATTGATATTTATGGCTAGAGGCTTCAATGTGCTGTAGGCTATTCAAGCAAGGAAATTGGTATTAAAGATTCCTGTACATGGCTAGGTAAGGCCAGTGACCGCCAGTGACCACCAGCGAGGGGTGATATATCCAGGCTGGTTCCCCAACAAGGAGATCAGGGGACAGCAGGTTACATGAGGATCTGGTTCACATAGTTCTGCGGGAACATGCCGGTCCTTCCAGAGTTCCTCCCTCTCCACCAGTTGGAGTCTGAGGAGTCCAGGACCTCTATGATGTCCCCCTGTTTGAAAGGCAGTTCCGATGCCACCTGGGGGGTGAAGTCAAACTGCGCCTGGACGAACCGCGTTTTCCGCTGTGGGGACAGAACAAAGGGAGAGAGAATCTCAGATGTGTGTTTGTGCAACACTCAGATCCGTGAACAAGCTCAGCGCAAACCTTTAGTGCCTGGATGTGCTGAGAATGTGATGGTACCAAGGGATCCAGTGCACCAATACTTTTCTATGTACAAACTTACATTCCCCTAGTTTGCACAAACGAAAGGGGTTTATTTGGAAAAAGATGGCCTTACTTTCTGAAGTACTCTTTTGTTAGAGTATAGTTACTGTCCTCAATGTTTAACAGGTTTACATTTATTCTGACCAGACAGTGTCGCTACTTTTTGAAAGCACTTTGGCCATTGGGGCAAGCAAACCAGACAGATCTCCAGAGGGCTATTGGAGTGATTCCAGTTCCGATCTGGTTTTAAAGTGGAGTCACCACCCCGCATACCGGCTCAGTGCTGCTTGTTAATTTGGCTACCCGAAAAACTTTCCGTGTTTTCTACATAGCAGCCTAAGGATACAGCTGATCCCAAATGTCTCAGTGCTCCTCTCACATGTGATCTCCACCTCTGTAGCATTTCGCATCATCAGCAGAAGAGGCCCGCCAAATCCCTGCCTCTTACAATGTATCGTGGCCTAATCCCATTTACATGAGTGTGTAAGGAATCCTGTTTGTATGTCAGTTGGCAGCCACCCCACTCCCACCCCACCCACCACAACCTAAAGTCTGACAATCTCATCACCCCTTCTCCCCCTTCCCCCCCCCCCCCCCCCCCCCCCCCCCCCTACCCCGTCTCCATTAGGAGTGAGCAGACAGACTTACAATGAGTGAAAGCTCCTCCAAGGCCTCCTTCCAAAGACTGCCAAATGTTCGAGATTCACTAGACATAAGTGAGGCAAAGTAGTGTGGGGGCCGTGTTGGTCCGTTCTTCCAGGTAGTAACAAAGGTGGTATGATACCTTTTATTGGACCAACAAGTAGTTCATCGGGTTACCCTGAGAGGTTGGAAAGCTTGTATCATATCAACTACTTGTTGGTCCAATAAAAGGTATCATACCCCCTATTAGATCTTCCGCCATTGTTACTGCATAGACATGAGTGAGGTTCAATAGGATTTTTGAAACAACATGGAGCCAAATCAGGCTTATTTAACCCCTTGAATGAAATGGGATCAAAAGTATAATACCAGCTCAAAATTGTCAATTTCTGGTGTCGGTCTCTCGTTTGCTGGTCTGTTTGGTAGAAGAATGAGATAAGATAGACTGGAATGGATCCTCATCACATTTTTGACCATAGCTGCTAAGTCCAGGTCAACAGCGACAGGGGCAGAGCTACAGCCCGGGCAAAGTGACTCGGAAAACCATGAACCTAAGAAACAGCCGTGGTGGTTATTCTAGCAAATTGGATACGCCGAGATTCCTGAGGACAAAACAGTAATACTGTATTTATATATGCAATTGATATGACTAGAATGGTCAGTCATTCTAGTCATATCAATTATTGATTAAGCTTAATCAAGGTTCAGGTTTAGTTTAATATACGTGACACTATTGATTCAATTATTTTAATTTGTTTTATTTGTATTTTAATAAATGTCAATGTATATGCATATATAAGTACAGTATTACTGTTTTGTCCTCAGGAATCTCGGTGTATCCAATTTGCTAGAATAACCACCACTGCTGCTTTTTGGTTTTTAGGTTCATGTGCTAAGGTTTTTCCTATTCACTTATCTCTTTCTAGGGGGCTAGAGACCCCCTTTACCTTTGCTGCAGAACATCACTAATATTTTTCCACGTGATACACTTTTATACAATCACTAAGTACACATACTCTATATATTTACCACATTTGTAGATATCTCACATTAGCGCTTTGAATTTCTTTTCCACTTATAGCCCGGACAAAGACCAGGGGCCCGCGCTCTCTCCTCCTGTCGGCGGCCCTGCTGACCATCTCACTCACTTCTCCCCCAGATAGAGGCAGGCGGGGGGAGAGGATGGTACGCAGCGGCGGGCAGACAGAGGGAAGCAGAGGAGCAGCCGGCAGAGGAGTTAGGAGTTGCACGGAGGTAGAGCAGGACGGCTGGGGAGGAGGGCGCCCCAGCGGTCCGACCCGGAAGTCTTTATTACTTCTGGTGTCTATGCTTCTACAGCGCGATCCTCCCCGGCTGTCCTGCTCTGCCTCCGTGTAACTCCTAACTCCTCTACCGGCTGCTCCGCTGCTTAACTCTGGCGGCCCACTGCCGCATACCATCGTCTCCCCCCGCCTGCCTCTATCACCACCCTGTCCCACAGGTAGGCATGGAGGAGGAGGATGGGGACAGAGCTGGAGGACAGGGAGAGAGCTGAGGGATGATGAGGAGAGATGAGGAGAAGGATAGATGAGGAGGAGGAGAGAGATGAGGAGGAGAGAGATGAGGAGGAGGAGAGAGATGAGGAGGAGAGAGATGAGGAGGAGATATCCTCCAATTTAAAAATCGAGCCACATTTTTCTCCTGAATCTACGGAATACGTTCACTTATAATGGGGCCCCGAACAAATGTTTGCCCCGGGGGCCCGCGCATGTCAAGCTACGCCACTGAACAGAGAACTTCTCTAACAGTAAAATGTTAAACCTTTACGATAGACCCCCAAGAGCCGAGCATCTTCTAGCATCATGACCGGGTGATCACTTACGTAGTGATGACGCTCACTAGACTTCATAAAGGCCAACAGCGGCTGCCCAAAACGATGATTAAATCAGACAGTGCTGCTAATTGGAAATGAACTGAAACCATGTTATCAGGCGTGTAAATGCTCACGCACTCATTTCAAGTATTTTGATCTCATACGTGTCAATTGTATGAGGGATTTCCGGTAACATGTTTCTCCCTCATTTTGGTCCCAGACTTCCCTTGTATTTGTGCTTAGTTTCTAAGCTTTCGGTCTGGATGCACCCCTGTGTACCCTGCTAACACAATGACAGGTCCATCGCACATCAATCCCGGCTCCCATCGCAGTAAGATTTTGAGCAGGCACCTGCAGGCTGGGAGGGAGCAGAAACCTACATCATCATAATTAAATTATCTTGAAAAATATATATATATATATATGCATTAAGATGTAACTGGCTGCCAAGTATGAGGTGAACACAAAGTTACAACAAAGTGAACTGCCCCAAGCAGGGGCTGTGCGTGAGCAGGCCAACATGATAATGTTATAATCTCCTGTGATATAGTGCTGACAGAGCACGCAGAGCCTGGAATAGTTTCATATAGAGGCAATTAATAATAAAAAAATACTACAAGAGCATTGGAAACAGAGAATCCCTGTAAGTGGCACAGCGCAAGGTATTTAGGACAATATCTAAAGCAGGGTGCTAAGCTTGACTAATTCAAATGAATTGGAGTCAAGGATTAGCACCCTTCTATGGATCTGGGCCTTAGAGACAGCAGCTGTGTGCTGTTACCTTCAGATAATTGCAGTGATATCAGTGTCCTAGTACTGTACCTTTACTTGTCCCGAGTACCTTGCAATGTGTTCCCTGTGCAGCTTCCAGCCTCAGGAGGCCGCGGTCAGCATCATTTACAGCTGAGCCTTCTTTATAGCGTGTGGTACGTTTGTAAGACTTGAAGAAGAGACCGGTGAGACTTAAAAAACTCCGTACCACCCAACTTCAGACCGGGGTCAGACAGGGGCATCTATGGCCCACCGGGGGAACCTAACTGAAGCACCCCCTCCACTAACCGCTCCCCTCAAACTTAATCCAGTATCCCCCCCCTCTTTCCTGTGCAGCTCACATTAAGCAGGATTTCCCTGGTTTCCCGGTGGGTCAGTCCGACCCTCTCTTCATCTATGGAGGACCCTCATTGTGGTCCCTTAAAGGGTATCACAATCTACAACAAACCTAACCTACTACTATCATTAAAATGCAGAGTCGACCTCTTCTAGGGCCCTGCACTACCTGGGATTACCCCACAAATGGTGGAGACGATGACGGGATAAGTCCGTCCCCACACAGGACGGGCCTTAGTGTGGAGTTAGAGGCTACTAATCGGGAGAGATGTTATAAGATATTGTTTTATGTGTAATCAAGATGCTACAGGCATACCCCGGTTTAAGGACACTCACTTTAAGGACACTCGCGAGTAAGGACATATCGCTCAATAGGCAAATGGCAGCTCACGCATGCGCCTGTCAGCACGTCCTGAACAGCAATCCCAGCTCCCTTCCTGTACCGAAGCTGTGCGCAAGCGGGGAGACTATAGAGCCTGTTACTAATGCGTTATTTACATCAGTTATGCACGTATATGACGATTGCAGTGCAGTACATGCATCGATAAGTGGGAAAAAGGTAGTGCTTCACTTTAAGTACATTTTCACTTTACATACATGCTCCGGTCCCATTGCGTACGTTAATGCGGGGTATGCCTGTATACAATTCCTACTTAATCTGTATGTTGTGTGGACATCCGCCCCCCCCCCCCCCCCTTTTTACTTTTGTACCCTTCCCCTAACCCATCCAAAAAAAAAAGGTGTATGTATTAATGTAAACGATGAATGGATATCTTCAATAAAAATTGTGAGATTTAAAAAATAAAATGAATGCAGAGTCAGCAACCAGGTGAAGCAATATGATGCAGGCCTCTCCCACATAGGGGTGAATTCATTAAACGGCAATAGTGCCGATCAGGGCACTATCACGCGGAAACTCTCATTGACATCAAATGGCACTATAACTGTTTAATGAATAACCCCCATGTGCATTAACCATCAGTCTGTAAACCCAGAATAGAGTTGGGTGATTAATATCCCATGTGTTCTGTCTTTGGGACTCCCTGCGCTGGGACACAATGCATCATTGACAACACAAGACAGACAGACAGACAGAATGATACTTTGTCTCCCAGTTTTCTTGTACTTCTCGAATTATTGGGCACTCGTCCATCTTTACCTCTTTCCATCCACTTGCACAAAACTGATATTTTTAAAAGATAAGGTCCAAAGAGGTTATCCTTTCAGCACGATGCTGGTCACAGCATGTGTACAAACACCAGAATGCAAACCATTCACTTTGCAGTCGCAGGGCCCAGAAAGGCACAGTGAGACTACAACGCACTGCTGGTCCTCGTGGGAAAGAACCAGTTCATGCACTGCTGCCCCCACCTGCTTCACAAACCCATCATGTTCCAGTGTAGTTACGGGCAGTAACTGGACGAGGCGCGGTTTGTGTTGCAGAACTGAAACTATGGTCCTATTTGCATGGGTTTCTCTCTCGATCTCCAAATATTCCATGTTAGGTACAAAGATCTCTTCATCACAAGCAAAACTGAACTCTTCTTATATCTCAGCTCTCGCCTCTCGCTCTGCCCTGGCTCTGCCCTGGCTCTCGCCTCTCTCGCTCTGCCCTGGCTCTCGTCTCAGTCTCTCGCTCTGTCCTGGCTCTCGTCTCAGTCTCACGCTCTGCCCTGGCTCTCGTCTCTCACTCTGCCCTGGCTCTCGTCTCAGTCTCTCACTCTGCCCTGGCTCTCGTCTCTCGCACTGCCCTGCTCTCCCCCCTATTTCCCCCCCTTTTCTCCTCTCTGCTTTGCCCTGGCCTCTGATCTCTTTTTCGTCTCTGCCCTGGCTTGAGCTCTCTCTATGTCCCTGGCTCTGATCTCTCTCTCTTGCTGCCCTGGCTCTGAATCTCTCCGCTCCGGCTTTGCCCTGGCTCTGATCCCTCTCGCCTCTGCCCTGGCTCTCGTCGCTCGCTCTGCCCATCTCCTGCCTCTCGCTCTGCCCTGGCTTTTCTCGCCTCTCTCTCCCTCTCGCTTGGGGGGGCCCTGGCTCTGATCTCTCTCTCGCTCTGCCCTGGCCTCTGATCTCCTCTCTCTGGCCCTGGCTTCCTGCTCTCCTCGCTTTTGGCCGGCTCTGATCTCTCGCTCTGCCCTGGTCCTGTCTCTCGCTCTGCCCTGCTCTGATTCCTCCTCTCCCATCTCTCGCTCTGCCCTGGCCTCTGATCTCTCGCTCTTCCCTGGCTCTGATCTCCTCCGCTCCTGCCCTGCTCCTGATCTCCTCCGCTCCTTCCCTGGCTCTCGTCTCTCCGCTCTGCCCTGGCTCTGATCTCTCCGCTCTGCCCTGGCTCCTGATCGCTCGCCTCTTGGCTGCCTGGCTCTGCTGATTCTCTCGCTCTGCCCTGGCTCTGATCTCTCTTCTCATTTTTCTGCCTGGCTCTGATCCTCCTCTCTCTGCCCTGGCTCTGATCCTCTCCTCTGCCCCTGGCTCGGATCTCTCCGCTTCTGCCTCGCTCTGATCTCTCTCTGCCACTGGCTCTGATCTCTCTCGCCTGCCACTGGCTCTCACTGCGTCTCATGCTCTCCTCTTGCCTCCCTGACTCTCGTCTCACGCTCTGCCCTGGCTCTCGTCTCCTACTCTGCCCTGGCTCTCATCTCAGTCTCTCGCTCTGTCCTTGATCTCATCTCTCGCTCTGCCCTAGCTCTCTCTTATTCTCATGCTCCCTGGCCCTCGCCTCAGCTCATGCTCTATAACCCGCGCACCGTCGCCATGCTCTTCCCTGGCTTTCTCTCTTGGCTCTCGCCTCTCGCGCTCTGCCCTGGCTCTCGTCACAGTCCTCTCTCTGTCCTGGCTCTCGTCTCCAGTCTCCTCATCACACGCTCTGCCCGGCTCTCGTCTCTCACTCTGCCCTGGCTCTCGTCTCAGTCTCTCACTCTGCCCTGGCTCTCGTCTCAGTCTCTCGCTCTGCCCTGGCTCTCGCCTCTCTCGCTCTGCCCTGGCTCTGATCTCTCGCTCTGCCCTGGCTCTGATCTCTCGCTCTGCCCTGGCTCTAGTCTCAGTCTCACGCTCTGCCCTGCAAATAACGTGACGTTACCTAACGAAAAATGGCTGTTATTTTTCTGTGAGTTAATGTCCTGTTCGATAAGGTAATCATATGCAAAAACAACAGCTATATCTTAGCTAAATGTCACAGTATGTCTGGATAACTCTGCATTATATTTAGTGATGATATTTAATTGCACTCAGCCAATGAGGCTGGGCTTTTGCTGGGGGCAAAAAGACAGATTTAGAAAGGAACCCTTTGATTTATAGATTAACCTCAACCCCCATGGGGAATATGCTCATTTAAATAAGTAAAATATATTTAGATCATTTCTTTCAGCATATTTCCCAGGTATCTCACGTGTGCTCCCAGGTGGAGTGTAGCTTAGGTTATAGCTGGGGTGCTGAACTCCAGTTCTCAAACCCCCCCAAACAGGACAGATATCCCAGCTTCAGCACAGGTGGTTCAATCAGAGGCTCAGTCGAAGCAGAAACTGATTGAGCCATCTGTACTAAAGCAGGGACTGATTGAGCCATCTGTGCTGAAGCTGGGATATCCTGAAAACCTGACCTATTGGTGGGGAGGGGGGGCTTGAGGACTGGAGTTAAGCACCCCTGGGTTATAGGTTAGCATAGGGTACTCTATTTGGATGTATATAAGTCAATGGGCTCTCTCCTAAATTGCCCCCCCCCCAAACCCACTCCAGCACCAAGTGGGAAACCCCCCCAGAACGTGGGATGAGCCACATAATGTAGATTTATGGGATGAATATGAAGCAGGTGGTAATAAGCTTGTTTTCATACCATTTACAACAATGGGTATTGCAAATAATACCATGCCTTTTCTAGAAGAAATGTCACGTTGTTCGCTTTAGTGAATGCTGCACTCTGATTACCAGGCGTTTATTTCGGTTAACGACATGTTACATAGGTTAACAGAGCTTAATGAATCTAGCCCTAAAGGTATTGCAGAGCACTCTGGCACTGAAAGGGTTCCATCGTTTCACCAGCTTGAAATTCCGACAACTCTGCCCCCTTCCAAACATATATACGCACCCTTTTAGCCAGTCACTACAACTCCCTGCATGTAGCCGCACACACCGGCTGTGTAAGATACTGAACCCACCCAGCTCAGATAAATCCAGGCTCATAACGTGAGTATCGCGTAATCTCAAAACTTATTGTGTGCAAAACAATGGCTGCTCCATATCTCAGTAATACCCCGGTATTGTAGCATAACACTGCATTGTCCTTCCAATAATGTGGCATTAAGTATGCCTTAGTGTTACATAGTTACATAGTAGAGTATTCCACAGCCTAGAATAGGTGTTTAACTCAAGTTGAGAAAGAAAGGCGAGGGAAATGACGCTATGGTAGGTAACTCGTGCTGCACTGTGGCGTTACACCCTGTAAAAAAGCCCTATTTGAGGCTCTAGACGTGAGTAACGCCATGTTTAGACGTGACCTAACAAACGTAACGCGAAGTCACTGCATTAACCGGAACGTGCTTTTGTGAATATGCGCTGTTAAGGGGGGGGGCGCTGTTAAGGGGGGGGGGGCGCCGTTATCTTTGCATGTCATCACTGACTAATGTTCTAGGTCAGGTGTGCTCAACTCCAGACCTCAAGACCACCCAAGATTTCAGGTGCTCAGGATATCCCTGCTTCAGCACAGTTGGCTCAATCATTCCCAGCTTCCGCACAAGTGGCTCAATCAGTCTCAGATTCAGCACAGGTGGCTCAATCAGTGGCTCAGTCTTCGACTGAGCCACCTGCACTGAAGCTGGGATATCCTTAAAACCTAACCTTTCGGGAGGGCCTTGCGGCCTGGAGTTGAGCCTCCCTGCTCTAGCTAACACACTGATCTTTACAGATGGAAACACGACGTAACAGTGTGTTATTAGCCTTTGAGGGCACACGGTAAGGCTTAACCTGACATTAACCTAGGTGAACGTTATTTGATAAAGCCGTGAGAATGTGGGTCTTAGATTGTAAGCTCTGTGGGGCCTTCCAATGTAAACCGTTATATTTGGTGCAGCCCTCACTCATTTTCTGGAAGTTTCGCTGATTTTTAGCATCAGCGGCTTCGCAAACATCCTATCCCTGATAGAATTGCATACATTTACACCCACGTGTCATTTACAGGGCCCTGGACTCGCTGCTTTGCTCCTGGGATGTTGACACGGTTTGGAAAAGCCACATTATTTCATTTGAACAATATAAGCAGGTCTGGGTATTCCCAGAAAAAGTGTCCAAATCCAGAAGCATTTCTAGATACGGAACATAGTGTTTTTTTCAATCGCTCCAGGGCTTTTATGTTAAAACAAAGAGGACTCTGTGTTTTTGTTTGAAGACATGTTTTTCCGCAGGAGTTAGTGTCCATGCCGCTTTCAGTATGATGTGTACAAATTGGGCAGCTCCGCCTGGCTTAAGCGTATAAATAATGAGAACTATTATCATGTCATTTTCACAGGTGAATAACTCGCCGCATTATATGGCTAGGGACTGTCACAAATAAAAGGCAGCGCCGACATCTGATTGGCTGCCAGCTTATAACCCAACAACACAGTAATAACATATAAACAGCATCCAAAGTTCTCAATCCACGCGGCGCCTGGAATTCATGCTTGTAAAAATCCGGGGCACACAGAGCAAAGTTTGTATTTGAAAAACAATTCTAACAGGGCAGTTTTATTTAATTGCCTCGGGTCTGCGTTCTCTGACTTAAAGGAGCACGTCTTCCTTTTTTTAAATTAGGAGCAATTTGTTTGTTTTTTTGTGTGTAAACTAATAGTGTTTCAAACATGCTGCCAGCCGCACCAATCCCGCCTCGGATATTTACTGTGTCTAAATTATGGATACACCTAGGTATTAATGGGCGCTGGATGAATGTTTTAGTGGTGAAGTTTGGTGAACGTAGTAGAGGTTTCACCTTGGGCAAGTCACCTTATCTCCCTCTGCATCAGGATGCAAAATTAGATGGTAAGCTCTGCTGGCAGGTACAATTCCAAGTGCAGCTCTGCAGAGTAAACATTTCACTGGAACTTTTTGCTGAAAACATTTTGCTGAGGTCCCATAGAGCAGTTTGTCCGGGGTTATTTTTTTCAAGGTGATCTTGAGAAAGGATATAGAAATGATGGGCTCCCGGTTTGCCTGAAGACCGTGGCACGGGTCTTACTGCCGGCAAACGATTCAATGCTACTCTTCCAATATCAGTTCGGCCTTTCCGCGGGGGATACTTTGTGTATCACAAATAACAGAAGACAAGTTGGGACGTATTTGAATTTATCGGTGCACTTTTGCAGTTTTAATGCTCACTTTGAGGTCTTTGTATCAAGACAAAAAAAACAGTGCAAATCTGGAGCAAACAATTGCACCAGGTGTATAAAAACCCAGACTCTATTGCTTGCTTTCTGTGGGATTTTTCTTTTGCTACATTCGCAGATAGATTTGCCCCAGAATTGCCCCACTTTTGCCTGGATATAGAGACCTTTGTGTGTTATCTCTTGGCAGTAAGAGAGTGCATCTCATGCTAGATTTCCACTTTTTACCCGTTTAACCAGAAGTAATAGATATGGGGAGGCCAACAGCAGTCCTCAAGGGCCACCAACAGCCCCACCCCCCGTACTGCAGGCGTCGGGAGGTGCTTGCAGTGCTAGTTTTGAATAAACAAGGTTGTGGGTTCCATTCCAGCCAAAGCCACCTCCTATTATACAGAGTGATCTCTCTATCGCCCCATTACCTACCCGCACCTCCTTTAGACGAGTGTATCTCCTCTATTTTCGCTGTTACCGCACGCTGCTATTATAGTACAGAGGGATCTCTCTATCCCGCTCCTCATTAGCCCCCCTCCTATTATAGCAGCAGTGTATCTCTCTATCGCCCATTCCCACCCTCTAAACTATCTCCATGCCTTACCACCTATTTACAGAGTGATCTCTCTATACATCCCATCGTACAGGCCTCATGACACTACCCACCTAAACAGGTTCTCTCTATACCCATACCTCATAAGAGTGATCTCTCTATTGGCTGTTACCACCACTGCTATAATACAGAGTTGACTCTATCGCCCGCCATTACCCACCTCCTATTATACAGAGTGATGCTCTCTAATCGCCCCATTACCCACCTCCTATTATCAGAGTGATCTCTCTATTGCATGTTTACCTCACCTGCTTTAACAGGTGATCTCTCTATCGCCCATTACCCAACCTGCTATATACGAGTGTATCTTCTATTGGCCGACCACCACCTGCTATGTATACAGAGTGATCTCTCTATCGCACCCATTACCCACCTCCTTATTAGATCAGAGTGATCTCTCTGATCGCCTCATTACCACCCCTCCTATTATCCAAGAGTGATCTCTCTTCCGCCAACTTACCCATCCTGCTATGTAGCAGAGTGATCTCTCATACGCCTCATACCCACCTCCTATATACAGAAATGATCTCTCATCGGCCCCAATTAACCCACTCCTATTATACAGAGTGTATCTCTCATCGCCCCGCCATTAGCCCCCACCTTCCTATCTACAGGTGATCTCTCTATTGGCGCTTTACCCACTGGCTATTATACAGGATGATCTCTCTATCGCCCCATTACCCACCTCCTATTATACAGAGTGATCTCTCTATCGCCCCATTACCCACCTCCTATTATACAGAGTGATCTCTCTTATCGCCTCATTACCCACCTCCTATTATACAGAGTGATCTCTCTATTGGCCTGTTACCCACCTGCTATTGTTGGCTACAAAAATACCTCTGTTATTGTAAAGAGTTATTGGATAGAAAGGCCCAAGATCAGCAGTGGCCTACTCCAGTCCCCAAGGGCCACCAACAGGTCAGGGGTTAGGGATATAATCAGAATGACGGAGGCCACCTGTGCTGAAGCAGGGATATCCCCTATACCTGACTAGTGGTGATACGTGAGGGCTGGAGTTGGCCACTCCTGCACTAGATGGTCAGTGATGTTTTCTAATCTCCATTCAAAACCAAAAACTTGCATCCTAATTAACAAGCAGGTACCCCTCTATTACAGACACACCTCTATTACAGGTACACCTCTATTACAGGTACCCCTCTATTACAGGTATCCCTCTATTACAGGCACAACTCTATTACAGGTACATGTCTATTAGAGGTACCCCTCTATTACAGGTACACCTCTATTCGGTACATTGCACAGGTACAAGCCTCATTTTCAGGTAGCACCTCTGTTACAGGTACTTCTCTTACAGGAACACCACTATTACAGGTACCCCTCTGTTACAGGTACTTCTCTTACAGGTACCCCTCTATTACAGGAACACCACTATTACAGGTACCCCTCTGTTACAGGTATCCCTCTATTACAGGCACACCACTATTACAGGAACACCACTATTACAGGTACATCTCTATTACAGGTACATCTCTATTACAGGTACCCCTCTATTACAGGTACATCTCTATTACAGGTACCCCTCTGTTACAGACACCCCTCTGTTACAGACACACCTCTATTACAGGTACCCTTCTATTACAGGTACCCCTCTGTTACAGGCACACCTCTTTTACAGGCACACCTCTTTTACAGGCACACCTCTTTTACAGGCACACCTCTGTTACAGGCACACCTCTGTTACAGGTACCCCTCTGTTACAGGCACCCCTCTGTTACAGGCACCCCTCTATTACAGGCACACCACTATTACAGGTACATCTCTATTACAGGTACATCTCTATTACAGGTACCCCTCTATTACAGGTACATCTCTATTACAGGTACCCCTCTGTTACAGGTACCCCTCTGTTACAGACACACCTCTGTTACAGGTACCCCTCTATTACAGGTACCCCTCTATTACAGGTACCCCTCTATTACAGGTACCCCTCTATTACAGGTACCCCTCTGTTACAGGTACCCCTCTGTTACAGGCACACCTCTGTTACAGGCACACCTCTTTTAAGCAGGCACCTCTTTAGCGCACACCACTCTTTTACAGCACACCTCTTTACAGGCACCGATCTGTTACAGGCACCCCCTGTTACAGGCCACCCTCTTTACAGCACACCTCTTTTACAGGCACCGATCTGTTACAGGCACCCCTCTGTTACAGGCACACCTCTGTTACAGGCACACCTCTGTTACAGGCACCCCTCTGTTACAGGTACCCCTCTATTACAGGAACACATCTGGCTATTAACCTGTTTCCTTCCCCTCTGTACTTCTACCTTCTCCTCTTCGTCACGCAGGAAGACTTGGTGGCTCTTGGCGATAGAGGTGGTCCGGTAGAATTCCACCAGCTCGTTCAGGGAGTTGAACTTGGTCTCCCACAGGTAATACTTCCCGCTCCTCTCTCTCAGCACCTTAAAATGCTGCACGTGCTGCCCATAGCTGCAGATACACAAGAAGGCACAAACATTACTGATGTTACTCTAAGAAACTAGTGCAGCGACTCCAGTTCTCAAAGGCAACCAACAGGCAACGTTTTAAGTATATATCCCTGCTTCAGCACAGGGGGCTCAATCAGAATGACTGAGCCGCTGATTGAGCCACCTGGGGTGAAGCAGGTTTTAAAACCTATCCTATTGGTGGCCTTTGAGGACTGTAGTTGGCCACCACTGGACTAAAGGCTTTAGGGGCAGAATAGTGCAAACAAAATAATAATAATAATAAAAAAAATACGTGCGTGTAAAATGTTTATGGTTACATAATTAATTTGCCACAATGGAAAAAAAATGTGGTACTGGACAATTTTCCTGTTGGCAGCAGTAATCACAAAAGAGATTAGCTAAAGATTATAAAAAAACCTTCCAAAGTACTATGGGAGAGATTCAATAAGGTCTGTTGCAGGGTAACGCACCCAATCTGGTGTTAACTGCAATTAACTTCAACTCTTGTTAATGCCAGATCAGGAATGTTAACGCACAATGGAATCCCCCCCCCCCCCTGTAGTTACACTGGGCCCATTACAATATGTGTTTTATAATAAGGTAACAATATAAATAATAGAAAGATTAATGCAGCCCAGTCCCATCCTCTGACCAAAATAATGACCCAAACACATTGGAGACACATTCATGCAGAATAGAAATAATTGATTGCATAGGCGGTGCTAATGTGGATGCCTATTCCAGTGAAATTAGGTGTACGTTACCTTTCCCACATATAGCATTAAAAAAACAAACATTAAAACCTGCAGAGAAACCCAAAGAAGAACAACGTGTAAATAAAAGTAAAGTTCGTCATTCCCTTCACATTCTGGGCAAAGAAGGGTGGGGGGGGGCGGGGGGGGGCGTGTGGGTCCCTTCTATAATGTAAGCTAACAATAGGAGGGAGTAGGGGGTATGAAGCCTTTTATTGGACCAACAAAAAAGTAGCAGTTGACATGATGCAAGCTTTCCAAGCTCAAAGGCTGAGGCCTGTGCTGCCTGCGCATCTGCGAGGCTGGCGGTGCGTGCAGCCGAGTCCCCCGGTCTGCAGAGAGCTACGGGGGGTGTCGGGGGCACGGCCGTGATGTCACCCGGCATGTTCTCCCTCATTGGCTGAACCGCCAAGGGGCGTGGCCAAGCGCACGGTCGCGAGTCCTGATCTCAATTTTCTTGAGAGCAGGAGTTTCTGTCGGCGCAGCGCCCCCCCATGCAGCGGGCCCGGCACCATTGTGGGGCGGCTCTTGTCCCTGCAGCGTCCGCCACAGCGGGTGCTGCAGTAGCCAGCGGGGACCTGGCCTAAGGGGCCTTCATCAGGTATGGCTCTCGGCAGAGCTATACCTGATGAAGGACCCTGAGAGGTTGGAAAGCCTGTCACATATCAACTGCTTGTTGGTCCAATAGAAGGCATCTCTTTCCCCCTACTCCCTCTCCCTCCTGTGTTACTACTTCATTCTGGTGAATAAAGGTAGAAAATGATCCATCTGCTGATCTATGAAACATGTAGGCAAGTGACTGAAGAGCTGGCCAGTGTCTACGGCTGTTAGGAATAAGAGAAATGTGTATGTAAAGACCCCTGCACCACGCTCGTATACGCTGTATAAAATGTGAGTCTGACTGACACTTATTCACACAAATCCTCATTTTGTAGCCACACTAGTGGACATCCTCTTTTTTTCTTCTCATCTTCTGAGACTGAAGGAAGATCCCCACCTGCCCTGTAAGACGAGCCTGAATCCACTAAGGAAAGCTAAGATCTTATGGTGGCATATTTGCATATCCTCATTTGCATATATTCACTATTGCATATATTCACTATTGCATATATTCACTATTGCATATATTCACTGGAGATCATCTTTATTTTATTTTTTCACGAGGGAATTTGTGCAGCCGGCGTTTCTCTTCATAACAGGGGCACTTTGCTCCTGGATTATGTCAGTGTGTAAGTGCTCTGAAGCACAGAAAGCGGTACGCTTCACTCATTTAACCCTTTCAGGGCACTTTCATACATTTCCCCAGGCACCGGGCACTTAGACATTGGATGCATTCGGCGCAGGCACCGGCTATATTTGGCGTTTGCCATGACATGGTTAGCAGGCTTGAATCATCCTGTGATCAAAAGATGCAACCCAGTGACTCCTATGTTATTAGATTTAGGTTCTAAAAGTAGACATTTCTCCAGGAAATTGCGAGTCCAATTTGGGAGGGGAGCGGGGATCGTATTTTTGTTTTTCCTAAATGTACGGTCAATCTTTTTTTAACCAGCTGCATGCTTCACAAAGGGGGGTAGGGCGGGGATGATGTATTTGTTTTCTAGCTCATAACCTAACTCCGAGGTTGGGAGGAGCTGAAAAAAACCCTTTCTTAAATCACAAATAAAAGCAGACAAAGGGAGGTATTTCGTTTCCCACGGAGCTACGTGGGAACGGTTTGCCGTCAGTATTAAGTAATATGGTAAAATAACAATTGGGAGCGGACGTGATCATTGTGTTTTTAACATCTGGTCCCTTTTAAGGTGAAGACAGGGTAAAAGCGTAACGTGCTGACAGTCAGTGTTGAGTTTAACAGACGTAGCAAGCGCCACCACCAGCTATAAATGTCCTCCTGATGAGTAACGTGGTTTAGTGGCGGGTGAGGCCTGTTAACAGGGGAGGTTTTGCAAGGACCGGCGTTTGTCCTGTGATGGGTGTCACAACCAAGCCCGTCCCTGGTTATGTGATGCCCTAAGGCAAGAACTGTTAGGCCGACTCTATTTTTAATCTCGTAACGTTCGTTTTTATTTCTTTTTTAGGGGTTTAGGATTGAAGCGGTGGATTTCCGGAGCTGGTCCGGAGACCCCCTGCTTCCCGGGATACTTAGCTCCGTAGGGAGTGCCGGTATCAGCTCCGCAGGTTTAACGTTCCTTCGTCATGTGGGGCAATAGGAAGCAGTGATGTCATCTCGTGTGACTTCCGATTGGCCCGTGAGACCGGGAGCTTTAAAACCTGCGGAGCTAATACCGGTCTGACCTACGGAGCGAAGTATCTCGGGAAGCAGGGGGTCTCCAGAGCTCAAATGAATGGGGTAATGCTCCGGGGACATTTTTTTTTGGGGGGGGGGGAAGGATTTGCTACATTAACTACTACGTTTCCTCTTCATTTTGCTACTCCCCCTGAGACTTGCCTCCCCCTGAGACTTGCCTCCCCCTGAGACTTGCCTCCCCCTGAGATTTGCCTCCCCCTAAGACCTGCCACCCCCGAGACTTGCCTCCCCCTAAGACCTGCCACCCCCCTGAGACCTGCCACCCCCCTGAGACCTGCCACCCCCCTGAGACCTGCCGCCGCCCCCTGAGACCTGACGACATTAGGCGGTGCCTTACCTACTTACCGCCTAGGGACAGGTCACAATGTAACTCCGCCAGGCTGCTCATACTCCCATGTCTCAGCACAGGCCAACTTGGGAATTGATTCTGGGATAAAGTGAAAGCACTCAGGCATGGAACAGCTTGCCTGGCATTGTACGTATATCTTTATGTATATCGTGCCCACAGTGTACTCAGCGCTTTACAAAAGAGACACTGCAGTACAGGGAATTATACTACGACAAGAGCAAGAAACAAAATCGGATAACAGAAAAAGAACTCCCTTCCCCGGAGAGCTTACAATCTAAGCAACAATGTTGGTTTGTTTCATGGACTTGCAGCGTATGTCTATCCTACACTCATCTCCCATCGGGGACTTTCCATAATATTTCCCAATGTTATCCCACCTACTCCAAACGCGGTGCCAATAATCCCTCTCCTTTCACTGTCAGGAGGGAATTTACTCCCCATCAGATTATTCTGCCTGGTGACAAAGCATCAGCTGCTACATGAAATCTTATTGTATCTCTTCATCTCCCATTAAAATGCTTAGTTCCCCGGGGCACGGTCTCTCTCCCAGAGAAACTCTTCCCCACACTCACTGGGAGGAGGTCACTCACGGCACATACTACAACAGGACACAATGTTTCCATTGAAGGTTGCAACACTTACTCCTGTGCTTTCTTGTTTAACCGTTGCGGATTTCCTTACATACAACGTTGCGTAGGCGTTCAAATGCATGTAACGATTAAAGAGTGATGAGGTTCAATGGCTTTTCACATTTAGGCCCAAAAGCCTAAAGCAAAAAAGCACAGTGATAAATTCCACAGAACATGCAATACACACAAATACTCACAAATGCACACAATACACACAATGCATATACATACATACAATACTTCCATATACATACAATACAACACATAGATAGATACAATACATATTACTATCAGAGGCCAAAAATGGTTCTGTCCAACGTAGTAGATTAATTTATTAAACGCACATATTAGTATAATCTGCTTTCTCAGAAAGATCCAACCACCCTAAAAATAACCGTATTACTTCTCCACGTCCTGTTTAAATTAATATGTTTCTTTATTATCTGGGTCAGGCGAATTCAGCGATATCGGCTACATCCGCATATCTCGTTAACCAATGATGACCGGTTGATAATTACAATACAAACCGTGAACACAACAATTCCCTTCTGGTTTTGAGGACAGTCAAACGGTGGGTGCTACCCGCAAAGGACGTTAGCTAAAGACTGTAAAAACCTGCCAAGCTTCGGAAACGTGAAAAAATGTAACCGCTGCTTTAAAAATAACCATTTTCAGATTTATTGAAGGTGTAAGTCCACCACATTTATCCTATAAAACAGCCATTGTTTTGAGTTCACTTTCGGCACAGGACAGACAACCATTTTAAAGCAGTGTGGTGATTTCCGAGCTGCAGAGAGCTGCGATCAACCCTTCTGAAATACTTCAGGACGGCGGCCATATTTAAAGGTCCCGTGAAAATTGTTTGTCACTAATATTTGTCTGAGGTTGATGAGCACTGGAGGATTTGACACTGCAGTGGGTGATTAGGGTGTTAAATGGACATTGGAATGGAGTTATAAAAGAATAGATATATTTTAACGTGTGTTTAGACAAAGGGTGGGCAGCTCTAGTCCTCGAGGGTCACCAACAGGTCAGGTTTTAAGGATATCCCTGCTTCAGCACAGGTGGCTCAATCAGTTATTCTGACTGAGCCACCTGTGCTGAAGCAGGGATATCCTGAACACCTGACCTGTTGGTGGCCCTTGAGGACTGGAGTTGGCCGCCCCTGGTTTAGACGCTGGCATTAAGCGGGTTAAGCGCCTCTGCTGAATTCAGCACCACTGTGTTCCTGGCTCATCCAGCAGTGAAGAGGTCAATGAAACATGATTCACACGAGACGCAGGGTGTTACTGGTTTCATTTAGATCCAGGAATCAGGTTCACGGTCTAATGATTGCATCACGGACCGAATGCATTGTGTCAGGTCTGATACAGCCGGCTCCTGTCCTATAACTCAGGGGGGCTCAACTCCAGTCCTCAAGATGCCCCCTCCACCTCCAACAGGTCAGGTTCTCAGGATATCCCTGCTTCAACACAGGAGGCTCAATCAGTCCCTGCTTCAGCACAAGTGGCTCATACTGTTGTTGGGGGGGGGGGGGGACTTGCGGACTGGATGCAAGCCCCCTGTTGCAACTTACAGTTAGCCACGCGCGATCATAGCGAGGCTCAAACCCCAAACTAACAGCATTATATATTATAATATATAATACATTAGACTGTAAGCTCTTCGGAGCAGGGACTCCTCTTCCTTAATGTTACTTTTATGTCTGAAGCACTTATTCTCATGATCTGTTATTTATATTATCTGTTATTTATTTGATTACCCCGTGTATTACTACTGTGACGCGCTACGTACATTAATGGCGCTATATAAATAAAGACTGGAAGATCCAAGGCACTGCGGATTTGAAATATGAAATTGATATGAACGAGACCCTGTAAATCCGCAGTGCCTTGGGTCTTCCAGTGTTTGTTATTATCTAGGATTCTTTCTACAGGTTTCTCTGACCCAGGTTCACCGGTGTAATCGCAAGTATTTATATTTTATACATAGGTGCGCAGCACTGCTATTTTTTGTTGCTATATAAATAAAGACATACAATACAATATATTAATATTCTTAACAGTGAGAACCGGAGTCAACCTCGAAAGTGACGTCAACTACACAACCATCACCAAAGAGTCCCCAGTGGGACATCTAGCATGACAAACGCATACAGAGGAAACGGAGAGGTCACGGCCTACCATCGGTCACGTGGGACCGGCTGAAGGGGTTTAAGTTGACGTGGTTGCAGGCGTGGCCTGTTTTTGCCAAAAAAACATTGAACCAAATGACCCCGTACTTAAGAGAAGAAATAAAGGAATAAGCTGAATAATTTGTCATATTGGACGTGCATTAGTCTGCCGACCGATAACGCCCACAGAGGAGCCACCCTCTCCCTCGCAGTGACACACTAACACTAAGTGATCTTTAGTCTCCAAATTATAATTAAATGTTTTTTAATAGGAAAATAGACGCATGTTATTTGTTTTGTGCATTATTATTATTATCATTTTTTTTTTTTTTGTTACAGCAGATGAAAGCAAATAACCCAATAAAAGCTCTGTAGGGTCTGTGTGTCACGCCCGCCTCCCCAAGCAGGAACAGCAGCGCTAATTATAATAATTAAGGTACAAACAGCCTATGAAGGCTTCATCTTCTCAGGCAACAAAATAACCCCGGAAGAATACAGAGATTTGTGCAAATTAAAAAATAAGATCTGTCATAAAGTTGAGTGTTTGTACTGTGGGGTGTTATTTTAAAAATGGTAATTACGGCGCTTTTCAAAAGCCTAGAGGGTAAAAAAAAAGTCCTATTTGTGTGCAGATCGCGCAGTTTTTTTGGGGGGGTTATTACAGCTGTGATAAGAACTCAGGATTGTATTTGTTGCCGACCCTCAGCTGTTCAAACCCAGGGGTTCCTCTGGAGCTCAACCGTGTTATTTTCAGCATCCCCCAGTTATTTAATTACTGACAGGGGAAACAAAATGGCCGTTCACCTGTGGTTGGTCCTACTAGCCAAGAGAAAGCAGCGTCGTCATCTGTAGGGGCTTCCTATTGGACAGCCGTTTAAATCCCTGCGAGAAACCAGGAATAGCGGTAGCTTCACTGGTATGTATCTCGGGAACCAGGTGAAATAACGTACAGTTCCAGTCCCAGCACCCTCCCCCCCTTTCCCCCAGCACCCTCCCCCCCTTTCCCCCAGCATCCTCCCCCCTTTCCCCCAGCACCCTCCACCCCCTGCAATTCTGTTAAGAAAAATAGCCATTTTCAGTGGGACTGCATCTTTAAGTTATACTCTGGCAGCAAAGACTCCTCTGCAGTGAGTGTTACAATGTATTTATTTGCAGTAACACAGGAGGGAGAGGGAGGAGGGGGTATGAGACCTCTTATTGGACCAACAAGTAGTGGATATGTTACAAGCTTTCCAACCTCTCAGGGTTCTTCATCGGGTGTGGCAGAAATGTATTTATTTGGCATTAATCTGGCCTCCTCCTCACCCAGACATCCCTCTTCCCAGCAGTAGCGAGTGTGCCCAGAGGTTACTGTATGTGCCAGCAAAAGCAGACACTTCCTACTGACTAATCTGCAGAGCAGCAGCTCTTTGCCTGGATGCTGTCTCAACCAGCTCAGTGCTGTATGTATGTCTCATTCACGGGGGGCGAGCTCTACTCAGGTTTCCAGATAAATTAAAGACGACGTCTGACTGAGATATCACATATCATGGTACAGAGCACCCAGCCCTTAGATTGTGTAATAAACTGAGCAGTGAATGATGCTTAAATCCCACATTTACAGTTATTGGTGATGGGTTATAAAAATTCTTTGACAAAGTCACAGTGGCCGCCATTTTTAAGGCTTCCCCCCCTACCCAAATAATTTATATTGATGGCAGTGTAGGAAAAATGCCACGGGTAGGCCAATTTAGCAGGAATGCACCTTTAATTACAATGACTTCTCCCTCATCTAGGAAAAGGTGGATGGTAAAAGGTTATCACATCGCTCGCAGTGTACAAATGCTTCAGGTTGGGCTGGCAGAAGTGACCCCCTTTGAGCGCTCCGGGGTTCAGCAACTAACCCTCATGCAGCCTGTGTGTACAGTTTATTTGGGTCTATTTTTAACTTTGGACTGGACTTCCCAACTGGCAGGGAAGATGTTAAGAGGCAGAGTACTCATTTGGAAGCAGAAACAAAAGCACATGTTGGGTGGATGAATTAATAGTCACTATGTGGGTGAGTCACTGAAACCTACCAAGACGATTGGTTTCTAGGCCAGTTCCCGACTTGCTGTTATAACCCCGCCACCTGTAACCAGCCTACTAATCTGTCATCAGCTTCAAGTTCTGTAGCTTTTATTTGTGGGTGTTACAGCTTCCCGGTGTCCCAAAATTTCCCAGTTTTTATGATGCCAAAACGAAGCAAGGAGTAGCAATTCATTTATTGGGGCAATAACACATTTTATAGCGATATTAAATAGCTTTTTATTATATATAGCATCGGCGGCGGTTGTTGCACTGTAAATAAAGTCATAAAATGAAAAGGATACAATTATTCCCCTCCCCCCCCCCCATTTTAGTGCTGTACGTACAATTAACTGGCGCATCTAATGCCCTGAAAAGCTCACCATGGAAATGCTGGTGAATACCTGAATTAGAGACATCCGTTCATTTGCTACAGTGACAAAGTGTGTGTCGGAATAAATGCACGGGAGAGGCTCGCCCCCATATGACACTGTTTGGACAGGTGAGCGTGGAGGCAGGTGCAGAGGTTCAGGACTCCACGTAGAGTCAGGGCACCCTTACTGAGAGGTCCATGCATCACGCAACCATACAGAAAGGCAACAATGAGTGAGAGCCTAACAGGTCAGATCATTCAACTGGTTATTGGCAGTGCCCAGATTTGTTCAGGCAGAACAATGTGCCCCAGGGAGCTGGCACCGGGCATCCTCCTGTGGGGAGGTGTTGCAGAGAGTGGTTGGAATGGAATGGATTGAAACAACAAGTGATCATTGTGAGTTAGGCAGGCTGGGGTGTGAAGCCCTGCAGTGAGTCCTCGTCCCATACTTTAAACACTGCAACCCCCTTCAATACCTTGAATGAACCCGGAATACTATAGTATTTATTGTGTGTGTCCGTATCTAAACAAGGAACACGTTTTGGAAGTAACTGGTTTGACCTCACCGGTTCCATTGTCAAGGTGAGAAGAGTGTGGGAGAAGGAGGAGGTGATTGTGGTGTTTTTATACAAGGACGCAGACAGAGACTGGTATCTACCTAGTATAGATTAGGCGGTCGCTGGAAAAGGGTTTTGCTTTATGGTGTTGAAGAGGAGAGGACACTTCAGACATGATCAAGCTCTTAGCTACAAAGTGTATTTTAAATAATAATCCAATTGGTAGACATTTTAAATGTCCCTGCAACAATTGTGCAACCCGGGTGCACAAACTGGGGGGGGGGGGGGTGCAGAGATTTTTCTGGGGGGGGCAGGCGGTTGCAGATTAATGAAATGCCCGGGGGACCGCGCAAGGCCTCTGCAACCTCAAGTTACCGGGATTCAGCCAGCTTCTGGTCACATCGCCGCCACCACAACATTTGACGCAGTGGGGTGATGTGACGTGACACATCATCATGGTAACGCTAGTCAAATGACGCTGCGGGGTCACGTGACTTGACATCCCGTGACCCCGCAGCGTCATTTGATGCCGGGTCACTGGAGAGGGGGGGAGGGGCATGAGCGCTGGGGCCGGCGCAGCAAAAAACCTTTGCGCACCCCTGGCGTAACTGATGCTACTTTCCAGTGATGTGTTTTTTTTATAGGACGTGTTAAAGGCGCAGCCCTGTACCTACTGTACTGTAGGCGGCCAGTTGAATTTCTTTGGGGTCCCTACCTCTGAGTGGGGGGTTTGTCAATTAAATGTGTCCTTTCCCATTATCCCACCCTGTCCTTATCAGAGAACCAATAAAAGATAAGAGGAGGTGGGGAGGGGGGACTCTGGCTGTATCAGTACAGTAACATCACACAGTGACATCACACAGTGACATCACACAAAAGGGAGTAGCCAGAGGAAATCAATCCCCTCCCAAGTCTCACTTTATTACATACATTAAAAATACTTATAGGTGTCAAATTTGGGTACTAAATCAGTCACCCAGGTGAGACCCCTGAATCATGTCACAGGGGGACTTCCCGGAGCCATGCATTCCATGATGGCTGCTTCAGGCTGCGCTTATAGTGCTGGCTACGGCAACTGCGACGTCGCGCAGCGCCGTAGCAAGTACATGCAGCCCGTCGCAGGTGCCCATAGTGGGCGCGACGGTGCTGCAGAGCGACGGAGCGGTCGCGATCACCGGTAGTCAAAGGATTTTTACTTTTTCGGCGATCTCCGCGTGACATCAGCGGCACGTGAGCGGTTCAGCCAATGAGAGCGAACTGCTCATAGCCACGCCTCCGCCACGTCCCCTGTCGTCCTCCCTTGGTCTCCTGCACCAGAGTGTAGGAATCGCAATAGCTACGGTTGACGTCACGCGGTCGCGTAGCCAGCACTATAAGAGCAGCCTAAATTTGCAGCTCCTCATCGGACTGTTCCCCAAAGGCTGACATCCTCTCTCTCCAGCCACAGGATGGTTGTCATTTGTATCCAAGGGTGCTGGCCAGGGGGGGGGGGGGGGCCTCTCTGAGAAGATCTGTATTGCGTATCACGAATCTTCCCCGGCAGTACAATATTACTCTTTCTGATCGTGGCATACCATGCGGATCTCTGTTCTAATGCTCGCTTAGAAAAAACTCTGAATACTTACCTTTCCTCTGTTGAATTCCTGTTCCTGAGCACTATGGTGCTACAGTCGAAATCAGAACAACAAGACCCCATCTCGGGACCCGATTGGAAACAAGCGGAAGATTATGAACCCAGTAACGCTAAACTGGATCCTCTACCAAAGCAAAAAGCCAACTTGTTAATCTCGGGCAAGAATCCTGAGGTCAGACCTGCTGCCTTCGGGGCCAGTGCCCAGTCTGAACTGCTATTGGACCTAGTATATTTTACTCACAAAAGGGCAGATACGTCATTTATTCTATACCTGGATAACAAATTTGCCTCAATATGTGTCAAATATAACTTCTGACCTAGAAGAATTGCTCTCAAATTCACACAACAACACCCCCCCCCCCCCCAACCCCCCAACCATCAAGACCTGCAAGGAAGGAACATCTCTCCTCCACCTGGATCAGAAAATCCTACTTTTTCAAAGACATCTACCTACATGAAACTATGGAAAAAAAAAACCGTTATGTCTCCTTACCCATCCGATCACGGCTAAATTAACTCAAAAAGTTCTGCTTCAGTATGAGACAGAACCGCGCAGGAACCGGCTAATGCTTCAAGATCCTGTCGGTTAGATTTCTTCCAAGTGTTGTTCACCAGCTTCTTGGTTTTACCTTCTATAAATTATTTATTTAAGGCATATAAACATTACAATGCGATTAACATATACATAGTCCTCTTTCAGGAATTAATGTCCTGCTGCCAATACACGAGACATGTTCTCCAATGTTGGACAATTCTTTTTGTACCTTTGGTGTCCACTGTTTTAACACATTTCCTTCTGGGAGTGAATTGTGAATAGTTATCACCTAGTTCAGCTTTTGAAATGCGGTAAT
This sequence comes from Ascaphus truei, assembly GCA_036426205.1. Taxonomy (NCBI): domain Eukaryota; kingdom Metazoa; phylum Chordata; class Amphibia; order Anura; family Ascaphidae; genus Ascaphus; species Ascaphus truei. The sequence continues at coordinate 9,825,513 of CM071578.1, forward strand.
AGTGAGTGGCTGCCTGTTGTGGTAACGCCTTTAACCCTGGGGTTCTAAACTCCGGTCTCTAAGAACCCCCCAACAGGTTGGTTAGTTAGTCAGGATATCAGTCAAAGACTGAGGCACTGATTGAGGCACCTGTGCTGAAGCAGAGATATCATGGAAACCTGACCTGTTGGGCGATCTTGAGGAATGGCGTTGGGCACCCCTGTGTTTAACCTATAAAGTTTTGTTAGCAATACAGGAACCAAGTGGTTAACTTTCATTTAAAAACAAACAAAAAAACGATTTTCTATGTCTCCTGTGATGGAAATCCTGGGGCCTCTCTGGCCAGCGGGCAGAGGTGAGAAGAGGGTCACTATATTACTTATTGAAGATCCCCCATAATGTAAGATAATTACAATCTGGTGCAATTCCCAATGATATAAGTTCTAGATTTGTGATGGGGCAAAATGACACGTATGCAAAAATATCAAAAGTGAGGAGGTGTCTGTTTCAGATATTTATTTCTCTGGCTAGACTGATTTCTATGCTTTGGCAAAACCCTACGAATGTAATGATGAGGATGCCATTACCCTAGATGTTATAGGGAGAGAGTTATGGGGTATTTTATACTCTCTGACTCATTTGGGTTTAAAATTATTCTCTCTCTCTCTCTCCCAGCCTTAAATGTCCCAAAAGATTGATGAGAGGGAGATAAGACACAAAAGGTTGGCCAGTCCATTGTTACAGGGGCAAAGTTTGGGGCTTAAAAAGAATGAATTGCAGTACAAAAATCAGAAACAAAATAAATGATACAAGATATCCTTGAGAAAGCTCTGCTTGGTGCGAAACGCGTGGGAGTTTTTTTTCGTCTTTTGTACCCTAACATGTTTTGAATAAAGTATTTTTAGATTTTTTTCAACTGACTGAGTTCTCGCGATATTTACTGCTGGCTGCGACTCCCTACACCATGGATTTTCTCTTTCCCGTTTATCTGCAGACACGCCGCTGGGATCCACGTGGCAGCTACACTGCTACAACAATACTGCAACACAGTGAGCCTGCGGTGAAATCGGGATGGGCACATTCTACCCTGAATAGGGCAACAATCGCCATAATCACGGACCATTCGGAAGTGAGTAGGTTACCTTCCTCACAGGGCCCGGGTAGGTGAGTTCACTGTATGTGACCTCCGATATATGCTTTTCTAATCTGTCAACCCCCCCCCCCCATGGAAGCATTGTCATCATCTAATTGAATATTGTGCTACGCCCAGTCCCGGAGCATCAGACAGTCTCTGGTTATCTTACACAATACGTTACGGGGAGTAAACAAGTGACAAAAACCAGTGTACAGCACAAAAATACCACTTGTGAGCACATTCACATGTCTCAGACAGGTCTGTACCCAGGCTGTGCTGAAAAAGGTGGTGTAATACCCCGACATGCGCCCCCCCAACCCGCGTGCACACCTAGCCGGCCACAAATCGGCCAGCCGAGTAGGAGCACGTGACGTCATCGCGCATGAGCGCCAGCTCGCGCTCTCCCTGCCTGGCCGCAGCCTTAGAAAGGGCCGTGAGGTCTGAAACTTCGCCCATATTTGTTCTCGTTTTGCGAGATGTAGCATTCCTCTCTGTTAGGCTAAGTCCCCGGTGGTGGCTGCTTCACGCGCGCCTGGCGTCGCGTGTACAGCTTAAAACCGCAATCTGAGGTCTGTAGGGAGCAATGGGAAGTGTGGGGTGTGTGGCCAAAATGGAGAGGGGGGGAGGGGCACAGCCCAGCAGCTCAAAGCACTGCGCTCCCATTGGTCCATGCTATCTGCCCTCGTATTGACTCCCAGCGCACCACGTGACCGCACAGGAACACAATCGTGCTGTCTCCACTGCTGGCCGACACGCCCCCGCACCGCGTGAGCCGCCACGCAGGAAGACATGGGGCCTGCCTATTTGAAGTCAGTGATTTACCACCGGGGGGCCTAGCCTAAGCAAGCACGGTACACTTTTTGTATATTCAATCTAAAGTTGAATAAGTACCGTCTTTGGGCTCTAATTGAACCGAGCACCTTTTTGAAGAGATTAACTGCATTTTCGGACGCATTTTACCACATTGGGTTTTGGTGCTGATTACATCTTTTTCTTCTAGTGTGAGGGTTTTTTGGGGAGAAATTGCTCATTTGTAGGGTCCTGTAGGGAGGGGAGTGAACCAGCTGGATGTTATTAAAGCTGCAGTTCAGTCAATATCCTGCATGTGTGTTTTTTTTAATAAATCAGTTCTGTAGTAAGAAAAAATACTTTTAGCATTTTCTGTTTTTAAAAAAACAACTTTTAAAGACCAATTTTCTTGTATTCTATTTTAATAGCATTTGCTAAGGCACTGCCCCTTCATGTCCTGTCACAATCCCTGGCACACCCCTTTGTCAGCCCTGCCCTCCCTCTAGCACATGTCAGTGCAGGAGTGCTCATGAATATTCATGAGCTTCCTCTGACAGACAAGCAGAATATAAACAGATCCCTTCACTAATTATGTCACCAAATTTCGACCTATCAATACATGGAGAACGAATTGACCGGCAGCTATACAGTTCTTTAGGTAATTAGAGATTGCACACATAAAACTATTGAAGTAAAAAAATAAATTAAAAAAAAAAAAAGACTGAACTGCAGCTTTAATCCGTGTCACATACACTGCCACGTGCACACCCCCTCATTAATAATAATAATATTAATAATATTTTACAGCACCTTTTATTCTTCTCTGACACTATTGGGAAGTGAACTTTGACGCTGACTTGTTTCACTGTGGTCAGAATGAGAACATATACGTACTGGGTATCTTCCCTGCGGGGCGGACGGCCTTTTCACTGTTTATTTTTTTATTATAGGAGGCTGCGCACCGCTTTATCAGGGACGCGGCTTCCGTGGCTAATTTCCCTGATCGTTTGGTTGCATTGTTTTTACTAGCATTATAAAACGATAAAATAGGGGAAACCGTGCGACCCGCCTTGTGACCGGAAAGTGACGGCGTCTTGAGGTTTATATATACGGGAGCGTTTAAGCTTGGTGCGAGTTCCTATCGCATCTACGGCGAGACGATCAAGGCCTTTCGGCGGTCCCCAAATATTGGTACAATTTGGCTGATGACTTTCAATTTAATAAAATGGTGATAATTGCCTGTCTAAAAATTGTATACAGTCAATAAAGAAATATATCATGAACATGCCCCTGGAATTAGTTCACTTCAGTCCAAGGAGGAGCTGTCTCTTTAAACAGGAATTGTGCCATTCCTTCAGCAGTAGCCTAAACAAGGGGTGGCCAACTCCAGTGTTCAAGGGCCACCAACAGGTCAGGTTTTAAGGATATCCCTGCTTCTCACATGCACATTTCATTGGTGAGAAGTATACAGTTAATCCCTCAACGTCCATTCATCGGACTAGAAGTTGACACCTTGTTATATCTCTGTTACTCGGCTCCTGATATTAAACAGGACCCCCTGTGCTTTGCAGGAGGCTAGTCAGGGGCAGGTCCTTCTTGTGTTGCAGCAGTGAGTCAGATGTTCGGTTCGTGTTGACACCGGCTGCAGTCTGACTACAGAATCCGACATGATAAAACACGACTTCAAAGGGCACCACGAGAAAAGCCGCTCACCTTGAGGTCTGTTTGACAGCCCCAGAATAAAGTGCTTTAATGTTTTGGTAATAAGGAGCGGTCGGCCAGTCTATTTGCTGCTGATGTGACATAACCAGTTTTTTTTTTTCCATTAGTGTGCTGCATTATTCTGTGCATTATTAGTTTACATAGTAACAAAGTGTCTGTACAGCTAATCTACCTTTACAGATGGCTGGAGGTCATTAAACAATCAGATTTGTTATGCGCGTTGATTTTGCCAGAGGGGCAGACAATGCATGCTATGTCATTGTTATAAAGATATACCTTATCTGTGACACAGGGTTGTGTTGGCAGTGAAACGCTTACAATACTGGAGACCCTTGAGCTTGAACCACAACAGGAAGAAATCTCCAGTGTACTTTATAGGGGCAGTCCCAAGGGTTGCCAGGCGGCTTCTCCAAAAATACTGGACACAATGATGAAAAGTACGACGGGCTAGAGACACACACACCCCGCACCGCTCCATGTTGTTTCCTCCTCTCCTCGGCTCCACCCTCAGGCTCCTGACACCTCCTCCTGATTGGCTGCATTACCCAACAGCAGCCAATCAGGATGAAGGAAGATGCCCAGCCCCCCAGCAAAAGCCCTGCTCAGGGAAATCCCCCCCCCCCCCCAAGCTGGGCAGGTCACTATGTCCAGAGAGGTAATACCAGTATACACATACATGTCCAGAGAGGTAATACCAGTATACACATACACGCCCAGAGAGGTAATACCAGTATACACATACACGCCCAGAGAGGTAATACCGGTATACACATACAAGCCCAGAGAGGTAATACCGGTATACACATACACGCCCAGAGAGGTAATACCAGTATACACATACATGTCCAATATTACTTCTCATTTTTTACTGGACAGTGTCTGAATACAGGACACTCCAGTACAATACTGGACACCTGGCAACCCTAGCAGCCCTAGGTTCAAAGCGATCTAATAGCAGAGGCATGTGTTCTATAAGTGAAGTGCAGGTGATTGATACCATTTTAATACAAATAAAACACAGGAGTATTTTTTTTATTTTTCTCCATAGCACCCACAAGCTTTGGATGGTTTTATACAGCCTCACCTAGTCCCTTTTGGGATGTAACTCGGTTTGTAAACTGTTCTATAGTGTGATACAAAACAAAGTCACCAGATGGTAATGGAAATACCCCATCTCTCCTCTAACGGGTCTCTGCAACCAAGAGCTTTCATGAGAACAGAACGCACCGGGGTGCAATATATAAGAATGGATGCAACACAAAAAACATTATCCAAACCTACACTTTGTTTAGCGTTGTTGACCCTGAATTAAATCAGTTTGGTATTTGAGTCCTTTAACCGTTACACAGAGCGCCGCGAGATGCCACCCATGCACCCCACGAAAACAGAACGTTGGGGCTCAAAGATGAAGAACCCGGGAGTCACGCCTGGAATACCTCCACGCGTTTCGCACTTGACGTGCTTCTTCACGCCCGTAGTTTTCTTATTTGTTGAATACATCTCACTTCTTCCCCTCGCTGAGCTGTGCTCTATATACAGGGAGATTGCTCCAGTCTCGCTGTTTGATACAGTGTTTTGTGTAAAGAGATGAAGGGGAAGGAATAGCCAGGATGTATGGGTAAAGCTGCAGTGATTCCACGCCTGCAGTAAGTATGACCAGAAAATGTTTTACTTCCATTTCATACTGACTGTGTAATGGAAAACAATGTTTCATAACAAACAGATGACGAGAGAGTTGGTGAAGGAGAAAGCAGATTTATGAAGTATTTCTTGAGGGAAGGGACGGCCTTCATTATAATCCGCAGCTCAGATAATCATTACGCAAATTCAAATGTTATGATCTAATTATTAATTGCTCTTTTAAAAAGAATGTTCCCTCCCCCTATAACAATAGAATATAATCTGGCCTCTTAAAGCCAACAACAATGTCTGTGCATGCCCGGCGCAAACATTCTCCAACTGACATGGAAGCACACGCAGGCCTCTGATCCACAGACCTGCCTACATTGTAACAGCCCAGCACGGAGACCTTAAGGGCCCGCTAAAGTTTGGGGAGTAAATGCTCTTAATCAAATCCCTCACAGAAAATGTACAAATCTTTTTAAACGTTCCTTCCCAATTCCAGTTCTAAATGAACGTGTCGTCCCAAAGCCCAGCCTTATTATTTCTCTGGGAGGAAACGTACCAACAGCAAATCTGGGGCGACCTTAGGGCAAGATGAGCAAGGCGGGCCACCTTGGGCCCGGCGCCTTCGGGGGCCCCACGCTCCCTCCTCCACCTGGCGCTGGGATCCAACTGTCAACCAACCGGAGAGGGGGGTGGGGCAGCCCCCCCCGGAGAGGGGGGTGGGGCAGCCCCCCCCAGAGAGGGGGGTGGGGCAGCCCCCCCCATCCCTCCTCCAGCTCCCCCCTACGGTCGGAAGTTGGATCCCGGCACCGACAGGCGGAGGAAGAGGAGGGAGCATGGGGCCCCCGGACCGGCAGAGAGGTAGGTGTTGGGGGGTGTTATGTGTGTGTGTTCGCTGTTACCTTCTTTTCAGCAGGCCGCCTCCTGCAGCGTCATATGATGTCACATTGTCATGGCAATGTGATGTCACATGACGCGCGACGCCTCCAGACTAGGTAAGCCCCCCACCCCCGCCATGGGATTCGCAAAGCCTAAGGCTGGCCCTGTGCCGTTGTTGAAAGCATGTTTAAAGAAAGAGGAGGAGCAGCAGCTCAGTGAGTAAAGGCACGGACTCTGTTGACAATGACACTGAGTCACCAGTGTCAGCTCCTTGTGACCTTGGGCAAGTCACTTTATCTCCTTGTGCCTCAGGCATCAGAATCATAGAGTGTAAGCTCACCTGGGCAGGGGCTGTGCCTGTAATATTCCTATGAGCTGCGCACCGCGCGCTATACTGTAATTGTGACGCGCTTTGAGTCCCATTGGGAGAAACACACTAAATGAAATAAAGTTATTATTAAAAGTAAAGCAGTTAAGACTTCATCTCTTCAGTGTGTCCACACTCCGCTCAGCCCCAAACCATCCCGAGTCTCCATTTCACTTCCTGACATACTAACCCATATTGTCCTGTGTGTGGGAATAATTAAATGTCAGAGAACGTCTAAATATTTTGAGCTGCGAGCCAGATACCTTCTAAATGACCAACATATCACACTACAGGCACACATAGTTTGCTGTTCTAGTGTCAGCTTCTGAGAAGAGAGAAATTCCAGTTGTCACTTTTCAACAATTTATGAGAGGCCGAGTTGTGATGAATTTAACCTCTTCATTGCAGGAGAGAGGCACCTTGGATCATTTCAACCCGAGGAAAAAAAAGACTGCGGCCGCAATAAAAAGAATGGCAATGCCAGCTGCAACAGGGTCAGGGAGACAGGTTGATCCATTTGAGTGTTTATGGTTCTCTTTTCTTAGTACAGTACAATAAAGATCTACAAGTCCCATTATAAAGAGATATGTGAATTTATTGCAACACTGCAAAATTGACTCTTGGTTTTGCATGAAAGGTTTCGCAAACTCGGGTTACATTTCCCAAACCCCGTTTTGAAGACGGAATCTACCTGTTCCACTGACAGATCCAGGTGACCAATATCATGGACAACGTGGCTACCTTTGTCTAAACTAAAGCTAATTGAGAGGAGTTTCATCTAACACAGGGGTGGCCAAGCTCAAGAACCCCCAACAGGCCAGTGTTTAAGGATATCCCTGCGTCAGCACAGGTGGCTCAATAAGTGGCTCAGTCTTCGACAGAGCCACCTGTGCTGAAGCAGGGATATCCTGACAACCAGACCTGTTGGTGGCCCTTGAGGACTTGAGTTGCCCAACCCTGATCTCAGAGATCCGCACAATGCCAAAATACAGTAATGTAACGCGGAGCTAAATATAAACCTTATTCTCCAATATAGAATTTCACCACAATTCGCAAACCCATCGAGAGCAAATTCTCGCGCCTGTGATTCATTGTCATTTTGTGGTCGTTGTTACAAAGGTAATCTGCCAAACTTTGGCGACCAAAAAAAGGGAGCAAATGCGAGTCTGGGGGTTTTAATAAAATAAAATAAAAATGGCTGCAGCGGTTATAATGGGATTTAACCCTTTCAGCGTTACTGCACTGAATGCCTCTCTGGCAGTGAAATTGGGTTAACGCAAGTCCCCATTTCCCCTCCCGCTTGCAGTCTGGGATTTTAACGAGCAGCCTGTTCTGCGGGAGTCTCGCCAAAGCCGACATAATCACAGATACGTGCCTGTGACTGCGGCTTCCCACGTGATGTCATTTGTTTTCATCGCACAGGAATCTTTGATAAACTTTCCCCAGACATGAGGTTATTTGGAAGAGCAGAACAGAGAGTGCGCAGAATGCAATCGTTACTTTCTTTTAAAGGCGCAGAGTCACATAGGCGGCCAGTTGAATTTCTTAAGTACCTCTGAATGGGGGAGTCTTTGTCAATCAACTTGGTTTCTTTCCCCTTATCCCCCCCCCTGTCCTTATCAGAGAACCACCAAAGATAAGGGGATGTGGGGAGGGGGGGCTCTGGCTGTACCAGCATTTGCTGATCACACAGTGACATCACCCAGTGACCGCACACAAAAGGGAGCAGCTAGAGGAAATCAAACCCCTCCCAAGTCTTGCTTTAAAAAAGTTATTAAAAAATACTTCTAGGTGATTTTAGTAAAATAGGTATTAATTACACAAATAAGACCCCTTAAACATGTCAACGATGTGAGAAAAAGCAGAGCACTACAAAATATGCAAGTTGGAAAAAAGGACGCAGAGAGGTGCGTTCCCAAGTGAATAAAAATGGAGTTTAATGGATCATATAAAAAAAACTGAGGTATGCAAACCGCCACCTATGCGTTTTACGCCATGGTGCTTTATCAAGGTACTGGAGTTAGTTTACTTTGGTCCTGGGTGTGATTTAAGCAGCAATACACCCAGTCACACTTGGTTAAAGTTCACTTGGTGGGAGGTCTTCTGACTGTCCTTGAAATTGGAGAAAAACAATGACAACATATGCAAACATTAGTGTATCCCAATATGACACCCTCAATGCAATTCGAGTCAGCAACTCATTGCAAACATTTCTGGCAAAACTCAATGAGTGACATCACCTTCCCAATGTGTCACAATGTCTTCCCAATGAGTGACACTACCTTCCCAAGGTCTTACACTGCCTTCCCAATGTCTTACACTGCCTTCCCAATGAGTGACACTGCCTTCCCAATGTCTTACACTGCCTTCCCAATGTCTTACACTGCCTTCCCAATGTCTTACACTGCCTTCCCAATGTCTTACACTGCCGTCTCAATGTCTTACACTGCCTTCCCAATGTCTTACACTGCCTTCCCAATGTCTTACACTGCCTTCCCAATGTCTTACACTGCCGTCCTCAATGTCTTCCAACCTACACTGCCTTCCCAAGTCTTAACCGCGCCATTCCAATGGCTTACACTGCCTTCCCCAATGTCTTACACTGTCCTGTCTCAATGAGTGACAACTTTCGCCTTTCCATGTCCTTCAACTGCAACACTGCCTTCCCAATGTCTTACACTGCCTTCCCAATGTCTTACACTGCCGTCTCAATGAGTCACATTGCCTTCCCAATGAGTGACTCTGCCTTCCCAATGTCTTACACTGCCGTCTCAATGAGTGACATTGCCTTCCCAATGAGTGACACTGCCTTCCCAATGAGTGACACTGCCTTCCCAATGAGTCACATTGCCTTCCCAATGAGTGACACTGCCTTCCCAATGAGTGACTCTGCCTTCCCAATGAGTGACTCTGCCTTCCCAATGAGTGATTCTTCCTTCCCAATGAGTGATACTACCTTCCCAATTAGTGACATTGCCTTCCCAACAACTCACACTGCCTTTCCAATGAGTGACGCTGCCTTCCCAATGAGTGACACTGCCTTACCAAAGAGTTACAATAATTAAAATGAGCAAGACCACCTTCCATTTTAACGACGGAGACTGACAATTATGAGAGAGTATTACCAGGCCAAATACACTGAAGGCTCTTTCCTGATGTGACACAGTCCTTGTATTCTTTACAAGGAATCTTTCCCTATGTTTTCAGTTCTCTATACAACATTCAACTACTGACCTCTGGTGGTCATATCAAACAATGTAGAAGTAATAACAAATATTCAAGTCCTGGAACATTTGGGTAACAGTGATCATAACATGGTCTCATTTGAAATAAATTATCAAAAAACAGATTACTTGGGTTCAAAAAAGACCTTCAACTTTAGAAAGGCAGATTTTAATAAACTGAGGTCTAATCTAGTAGTAATACATTGGGGATGATGTTTTTGCAGAGAAAAATGTAGAAGATAAATGGGCAGTGTTTAAAACATTGTTAGAAAAGCACACTTATCAGTGTATACCCCTGGGTAATAAGTATAAAAGAAATAAGTCAAAAACAATGTGGCTAAATAAACAGGTAGGGGAGGAAATGGACAAGAAGAGGAAGGCGTTTAGATTCTTTAAGTCAGAAGGGACGGAGACATCGTATCAGAATTATATGAAATGTAACAAAAATTGCAGAAGGGCAATTAAATTAGCAAAAATGGATAATGAAAAAAGGATTGCAATAGAAAGTAAGGTCAACCCTAAAAAGTTCTTTAAGTACCTTAATAACAAAAAAATGAGAAAAGAAAATATAGGACCCTTTCAGTGTGAGATGGGTAGGCAGATTATTGGAGATAAGGAAAAAGCAGAGGTATTAAACAAATTCTTTGCCTCTGTGTTTACCAGGGAAGAATCAAGTTCAATAGTAGCGCCACAGGAGGAAGCCACAACCTCCATATTAATGACCAATTGGTTAACTGAGGAAGAAGTTCATAAGCGACTTGAAAAAAATGAAAGTAAATAAGGCACCTGGCCCTGATGGCATACATCCAAGAGTTCTCAAGGAGTTAAGCTCAGTAATAGCCAAACCATTACATTTAATATTCAAGGACTCCATTTCCACAGACTTAGTACCACAAGATTGGCGTAAAGCAGATGTGGTGCCTATATTTAAAAAGGGAGCTAGATCACACCCGGGGAATTACAGACCTGTAAGCCTGACTTCAATAGTAGGGAAACTACTTGAAGGTTTAATACGGGATAATATTCAGGAATACCTAATGGAAAACAAAATTATTAGTAATAGTCAGCATGGATTTATGAAGGATAGATCTTGCCAAACTAACCTTATTTGTTTCTTTGAGGAGGTAAGTAGGAATTTAGACCAGGGTAATGCAGTTGATGTGGTCTACTTAGATTTTGCAAAGGCTTTTGATACGGTTTCACACAAGAGGTTGGTGTACAAAATAAAGAAAATTGGATTCAGTAATAATATATGCACCTGGATTGAAAACTGGTTTTAAACTACAGACAACAGAGGGTTGTCATAAATGGAACTTTTTCAGGTTGGGCTAAAGTCGTGAGTGGAGTACCCCAAGGATCGGTACTGGGACCCCTGCTTTTTAACTTGTTTATTAATGACCTTGAGGTTGGGATCGAGAGCAAAGTCTCCATCTTTGCTGATGATACTAAATTGTGTAAGGTAATAGAATCACAGCAGGATGTAATTTCTCTTCAGAAGGACTTGGAGAGACTGGAAACGTGGGCAGGTAAATGGCAAATGAGGTTTAATACAGATAAATGTAAGGTTATGCATTTGGGATGCAAGAATAAAAAGGCGACTTACAAATTAAATGGAGATATATTGGGGGAATCCTTGATGGAGAAGGATTTAGGAGTGCTTGTAGACAGCAGGCTTAGCAATAGTGCCCAATGTCATGCAGTAGCTGCAAAGGCAAACAAGATCTTATCTTGCATCAATCGGGCAATGGATGGAAGGGAAGTAAACATAATTATGCCCCTTTACAAAGCATTAGTAAGACCACACCTTGAATATGGAGTACAATTTTGGGCACCAATCCTAAGAAAAGACATTATGGAACTAGAGAGAGTGCAGAGAAGAGCCGCCAAATTAATCAAGGGGATGGACATTCTAACTTATGAGGAGAGGCTAGCTAAATTAGATTTATTTACATTAGAAAAGAGGCGTCTAAGAGGGGATATGATAACTATATACAAATATATTCAGGGACAATACAAGGAGCTTTCAAAAGAACTATTCATCCCACGGGCAGTACAAAGGACTCGGGGCCATCCCTTAAGGTTGGAGGAAAGGAAATTTCACCAGCAACAAAGGAAAGGGTTCTTTACAGTAAGGGCAGTTAAAATGTGGAATTCATTACCCATGGAGACTGTGATGGCAGATACAATAGATTTGTTCAAAAAACGGTTGGACATCTTTTTAGATGGGAAAGGTATACAGGGATATACCAAATAAGTATACATGGGAAGGATGTTGATCCAGGGATTAATCCGATTGCCAATTCTTGGAGTCAGGAAAGAATTAATTTTTCCCCTTAATGGGGTTTTTTGTTTGCCTTCCTCTGGATCAATAAGTAAGTATAGATATAGAATAAAGTATCTGTTGTCTAAATTTAGCATAGGTTGAACTTGATGGACGTACGTCTTTTTTCAACCTCATCTACTATGTAACTATGTAAGCCAGCCGCCTGTAGCTCTGTAACAGCACTTGCTGAGTGTTTTTTTGACAATGTTCCATACCAAATATCTCAGCTCATTGAGCATTGATTCACAAACCCTGCAGAAACCTCAATTCTACAGATAAAGCCACAGATACTTGGCTACGAGAGGCATTATCCCGATGTGCCCTTCACTTAACTAACAACGTTTACAGACTTCCAGACAAACACATGTTTTCTGAGGTCATGAGACCATGAGAGTGAAATTCTATAACCTTTCAGCCAGCAGTTAATGGTGGAGATACCAATGTCCTCCAAACATTCACCCTTCTGTTTTTTTGTACAGGAAAATCTAATAAAAAAATTATAACTATTATTGGGGACTTACTGGAACTGAATTTTCTTGATTTCTAGGAATCAGCAAGAAACTCCATATCCTGTTTACGAAGTCTTTGGTGGGGATACTGACGCAGGACGGATAAATGCATTTTCTTAGTTAAAACTAGATTATTTTTACTCTACAGTAGGTCTAAGTAAATGTTTCTCTGCTTCGGGTTCTGGCACCTTGCTACTGTACTTAGATTGGAAGCTCTTCGGGGAAGGGACTCCTTTTTGCTAATGTTACTTTTATGTCTGAAGCGCTTATACCCATTAATGTGTTATACTGTATTATGATGTCCCGTGTATTACTGCTGTGAAGCGCTATGTACATAGATGGCGCTATATAAATAAAAATATACATACATTCATACATACAAAAATATTGCTAAACAAAACTAAATACCAGTTTTACCCCGGAATAAAGTGTGCCCAAACACAAAACTGCAGTCAACTTATATTGGGAGTTAAACAGGAATAAACGTGTATACAATATCCCTAAAATAACTTCACTGTCAGAAAACCAGCAGAATATAAAACCAGTCCTGGGTTTTCAACATATAACCCTGGGAATTCTGGGATTTGTAGTCCTGTTCTTCATAATCTGGAAAGCAGAACTACAAGTCCCATGATGCTTATCTGTGGGAGTTACATAACCAGACTGGGTGAAATGGTCCTGATGAAGTTAGGGCCGTTCTATACAGCATGCGGCCGTGCGTTCCTATGCGAACGCGCATGCACGTGCCGTATGCTTTCCGTGTATATAGAGCCGGGAGCTGCAGGTAAGTGTATATGCGTGAATGTGCGTGTATATGCATGTATATGCGTGTATGTGCGTGTATATGCATGTATATGCGTGTATGTGCGTGTATATGTTGTGTGAGTGTAAGTGCAAGTGTAAAGGGAGTGTAAGTAAGATTTTTTTAAATGAAAAAAAAAGTTTAATTTTTTTTGTGTGTGCATTTATTTACCCCCCCCCCCACACACACACACACATCCATACAAACACGTATACACGCATACATGCATACATACACACACACCAATACATACATTTGAGCGCAGGCAGCGGCGCGAAAAGATGAATTTCTTCATCTTTGCCGCTGTCGGTCGGCTCCCCTCTCCCTGCCGTGCGCGCGCGGCACATCTATAGAAAGGCTGACTAACGTCAGCCAACTAAAAATCCGCGCGTGCGCACGGCGTAGCACGCGCCCGGCACTATAGAACGTGCCTAAGTGTGCAAGTAGAAGAGAAGGAAAATCCCTTTATAATATAATCATGGGTCAGAGCAACTGCGGGGAAAGGGGAGAAGATGAAGTCTCATAGTTTGCTAATAAGGAAACCACGGCCTTACTTCACAGATATGGAAAATTCCCCAGGGGAGCTCTCACTTTCCCGGATTAAGAAGGCTCCCAGGTACCTCCGGCTGAGCAGGGCTTCTTCAGCTGATTGCCTGGAGACTCTGCCTGCGTACCACCTGTGACATTGAGAAGACACAGAGCATCCTCGTGTTAATAAATGGGACTTGACATCATGAAACAGGAGCACGGGAATTAGAGCTTAGACAAACCGTGGTGGGAGAGTGTCAGCAGAATAAGCAATTGTTTGACTGTGATTATCATGGGGCACCTAGCCATTCTGAGACAAACATTAGACTAACCCAATTCATGGGTAAATTAGTGTCCAACCTTCCACACTGGAATGGTTTGCAGACTTCTCTTGGAAACATAGATGTTGATAGCAGATAAAAAAAACACGTAATCCATGCGGTTTGTCAATGTTGCTAGCTGTTGTGAAAGCTCAGATCCTATTAGATACTTTGGCTACTTATGCTTTGCTTGCAGCACAATAGTTCAACAGAATGCCACCCAATGGGTGACACCGCCATCCAATACACTTCCTTCCAAAGAGTGAGACTGCCTTACAGAGAGTGAGTCTCACTCCAATGAGTGTGACTGTCTTTTATTATGTGAGAGCCGCTCCTAATGAGTGAGACTGCTTGCTATTTGGTGAGACTTGCTCCTAATGAGTGATACTTCATTCTATTAGGTGGACCTGGCTTCTATTGAGTGAGACCCACTCCTATTGAGTTAGACTGCCATCCAATGAGTGAGACTCACCCCTGAGTGAAACATTTTAGGCATGCTGGGTATTGAGTCCCCCTTGGATTACCGGAGTCTTTAAACCATTGCTCTCTGTGCCTTTTACTTTACACCTCCTCTAGTAATATTAATCCTCCTCTGTGGTTGTTTTTTTCTATTTCCTGCTTCAGGCTCAGTAATTTCAGGGAAATACCCAAAGCAAACAGATGTGCCCTGCTTCACTTCACAAACAACAGGAACCCAGCAGAGACCTCCCATTCCCCACGCACAAGGGTTCCCATAGAGCAGAGGTCTCAAACACAGTCCTCAAGGGCCACTACCAGGCCAGCTTTTATGGAATCCGCTTAAGCACAGGGGCTCATTGATAAATTGAGCCACCTGTGCTGAAGCAGGGATATCCATAAAAGCTGGCCTGTTGTTGGCTCTTGAGGGCTGAGTTTGAGACCCCTTGCTGTAGAGAATAACTGGGAACTCAGTCCTAGGCAGAGGCGGGGGAATCCCTAAACCGAAGGCAACTGGCAGGTTATCACACCCACAGATTCCCAGCAAGCTCTCAGAAACCCCCCAAATTACCACAAAATATATATATGTATATAAGGGTAAAAAGGAGTGCTACTGGGCATGGCTAAATGTGGGACCTGCGAATTGGTCATGCATTGAAGTGGCTCGCTGGCTTATACGCTTTGGCCAAAGGGTTAACTCTTTTTTAAGAGATATATAGGTATTTCACTGTGTATTTTTGTCACATTAGATGTTGCTCTGGACTTCTTTGTTTCTTGTTGTTAACTGCCAGGTTATAACATAACTGTAACGCTTTATAGCAGCATTGCCTGCGCTGTACTTACGGGTGGGGTTTCACTTTAATATAGTTCTTTGGAATAAATCCCTCGATTCCCAAAAGTTCAGCTTTAAACCAGTTTTGATCGTCTTCCATATTAAGTATCTGAAAAAGAACAGCGTGGAGCCGGGTAAGGGTGAGATTATAGTACAGGCGACGGCGCGCACGGCGAGAACAACATACTCCTTCCCTATGAGGCCACCCATACTCTGCACGACCGCGCTAGTGATGCAGAGCAACTGCGCGGCAGTTTTTTGAAAAGACAAATTATTTTGTATTTTTGTGCGCTGGCCGCGTCACGTGAGTGGTTCCGCCAAAGAGGGCGAACCAGCCTGGTGATGTGTCCGCCACGCGTCCCCAATCGCTGGAAGCGGAGTTCACCCATCGCTCGGGCAAGATGCACACGCGACGCCATGTGCTTGCTTGCGCCCCCACTATAATCTCAGCCCAGCGCTTCGCTACAAGTCACATACGCAGAGGGAGCGCCAGGGCAGCACCAGAATAAACCGAAGACCCAGAGAGCAAATACCAAAGGATGTCAGACCACAGTCATCTGGAGAAAAGGTTAAGGGAATGGGTTCCTTGTGATAAACCCGGTTTAAAAACAGTACCTTCTTCAGGCTCCCAAATTCAGACTAAGGCCCATATTCACTAAAGGGTGCCATGAGTAAGAGTTAAGTCAATGTTAAGCTTATCACCTTTTAGTGATGATTTGGTGCAGGGAAACATATGTACAATGTCTAAAAAAATACTATGTCTGCAGAGGGAAAAACACATTATTTGTAGAGGAGAATGAAACAGGATTTAAAAGCAGAGCTTTGTTGTGTTGTCCATTGACCTGATGGAGACTTCAGATGAGCAGACTGAATTAAAAGTAGGGGAAAGACAGGATCAAATATGGTCTGAGGTTTTACAAAACGTGGGAAGGCCGGTTGGGCCTAGAGGTTTTTATCTGCCATCAAATTCTATGTTTCTATGTAATTCTAAGACTGTAGCGTGGCAGTCATCCTCATAACTGCTACAACGAGGCTAGGTTGTGGGATGTCACTATCATGGACATTTGTGGCAGATAAGGACATCACAGTCTTCTCATTTTCCTATCTGCTGTGAAATTTCAGACCCCATTTGATTCCCTGGCTTTCTTTCCAATTCCTTAACCAGTACCCCATCCCAAAGCTTGAGATGTCAGACTTCACGCTCCCCCTCCCTAAAGATTTGCTGTTGATGTTGAGATGCCCCCTTCTCTGTGGTGTGTCGTTGCTTATGACAAAACCCCAGTATTACCTTCAGAGTATTCCCTTTGCTAAACGGCAGCTCGTCCCTCTCTGTGGTCTTAAAGTTGTAAATCGCAATGGCTTCCATCTCTTAATCAACTGGGGTTGTGTGGGATTTTACCAACACGCAGGGTCACGAGTTACAAGAAGACCTGGCACAGCTGGTAATCCGATGGCGTCTGTCACTGTCTCTAGGCGGTGAAAATGTTGACAGAATAATTGGAGCAAGGAGCACAGGCAGCCATATCTCTGAAGTGAGGGGGATGTTGGGCAGCTGTAGAATATAAGAAGGTTCTTATGAGTCTGGAGATCTTCCAGAAGATCGTGATGTATCTGCGGAGAGTACTCACTCACTGAGCACAGTCACAAATATTGAGGATACTCACACTGCGTACACACACTAAGCACATGTACAAGCACACTGACTAGATACACTTACATACTCACATACGTACACTGTATGAACTCAAAAACTCATTCACGGGAGGGTGCTCACAAACATATACTCTGCAGAAACATGTCTTGTATACTATACTCACTACTCAACAACAGTTATTCTCTAATAGAACATTTACAGGACTCAGAAACACTCGATCATACACACACAGTGCATCTGCTTCAATGGACAATATATATAGATATATATATATATATATATATATATATATATATATACTCTACTACAATACAAGTACTCACACGTGCAAAATCTGTACATCTTCCTTGGCTCCTCACTGTGCACACAGAGACATAGCGTCTCTTCTCCTATCAATGCTCTTGGATCTCTGCTCAGGTCTTCTGTCTGATAGCTGATGTCTCTGCCCAGGTCTTCTCTCTGATGCCTGATGTCTCTGCCCAGGTCTTCTGTCTGATAGCTGATGTCTCTGCCCAGGTCCTCTATCCGATGCCTGATGTCTCTGCCCAGGTCTTCTCTCTGATGCCTGATGCCTCTGCCAAGGTCTTCTCACTGATGCCTGATGCCTCTGCCCAGGTCTTCTCTCTGATGCCTGATGCCTCTGCCCAGGTCTCTCTCTGATACCCTGATGTCTCTGCTCTCTGCCGGCTCAGCTTTTCTCTCTGCTCTGCTGAGCTTGCAGAGGAAGAGTTTTTTTCTATATTAACCTTTTTTTGTGCAGAAAAAAAAAAGTGAGACAAACAGGAAGTTGCTATGAAACTGTCACACACAACAGCCTACAGAGGATTACACGCCACAAACTGTCCCTGATCACTACATCCCAAAAGCCTCATACCTGCCTGATGGAATTGATGCTTGCCTGCCTCTTGCTGTGCTGATTCCTATGTCGCAGCCCCATCTCTGCCACCCGCTGTCAACCTTAACAAAAGGTGTATGGTGCCAAGTGCTAGAAGAAAAAAAAACACATTTAAAGGAGAATACAAGATATAGGAGTCAGTGTTGAAAGGGTGGCTTCGGATAGAGGTACTGCAGTTGCCCCCTAGCAGTGAAGGAGTTAAAGTGGGATGGGAGATTTAAAGATATTAAGAGAAGATGTTGCACTGCTGAGTGCTTTTGTTTGTATTACTAAGCAGGACAGCCCCATGCTCAGCTGACTTCCTACAATCTAAGTTCCTAAGACTTGGTCCCCCAGCCATTGCCAAACCAATTTCTTCAAAAGTGGGGACAAAAACACTGTCTCAAACTACAGGCCAATGTCTCTTCTCCTATACTATCCAAAGTCATGGAAAAATGGGTTCACTCCTAATTCATCAATTACTATACCAAGACAAATTTCCCTAGCCAATTCCAATCTGGGTTTCGTCCCAAACACTCCACCGTAACTACCCTGCTAAAAGTTTGCAATGAAATCCAGTGTGGAATGGAACGGGGACAACTCACTGGTGCAGTATTCCTAGATTTTACAAAGGCTTTTGATACTGTTGATCATGTTATCTTGCTTAGCAAATTCCAGTGCTCTGGAATAGGGAAGCATGCTTTAAACTGGTTGCAAGACTCTGTTCTGGGGCCCCTACTCTTCTCAGTGTTCATCAATGATCTTCCTACAGCTTGTAAGGGAACTTCAGTACACATGTATGCAGATGACACAATATTATATTCACACAGCCCTAGCCTCTCCAACCTTGAACACGTACTTCAATTTGACTTTTTGAGACTTGAAAATTGGATTTCCCAAAACAAACTGTTTTGAAACCCTGACAAGACTGTAACAATGGTATTTGGGACCAGGGCTACTTTTTTAAAGCTTCCAATTACTGAGCTCCAGTTCTGAACCAACGATAATACTATCCTAGCCCCTGTTACTAGTTTAAAATACTTGGGCATAGGTTTTGACTCCCATTTAACATTTGGGATTCTCATTGATACCCTGACATCCAAAACCTATGCCAAACTAGGTGTACTTTACAGGAACAAATCCTCCCTATGTCTGCTGGTCAGAAAGCGTATCGCACAGCAGATGTTAATGCCAAATATCGGCTCGGCACCCAAACCCACCTTAGGCTAAGGCCCTGCTCCCAGAGTCAGCGCGCCCGCACTGCATACAGGCAGGCATACACAGACAGCGATAGGCGGTCTGTAGGGAGCGGGAGCCGGAGCGGGAGGTGGGCGGGAGTGGGAGACTTGAGCGGGAGGGGGGGCGTGGCTTGAGCGGAGGGACCTGCTACTCCCCCCCCCTCCCTCCATGGCTCGGGCTGCTGATTGAAGGTAAGCAACACACACACACACACATACACACAGACAGGCACACACACATACACACAGACAGGCACACACACACGCAGGCACTCATACACACACACACACACAGACAGAGGCAGGCACTCACGCACTCAGGCACACACACACACACACAGACAGGCACTCACGCACACACATACACACACACAGACAGGCACTCACGCACTCAGACACACACACACAGACAGGCACACACATACACACACACACACACACACACAGACAGGCACTCACGCTGCTTTCACTCCACACTCCTCCCCGCTCCCCGAAGCCTCTCCTCCTCCCGAAGCCTCCCCTCCCCATTGGCTCACAGCCACACCACGTGACGCGTCGACGCTAGGGATCACAATTCTCTTGTATCCCATAGCGGCTGACGCGCCACAGCGTGTAGTGAGCTGTGCAGCCAGGGGGGACCGGGACCGGCTCGGGAGGATTCCCCTGCTGGTGGGGAACGCTCGTGCAGCCGCCGGGCGCAGCGGGTCCCAGGCCTTAGCAAACTTGACACCCTCTACAACTCAATATGCCGTTTTGTTCTCCAATGCAACTACAGCACACATCACTGCGAAATGCTCAAAGAACTAGATTGGTCATCACTAGAGTCTAGTCGCAAAGTTCACCTTTCCTGTCTTGCATTCAAATACTTTCTGGGCAAGCTACCCAGCTACCTGAACAAGCTCCTCACCCCTACCACATGCAGCACTTATCCTCTGAGATCTGACTCCAAAAGACTGTTCATGGTCCCAAGGTTCAGCAAAGTATCCGGCCGTTCCTCCTTCTCTTACCGTGCACCCCAAAACTGGAACAACCTACCAGAGACTCTCACATCCACCACCAGTTTAAGTTCTTTCAAAACTAAAGCTGTCTCACATTTTGATCTGGTCTGTAACTGTTACATACGCCCATAATATATATTATCTGTAACTGTGCATGCAATGTCTGGTATATAATGTATACCCTGTTCACTTATGTAACTGTATTTGTAACCGTGTATTATTTGTCATCTTAACTCTATGCCCAGGACATACGTGAAAACGAGAGGTAACTCTCACTGTATTACTTCCTGGTAACACATTTTATAAATACATTTATAAATGAATTAATCAGCAGATGGGAGCAGACCAAGCCGTGTCCTGAGACTCCCCACACATCAGATTACGCAGACACGCCCAGCAGTCAGTGGTACCTAAGAATAGCATCCTTAGCTCACACTGTGCTCAAAGCTATCGTTTCTGTACTTCCCAACGGCTCCAGGAGCGCTGCCTCGGGAGGGGGGGGGGGAGTTCCGCAGGGGGGGAAACAGGGGCCACCTTTCTGTGGCAGCCAAATAATTCTTAACCCCTTTGGTGCCAGAAGGGTCAGCAATACTGGGCAGGTCCCTGTAGCATCAAAGAGGTTTCAAGAATATTGAGGGTTCAGAATGCCACGTAAAATAGACAGCAGTGTAAAGCTAAACTGAGTATGACTAAGCGATTCCATCAATCTATGGAGGGTCATTTATCCAAGTCTCCCGGCTACAAAACTGGGACAAAGAAATGGACCACGGACACTTTCCCCATGTCGTGCACTGTTTTTGCACCGGAGACGCTTTGATAAATAACCCACAAAGCAGGACTACGATCGCCCGGAGATACATCTCTCTGCCAGTCATCTTCTGTCCTCCAGCACCCTGTCCTTCTTGCATATTTCCCTCTATTACTGGCACCCATTCTTTACACTTTTATTGTCTCCAAAGTAACCCAATGCTTGGGAGTGTCTTTACAATATTTACCTCGTCTCTTGAGATAAAACTGAATGGATCCAGACTTTTCCATTGCTTTGTTTAATGTAAGAATGTAAGTCATTCATCAAATACATAAAGGGGAAGAACACCAATTACCAGACAAGGCTTTGAATAACACAGGCTATAAACAGATGGGACATTTCCTTTGACCTGCAGTATGCAGCGTGTAAACTCTTCGGGCAGGGCCTCCCTTTACCTTCTGTTGTCATTAACCTGCCATTATCATAGGGGGGGAGGGGGGGTAGCTCCAGTACTCAAGGGCTACACACAGGTCAGGTTTTCAGGGTATCCTTGTGTAAGTGGCTCAACCAGTCCCTTCAGCACAGGTGGCTCAGCCTTTGACTGTGCTGAAGCAGGGATATCCTGAAAACCTGTCCTGTTGCTGGCTCTTGAGGGCTGGAGTTGCCCACTCCTGCATTATCCTCATTGTTTGCACTGTGTTTGTCTTGCATTGCAATGTTTGTAAAGTGCTGCGTACACCGCAAGGCTATGCAAACAACATGATGAATAGTGCGTGTTACAGTACCCGCTCCGGGCAGCCACCAGGGAGCGCCGCGCACCCATATCACCGCGCACCCATATCACCGCGCCACGGATACTGAGAGAGCACAAACTCACATCCGCCATGAGGAAAACCAAAACACAATTAATAGGCGTCCTCTAGGATCATTTCAGCCTTTTAAATCCCCCCCCCCCCCATAATAAGGGGGGGGATGAATCACAAGTTCTGCCTGAAATGTGGAGTCAGGAGGCGGCCCCCGGAGATTAGCGGACTGGAAATTGCTGGAATAGAGGGATTATCGGGCTGGGTCCGGCCGCGGGTTCTGTGACCGCAGGGAATCTCAATGTTCTTCCTCTGACCAGGGGAGATTATACAGCAGCACTGTGTATTACACCCCCTCCCTCTATAGCAGGGGAGATTATACAGCAGCACTGTGTATTACACCCCCTCCCTCTATAGCAGGGGAGATTATACAGCAGCGCTGTGTATTACACCCCCTCCCTCTATAGCAGGGGAGATTATACAGCAGCGCTGTGTAATACACCCCCTCCCTCTATAGCAGGGGAGATTACACAGCAGCACTGTGTATTACACCCCCTCCCTCTATAGCAGGGGGGCCAACTCCAGTCCTCAAGGGCCACCAACAGGTCGGGTGTTCAGGATATCCCTGCTTCAGCACAGGTGGCTCAATCAACCGACTGAGACAGCTGTGCTGAAGCAGGGACTGAAGACGGAATCTACCTGTTCCACTGACAGTTTCAGGTGGTTATATATTTTAACCGCAGCATGTATTTTATTAACCCGTTGTATGCCAGCGAGGCTTGCGATGCACTGCTTTGCGCAGATACAAAAGATCACAAAGCTTTCCATGTAAAAGAGGTGTATTCACATTTTTCTTACGTAGCACTGACAATGTAGGCAGTGCCGTTTGTTGAATTTTGCAGGCACAATAGACCTAATTTTGGGGCCTGAGGCACAAAGCCATAAAGATTCTCGTCCAAGGCCGCACAGCGAGTCAACAACGAGAAAAAAAACCCACTTCAAAGACAGTATTCTTACAGCTACTCCCTGAGCCAAAAGATTATGTTACAGATCTGATATTGGGAATGCCAAGTGTAAGACCCAGAAAGATGCCAGGAAAGGTTTTCTAAAAGATGGCTCCTTTTCAGTGCATTCACCTGAATGAATCCGCAGAGATGCTCTGGCAGCAGCAGGGTTAACAGGTGCAAACAAGGGAGATATTTGTATTGAAGGTCCCTTTTCTGGAATGGAATGTCCCGTGTCTGCTCCCTCTATTGTTCTGACATAACAGTGAGGGCTCACAGGGTGTGTCCTTAGCATGAAGCAGGGAATGGCCTAATACAGTCACACTGGGCTCCAGAGGGCGGGTAAGATGGGTATTATAATGTATTTATAACGCGGTAACATATTCCGTAACGCAGTACAATAGGTTTGGAGAACGAAAAAAATAAATTAAATATCAAACATTAACATATGTTGTTACATTAGGTAAGGAGGATCCTGCCCCATGGTGCTTACACTCTATTAGGAAGGGCAAGTACAAGGGGTATCACACTTTTAATTCCGACGTCATATTCACATGAATTTGAAATAGATTGCTCGCTTTTGGTATTCTTTGTAAAAACACAAACAAACAAAGAGAAACATGACACAGACCCACATAACACAATGTTTTCTGAAGATGTTACGATTATTTGTATTGCCCACCATAAAAGGATTGTGTATACATGTTAGGGGCAGTTTGCATAGTCACTTCTACATCAGGGGTCTTTAACGAATTCTCCAAAGGGGTCAGATCAGACAACATTTAGGAGTAGAACTCGGACCCTCCAACATTTCCCACATTAAAATAGGTACACGTGCCCATGCCCGTCATATATATCTCCAGCCTCAAACATCCCCCCAACACCCTTCATAAGACCCCCACACTGCATGGATCCCCAACACTCCTTATAAGACCAGCCTCTTACCCCAGGCTGCAGGCCTTATTACCAGGTGTCCAGTATTGAACTGGAATGTCCTGTATTTGGACACTGTCCACTAAAACTAATACTGGACACGTATGTGTATTAACTCTCTGGACATACTGTAGTGACCTGACCAACTTGGGGGGGGGGGGGGCGCTGGATTTCCCCGAGCAGGGCTGTTGCTAGGGGGCTGGGCAGCTTCCTCCATCCTGATTGGCTGCAGCTGAGAAATGCAGCCAATCAGGAGGAGGTGTCAGGAGCCTGGGGGTGGGGCCAAGGAGATGAGGAAACAGCATGGAGGCGAGAGTGGCAAGAGTATGTCGCATCGCACCTTTGACCATTGTGTCCAGTATTTTTGGAGAAGCCACATGGCAACCCTACACACAGCCAGAAAAAAAGAAAAAATGCTGGAAAAAGCACTTGAGACCCTACACACAGACAACCTATCAGCATCGCCACACATGCGGTTTGACCCTATGCCGTGCAGTAGGGGAGGAGCGAGGAAACCCGTACAAGCAGGGACAGTATGCCCAGCATGAAAAACTGCACTGAACTGCCTAAGCAGCTAGTATACAATTAGCAGGAGTTGCAGAGCCTTGGCCTACATCACACTGGCTCCCAGTGAGCAGTGAGCAGTGAATGATCCAGGCCGGTCTTTCTTCAGATCTTATTCTTTCATACCTGTTGCTCACAAACCAGCAAATATGAAAACAAAACCAGGACTGGATCAATAGCAAACAGCGGACCTGGAGGCAGCTGGCAGCTTTGCGAAATGCATTCACCTTGTAGTGCAGGGGTGGCCAACTCCAGTCCTCACGGGCCCCCAACAGGTCAGGTTTTAAGGATATCCCTGCTTCAGCACAGGTAGCTCAATGACTGAGCCACCTGTGCTGAAGCTGGGATATCCCTAATACCTGACCTGTTGGTGGACCTTGAGGGCTGGAGTTGGCCACTCCTGTTGTAGTGAGATCTCTCATTTTTAGCGGACGGTCTGATATTTTGTGCCAACTGTGTGTAGAGAGCTCCTGATGTCTAACACGGCGAATCGGCTGTATTGTATGGTGCCATTGGGTGAGCTCTGCATTTAACCCCTTGTCTCCCAAAGGGGCTCTTACTTTCCCCAATTCATTGTTGGCCCCACCGGTTGCAAATGGACTCTGGCAGGGGAGGCCAACTCCAGTCCTCAAGGGCCACCGACAGGTGAGGTTTTCAGGATATCCCTGCTTCAGCACAGGTGGTGCAGTCATTATGACTAAGCCACTGACTGATGGAGCCCACCTGTGCTGAAGCTGGGATATCCTGAAAACCTGACCTGTTGGTGGTGGCCCTTGAGGATTGGCGTTGGCCACCCCTGGGCTAAGTGGATAATTGCCTGCAGGGTTAATGGTATGTGTCTCAGATAGCGGTGACAATGTATCTCACCCACAGTGACGATGGATTTGAGACATGTCACCAGTAACACACGTTGCCACACTGTTTCCTGCAGTTCAGAGGTTCCTTCCTCCCCAGCTGCTGCCCTATTTCAGCCCAGCCAGATGTGAAGGGACAGAGGGTCCCTCAGTGTAACCAGGCAGTGTGCCGGATACCAGCGTTACATTGCAAGGTCTTTAGGGCAGATGATGCTTTATTTCCAGTTTGGAATGTGACTAGTAGCCCACAGGTTACTGAGCGGCCTCCATATTAGCCGAGGATGCCGGTGACTGCTTTGAAGAGTTAAAGGGCTCCAATGAGGCTGCATGACAAGTGTAAGGCAGCTGTCCCTCCTGAGGACACAGTGAGGCCAAGCTGGAACAGTGCTAAAGATAGACACACACCCGTGCACACACAGGGGTCCCCGCGCCATGTTTATCCTGCAGGGAGCCTGCTCTCACCGCTGAGCACGGTGAGTTAAATCCCTTCCCGCTCTGTGACTAACCTTATCATTGCGTTCTTCCCTGTTCGCTTCTGCTTACTAAATGCCCCGGCTCGTGGCAGGAGTTTGGTTTCTGCCATATTTGGCTGCCTCCGAGGGCTAAAACTCTGTGACACACGGCATGTATCTGCAGCCATGTATCCAGAATATTCCCTGACCCGGAGAGCTTGCAATCTTCTTTTGGTGTCTGAGGCAACAGCCGACAAAAATGATTTGTTCAAGGTTGCAAGGAGCTGTGATTTGAACCTTGTTCTCCCACGCCAAAGACCAGCATTATTATTACAAAAGGAACCCCTCCTATAGCAGTGCATATTGTAAAACACCAGTCATTAAGAAGCAAACCCAGTGTATTTTCATCTGATACAATATTATCACTCAGCAGCCCCTGACTGTATATCTGCTGTAGTGTGTCTCTGGCTGTGTATCTCTAGCTGTAGTCTGGCTGTGTATCTCTAGCTGTAGTCTGGCTGTGTATCTCTAGCTGTAGTCTGGCTGTGTATCTCTAGCTGTAGTCTGGCTGTGCATCTCTGCTGTAGTCTGGCTGTGTATCTCTGCTGTAGTCTGGCTGTGCATCTCTGCTGTAGTCTGGCTGTGTATCTCTGCTGTAGTCTGGCTGTGCATCTCTGCTGTAGTCTGGCTGTGTATCTCTGCTGTGTATGTCTGTGGTAGTCTGGCTGTGTATCTCTAGCTGTAGTCTGGCTGTGTATCTTTAGCTGTGTAGTCCTGGCTGTGCATCTCTGCTGTAGTCTGGCTGTGCATCTCTGCTGGTAGTCTGGCTGTGGTGTGTTATCTCTGCTGTGTATCTCTGGCGTAGTTCTGGCTGTGTATCTCGTAGCTGTAGTCTGGCTGTGTATCTAGCTGTAGTCTGGCTGTGTATCTGATCTAGCTGTAGTCTGGCTGTGTATCTCTAGCTGTAGTCTGTCTGTGTATCTCTAGCTGTAGTCTGTATGTGCATCTCTGCTGTAGTCTGGCTGTATATCTCTAGCTGTAGTCTGGCTGTGTATCTCTGCGGTTGTCTGGCTGTGTATCTCAGCGGTTGTCTGGCTGTGTATCTCTGTGGTTGTCTGACTGTGCATCTCTGCTGTAGTCTGGCTGTGTATCTCTGCTGTAGTCTGTCTGTATATCTCTAGCTGTAGTCTGGCTGTGCATCTCTGCTGTATTCTGTCTGTATATCTCTAGCTGTAGTCTGGCTGTGTATCTCTAGCTGTAGTCTGGCTGTGCATCTCTGCTGTAGTCTGGCTGTGTATCTCTAGCTGTAGTCTGGCTGTGTATCTCTAGCTGTAGTCTGGCTGTGTATCTCAGCGGTTGTCTGGCTGTGTATCTCTGTGGTTGTCTGGCTGTGTATCTCTGCTGTAGTCTGGTTGTGTATCTCTGCTGTAGTCTGGTTGTGTATCTCTGCTGTAGTCTGGTTGTGTATCTCTGCTGTAGTCTGGCTGTGTATCTCTGCTGTAGTCTGGCTGTGTATCTCTGCTGTAGTCTGGCTGTGTATCTTGGCTGAGTCTGCTGTGTTATCTCTGCTGTAGTCTGGCTGTGTATCTCTGCTGTAGTCTGGCTGTGTATCTCTGCTGTAGTCTGGCTGTGTATCTCTGTGGTTGTCTAGCTGTGTATCTCTGCTGTAGTCTGGCTGTGTATCTCTGCTGTTGTCTGGCTGTGTATCTCTGCTGTAGTCTGGTTGTGTATCTCTGTGGTTGTCTGGCTGTGTATCTCTGCGTAGTCTGGTTGTGTATCTCTGTGGTTGTCTGGCTTGTAGCTATGTGGTTGTCTGGCTGTGTGTGTGTATTTATATACTTGTTTTCTTTCTTTCTGTCTACGCACAGTTCTAAGTTAATTATTCTAATTATCAGCACAGACCGCTCAGGGCCTTTCATTTAACCCCCTCAACTCTACAATAACCTGTGTAATGATGATACGTGAGATATCTAAAAAATATGTTTCCAGCGCACAGCAGACAGAGAGCCAGGTCGATGGAATAAAAAATTATTTATTTAAACTGCATTAGAAAAACGGAGGGTGCAACACTCCTACGCGTTTCGTGTTGTACACGCACTTTATCCTTGATCCTTGATAAAGTGCGTGTACGCACGAAATGCGTATGAGTGTTGCACCCTCTGTTTTTCTAATGCAATTTAAATAAATCATTGTTTATTCCATCGACCTGGCTCTCTGTCTGCTGTGCGCTGGAAACATATTTTTGGGATATCTCTGGACCTGACTACGGCTGCACGCCTGCGGAGACATCAACTGGGGCGGATACAGTGAGTAACTTTATGCATTGTCTTGAGGGCTATCCCAATGAGGAGGGGAAGGGTATGGTTATATGCCACTCGCCCCCTTCAGGGGGGCATCTGCCTTTATTGGAAACATCATTGTTACCACCTGAATTATTGAATTATGGATCCACTCGCCCCATGAGTGTTTTGTTCTCCAATTATCTCAGAATTATTCTCTACGTCCGTGGGACCAAGTACTTGAGCACCAAACCCACCATTGCACACATCTCTTAATGAAGATACATAGAAAGCACTCACCCAAGGAACAACTCATGATGCAAATAAAAAAACAAAGCAACATATTAAAATGCTGGAGACTATTTCAGACGATAATAGGGGCACCTTCAGCCAGCGCAGGTGTGAATGTTGGGCTCAGAGTATAATGTATAGAGTTTTTGAAGCAAATAAATAAGGTTATGTCTGCCCAGCTAATAACACACTAAGGGCCACGGGCCGAAGTGGTTAAAAAAAAGTAGCGTTTACTGTGTCTGACTTAAGAAGATTCTAAATCCACTTAACATAGAGGGAAAGCTATTCTGACCATATTGTAAGAAACAGCTTTAGACCCTATTTATGCCTAGAAAGCAAAAAAGGCAGAGAAGCCTAAAAAATTTAATATTTATTCAATAGAAAATGGAACCAGAAGTGTGTCCAAAAAAAGAGAAGTGGTTGTAAATCTAAAAGTGGTGTTGCTCAATACCCCTCTAGCGTAATCACACTGCAACCACTGATGAGGGGGGGGGAGGGGGAAGGGTAGGCGCGCACCAGTTGCCCCCACAGATTTCAATAGGATCACACTCTTGCACACACCAGTTTCTCCATAGATATTAATAGGACCTGCCTCTTATAAGTCCGGCATGTCACTCATTGCAGGCTCCAGATGCTAAGAGCTACACAGAAGGGTCCCTGGTGATTGCCAGCACAGCTGGGGTGAGTCAGTGGGAGGCAGCTTGGGAAGAGGGCATCAGGAAGGAAGAGAGAGAGAGAGTCTCTTCCTGAGGCTCGGGATGTGTTCTTGGCTGCACATATTCCACACAGCAGCTCCTTAGATAAGAGGCTGGGGACAGGAGGCTTGGGAACCTTGCCAGGCTCCTTCTCATTCCTGGTAGAGCAGGGACCTAATTGGGCATCTGGTTAATCTGCCGGAAGCCAAAGGGCCGCTCTGTACTGGGGTGGAAATGGGCCATTCATGAGAGGAGACAGAAAAGGCACAGCTTTGTGAGAGGAAGCTCAGAGCACAGTGATTGTTAACGAAATGTCTGATATTCCAAGTGTAAAATATTGGCAAGGACTGTCCTGTTGGTTAATAAATGGAACATGTATCACCATGGACATGGCAGTGCAATAAAATACAACTTCAGGAACATCATGAGCTCTATATACTGTAAACTTATATACATCGTTTACAGCTTGTAACTGCCATTGTAGTGGAATTGGAGTTATCAATGCATTAGCAATGCTCCTTAAGGAGGAGGCTCTCTAAGTAAAATTACACTGCGTTTGAAGCAGGGGAACCTGGTTCGATTTCCAGTGTCGGCTCCTTGTGACCTTGGGCGAGTCACTTTATCTCCCTGTGCCTCAGGCACCAAAAACATGGATTGTGAGACTTCCTGTGACGTCATCGGGAATGGATACCTAGAGAGGGAGCTCCGGAGACCCTCGCATGTATAATACAAACTAAGCAAGTTTCCAACTCGCAAAAAGACCCAGAAAACGTCCCAATTTTGCAAGAACATACCAGGGTGTCAGCAAGGTCCAAAAAACCCACAGCGCAGGAGTTCAGCCATTTTTGGGGGGGAGATCCCAGCAAGCAGCGAGGCAGAGTGATCAGGCCCAGGCTGATAAGGAGACGTGCTCCGGAGGCCCGAGAGGGCTGCGAGGTGGAGGGAGGTGAAATAACGAGGCCTTTCCTGGGAGGAACTAATCTCCCGAATGTGTGCAAGAATGAGGCTCACCTTCCAGGCTGACCTCCGATTAGCAATTACAGAATTAAAGGAGGAAGTCTCAACCACAGGCCAAAGGGCCACAGAACTGGAATCTAAAAAGGAGGATCCCCTCCAAAAGCAAATGGCCACAGACTTTCAAATTAAACTCCTTACAGAGACTCAAGAAGATCCACGAGAACAGGGAAAGGAGGCAAAATATACCAGAGTCCATAACAAATGAGGAAAAACATAGATTGTAAGCTCACGTGGGCAAGGGCTGTGTCTGTAACATTCCCCTGTGCCGTGTACCATGTATTACACTAATTGTGATGCGCTATATGAAATTAAGATGTTAAAGTTGTTAGTTTATTGAATAAACCCCAGTGCAGCTGGGTGAGATGCTGTGCATAGAGATACATTGTATCACACCGTGGAACCTGTCAACCTGGGGAGTGTGTTGATATCTCTATATTGTATCTGGGAGAGGCCAGGAACCCCATGATTGATTTGGGAACTCAAGATCAAAGAACGCATCCAGATAGAATGACTATTACCTCAACAAACAATGGGTCTCCATTTACGTCTCTAACAGCATTGATACTGGGAATGAGGGGGGCAGTCTTGCCTCATAAGAGGGGGATTTACAGGGTCAAGATGCAATCCTCCAGTCAATATGAGAAGCCCTTATGGATTCACCCAGGAGGCAGCTGGCAGCTGGTGCTGGATATTACCAGACACATACACAGTATTTTAGCGTCACTCTAGGGGAAATGAATTGATGGGCGTTGCTCCGAAGACATTTTCATGGGGCTGTAGGTTAATGGACATCCAGCCATTTCGAAATCTGGGTCTTTTCACGGCCACATGGGGGTAGGATTCTGAATTTAATATTAGGGGGAGGCGATGCTTTGATTAATTAACCCAGGAGTTCACAACTCCAGTCCTTAAGACCCCCCCCCCCCCCCCAACAGGTCAGGTTTTAAGGATATCCCATCACTCTTTGACTGAGGCACTGATTGGGCCACCCGTGCTGAAGCAGGGATATCCTGAACCTGACCTGTTGCGAGATGTGGGGGGGGCGGGGGGTGTTGAGGACTGAAGTTGAGAGCCCCTGGATGAATTCATTCACTGGTGTGGGCTGATTGCGTCTCTATCTGGCATCGGTATTACAGAGTCATGTAAAGAGGTATCTCTGGTTTTCAGAGGTACAACATTTTCGATGAAGTGTGGACCACCCCCCCTAAAAATGTAGCAACGTTCTCCAAGTAAAAAAAAGAAAATAATAAATTAGCCAAACATTAAAAGTCCATTTGCAGATCACACGACCCCTTATATACTGCCATTTTTACAAACCCCTGGTGAAAATTGGTGAAATTGTCAAATATTTTTGAGTACTGGTGCTTTTGAAAAAAATACTAAATGTATGTGAAATACGTTGAATTTTTTGACGCAGTACGTCGGATGACAGCTGTACTTCGGCTTTTTTACAAGGGTGCAGAATGCCAAATCGTCATTTTATTAACATAAGTGGTGCAGAAAGGTCGGTGGGATCTGTACAATCCAGGGGGCTTTCTATACAGCACTCACCCACTTATCTATACGTGGCCGATGCAGGGCCGGTGCGAGGGTATTAAGCGCCCCAGGCGAACCTTCAGCCTTGCGCCTCCCCCCCCCCCACAATTAACTTTAGAAAATTAATATTGTGCATTAGTATGAATAAAAACGTGGCATTTATTACAGATTTATTTTACATTAAAAAGGAGAATATGATTCTAATTGTACATTCTCATTGCACTGGGGGGCGGGGGTATTTATGTGCCTGGGATGGGGGGGTAGTTATGTGCCTGAGGGGAGGGAGACGAAGGAGGTATGGGCCTGGGGGAAAAAAGGTATGTGCTGTGGCAAGGAGGGCCACAACAGAGGGAGGGGGGGAGGGAGCAGAGTGTGCTTACCTGCAGCCTTGGAGGATGGAGGCGGTCTGCTATATGTCTGCTGGAGGGAGCCGGCACTGCAGCGGGGCCTGTCAGAAGGTGTCCGCAGAAGTGCATGTCAGAAGGTGTCCGCAGAGGGGCCTGTCAGGTGGTGTCCGCAGACTGATCTGTCAGAGGGTGTCTGCAGAGTGGCCTGTCAGGTCATGTCCGCAGAGGGGCTTGTCAGAGGGTGTCCGCAGAGGGGCCTGTCAGAGGGTTTCTGCAGAGGGGCCTGTCAGAGGGTTTCTGCAGAGCGGCCCGTCAGGTGGTGTCCGCAGACGGACCTGTCAGAGGGTGTCCACAGAGGGACCTGTCAGAGGGTGTCCGCAGAGGGGCCTGTCAGAGGGTGTCCGCAGAGGGGCCTGTCAGAGGGTGTCCGCAGAGGGGCCTGTCAGAGGGTGTCCGCAGAGGGGCCTGTCAGAGGGTGTCCGCAGAGGGGACTGTCAGAGGGTGTCCGCAGAGGGGCCTGTCAGAGGGTGTCCGCAGAGGTGTCTGTCAGAGGGTGTCTGCAGAGGAGCCTGTCAGAGGGTGTCCGCAGAGGGGCCTGTCAGAGGGTGTCTGCGGGGGTGCCTGTCAGTTCCCCCGGCCTCCTTGTCACATATCATTATGTATCTAGAATCCACAAATAGATCATAAGACCATTAAGGCAAACATGTACTATTCGTGCACACTGTCCGTATACAGCTCCCATGCTGGAGAACAATACAAGTCCATAAATATTACATACAATGTGGCATGAACAGTGATTCAAATTCTGCAGTGATCTGGGCTAAGGTAGATGGCATTGTTTTCAAAAAGTTATAATAACGGCCATATTTTAGGTGGACCCACAAATATG
The DNA here is from genome assembly GCA_036426205.1 of Ascaphus truei. NCBI lineage: Eukaryota > Metazoa > Chordata > Amphibia > Anura > Ascaphidae > Ascaphus > Ascaphus truei. The sequence continues at coordinate 9,858,180 of CM071578.1, forward strand.
AACAGCTGGAGAGGATTTGACAAAGCGTTAGAGGAGTGATGCAGGGGGCTGCAATGTGTTACTCCATTTTTCCTTAACCCCTTAGCTGCCAGGGGCTACGGTAGGGCAGTTGCTGCTCCGCCTGCCTGGGAATAGGTTAAGAAGACACACAGCTATCTCTCACAGGATTCAGACTTGCTCTCCACATACACTCTCCTTTAATATCTTCTCCTCCACAAAGTGCTAAAACAGTACAAGCTTGTTCAGTGGCAGCTTTGCATTGCTGAGACAAGCCTCTGTCTGTTCTTATTGTGACTACTGAATACTTTGTGATGCTGCTATTCACAACTGGGAAGGGGGGGGGGGGGGTGTATATTAAAATTACAGGCCAGGTGGCTGGCCCAAATGTTTATTATTATTTGTATATATAGTTTTTTTTACCTACTTTCCCAGCATCCTTCATTGGGAAATGTTCTAATACAGGCGTGGCCAACTCCAGTCCTCAAGGGCCACCAACAGGTCAGGGTTTCAGGATATTCCTGCTTCAGCACAGGTGGCACAAACAGTCCCTGCTTCAGCACAGGTGGCTCAATCAGTGGCTCGGTCTTCGGCTCTACAGGGCAGGCACTGTCTGTAACATTCCTCTGTAAAGCGTATGTAAAACTAGGGGCGCTATACAAGAACAAACAATTATTATTATTAAATGATGTTCCCGTGTCTTCAATTTGTCTACATGGACGACCTCAAGCAAGTGGCAAATACAGAGGTGTAAATACCACTGCGTATTCATCTTTTTATATCCCTATTACATGTGATAATACAGTTTGACAGTGGTTCTCAACTCCAGTCCTCAAGCCCCTTAACAGGTCAGGTTTTCAGGATATCCCAGCTTCGTGACAGGTGGCTGAAAACCTTCACCCGTCTGGGGGGTGGGAAGGGGGGGGGGGGAGTCTGCTGGAACCCCGGCAGTCAGGGCTCCGGTTTAATGTAACCAGTATTTGTTTTACATTGATCTAGTAATAGATTTATTATGGATATTATGAGTGAGACTCATGGGGGAGGCTGTGGATTTTGGGATAAATAAGGCCGACTTCCAATAAGTGAGACTCGTCCGTCCGCGTCCCCTCTGTCCCCTCACTCTGCACGCCCATGCTTTTATTTTATTTTTATTATCCTTTGAGGCGTGAGGACCAGTTACCATTTCTTCCTAGCATGCTTCAGCGATCATGCCCATCTCTGCGTATTAACATAAGCCTCTTACCGCGCAGTAGAGCTTTGCAAATGCATGATGCTATTATCGTAAGGTTAAAAAGCAGAGAGTTGGGACAGTGACACAGACACCTGGGCATTACCCATCCAGGGCGTGCAGTCAGGTGATGGATTTGAGGAGAGGCTGAGAATAACGCTGCACGGTTACTCAGCCGTTTGCCGAGAATCCGCTGCCAATGGGCTGTGGTATCTGATCGCTCTTTAAGGGGTGGCCATATTTACCCTCACCAAGGGCTTCGTAAACACGGCCCCGTGGGAGGGCTGGTAAACTCGGCATTCAGCTAATACGGACTGGTCCTATATTCCGAAATGGTGCAAGCACCCCGAGGCCCTCCCCCTAAGAGCTTACGATCTAGTGATAATAGTATTGAACGAATAGGGAGATTAAGGGCCCTGACCAATTCAGTCTTGAAGTGAGAACCCCCCCCCCCTGACATGCCTACGGTTATTACCACGCCGAGTGCCCCCACCTATCCTGCAGTCGTCACTCACCCATTCCTTGTAGATTGTAAGCTTCTCAGACCAGGGACCTCATTACTGATTGATTCATTATGTTTTGAGTTGCATATGTTTCTAGGTTTTGTTCTTCTCCTCACCCCCTTATCGCGCTGCTGCAGCAGAATATAAGTAAAAGATAATAATAATATATTGCTGAAGCACCATGCCCAATTATGTATCATTGTGATGTCTGAGTTATCACATAAAAAAATCAGGGGATGTAGAGGAAAAGGCCTATAAATGTGTCAGCATGAGGCCGTGTACCCGTGGTACTGATAGCAGCTGTCCAAGAACAGATCCTTCCTATCCACCTTGGTCAACTCACTGCAGAGTTGACACTTCTAACCCTACATGTCCCAGACAGTGTACTTCTGCTCCCAGACAGTGTAAGCCAGGGGTGGCCAACTGCAGTCCTCAAGGGCTACCAACAGGTCACGTTTTCAGGATATCACTGCTTCAGCACAGGTGGCTCAATCAGTGGCTCCATCGAAGCCACTGATCCCACACCCCTTCCATCCAACCTCACCCCTTCCATCCAAGCTCACCCCAATCCCGCACCCCTTCCATACAAACTCACCCCAATCCCGCACCCCTTCCATACAAACTCACCCCAATCCCGCACCCTTTCCATACAATCTCACCCCTATCCCGCACCCCTTCCATCCAACCTCACCCCTATCCCGCACCCCTTCCATCCAACCTCACCCCAATCCCGCACCCCATCCATCCAATCTCACCCTTATCCCACACTCCTATCCAATCTCACCCCTATCCTGCATCCTCCATCTAATCTCACCCCCATCCCGCACCCCCATCCAATCTCACCCCTATCCCACACCCCTTCCATCCAACCTCACCCCTGTGCTGCACCTTCCAACCAATCTCACCCCTATCCCGCACCCCTTCCATCAATGTCACCCCTATCCCGCACCCCTTCCATCAAATCTCACCGCTACTGTATCCCGCACCCCCATCCCGCACCCCTTGCACCCTTTGTGTCGCTTCTAGCTCCAGACTGTAAGCTCTTGAGTTCACAGACTTCTTGTGCCTGTAATATTCTATGATATATATATATATTTATATATATTATATATAATATATATATAATATCATTAGTGCACACCTGTCCAGCACTTTCTGGTGGAGAAGCCTGGGAGACAGTATGTCTATAATATAATAATATTATATATATTTATACAACCAAACCCACGGAGCAGGGATTGCAGGGAAATTCCCCCTCCTCTCCCCCCTCCCTTCCAGGCTCTTGTTTCTCTCCCTCCCTTCTCTCCTCCCCTCATCCTCCTCCCTCCCTGGCTGTCTCACATCTCCCTGCCGCCGGTCTGGGGCTCAGCAGACACCCGATCCTCCTCACCCGTGACCCGGAGCCTGAGCTCTCACCCTGAGCTGGGAGGGGTGGGGGGAGAGGAGCACCCTCCCTGCCCCTGGCAGAGCGCATCACAGAAGCCCACCCCTGGCACAGAGAAGACCCTGCAGGCAAGAGATCGAGCCCAGTGGGGTGAGTCTGTCTTCCTTCATTTATGGGGTGTATGGGGTTTTTTCAGACCCTAACCCCCCATCTGATCCTGCGAGGAATCCCTAATAATTCCCCATCTATCTGCTCACGGAGGGGGCCTGTTGCATGAGAGGTAAAGGAAGAGGCCTCTTCTTTTGGGTTGGAATGTACCCCTCCCCCTTTTCCTATTTTGGGTGGGAATGTACCCCTCCCCCCTTTTCCTAATATAGATGCATCTATTAACCTCTTCACTGCTGGCCCCTCCAACATCGGGGCACCCATCACCCTCTGATTAAATTGTTAGCTCTGTGGGACAGCCGCACACTGTACTCCTGGGGTGTGTATCCCTTGGGTGTTTTGTTTTTATTGATACTGCTGTATACATTGTCTCTGCCACAGTACAATAATAACACCCCATCACCCCAAACACGCCACCCCGCAGCCCGCACACAGGGATGGGCGCAGCTGGCCGGCCCGGTGGGTGCGTGGGTTCGCATTATTCGCTCCCATGCCAGGAGGGTCTGCCACATAACTTCGCGTGCTATCAGATCAGGCAGGGCTGAGCTGCTGCCTGGCTCGCTCGCCCCTTGGGGTGTGTGTCTGGCTGGGGGTGGGGGTAGGAAGTTTAGGGCTGAAGCAGCCTGGATACTGATTAGCAGAGGCATTGTCATTGTCTCATATTGTCACCAGAAGCCTTTATCCCCAGGCTTTTGCTGGGTAGAGTAAGTCTCCCTGCACCCCCCCCCCCCTCACTTTGCCTGTAAACTGTTGCTTTTTGGTTGAATCTTTCTGGGGCAGAGGGGCCTGGAACACATTGCGGAGGAACGTAAAGGGTTAAACGGGATCCTATATAGCAGGAGAGTCCAAGTGCAGCCCTTCAGGGCCACCAACAGGTCAGGCTTTTACGGCTATCCCTGCTTCAGCACAGGTGCGTCAGTCGTTGACTGAGCCACTGATTGAGCCACCGGTGCTGAAGCAGGGATATCCTTAAAATCTGACCTGTTGGTGGCCCTTGAGGACTGGAGTTAGCCACGCTGCTATTTTTAAAGTCTCATTCCCAGTGATGGGACACCCGCCCCTCCCGTCACTGTTCCCGATCTCACAAATCCCTCAGCAATTTCGCAGTTTGGGGAAACATTGATGGGAAAACCATATCTTGCAGGTTCTGTGAAAGTGTGCGTCTCAAAAAAACCTGCTTCATATGTAGCAACAAACAGAGTGGCTGTGATAGCACTTACCCATGTAACATGTTTTTTTTTTATGTCTGATGCTTTTATTAACCATTTGGTTGCTTAAGAGGCCAGCGATGTGTTTTAGGCCCTTCTGGCAGAGATACGGCGAATGTATGCCGCAATTATTCCAGTGATCCTGAGTGGGTTGTATGCCAGGGCAGGGGGATCATTTTAATGTGGCCCTGGAAATATAATATTTTTTATAATAATGTTATTTCATCTAGCGCGTTTCTCCCAATGGGACTCAAAGCGCGTCACAATTACAGTATAGCGTGTGGTACGCAGCACAGAGGAATGTTACAATCTCTGCCCCCGTAGAGTTTACAATCTATGTTTTTGGTGCCTGAGGCACAGGGAGATAAAGTAACTTGCCCAATTTATAGTCATCATGTCTCCAAATAGGGATTTGCGGCGGCTTTCATAATGACCGATGGGGTTGGAAGGGAAAAGGAAAATGAATAGCAACTGAAATAATATCCTCGGTTATCCGCCAGAATCCGTCCCGCAAACCGCCGTCGGATAGCGGATCCATTGTTAATCCGCGGCGGTGAGCATCGAATAAACCGCTCTGACGTCGGTTAATGCGTTCAGCGGGATGCGTTGTCCGGCGTCGGATAATCTGTACATATATATTTGATTCTCATGAGCTGGGGCTACTTAAAAAACTGAAATCCACGTACGTAGCGCGTATTAAGGTGGCAGGCTATGCTGGTCGGAATATTGCTACCTGAGCTGATCTGTGGTCCCCGTGACGTCGGCGGACCATCCAGTTCCCGAGCGTCGAGACGTCTTTTTCCATCGGACTAGAATACTTGCGCAGTGGACTCGAAAAGTCAGCGGGGTCGGCCCCATCTCTGATAGCCAATAGAATGCCTTGATGTCATCGGGAGATCACGTCACTTTCTATTGGTGATCCCAACTATCAAGTTTTTGATTTTCTCAAAAAAGCTAACCCCCCCCCTTAAAACTCTTGGTGTCTGGGAACTGGGTGGGGGTTCCCGGAGGTCAGGGAACCACGGATCAGCTTTTGGGACCCCTCCCCCCCATTGCTGCTCTAGCCCCAGTGTGTTCCAGGCACAGGGGTGCGGATTCGGATAACTTTAAATAAGATCATTTGCATGAAAGTGGTTATTTTTAGCAACAAAAAAGCATTTCTTGGCATTGTATCTCCCGGTTTCCAGTCTCTCTGTCAGGTGTTGACCTTTTCCACCCCAAAAAATGATTTCAAACTTTGGCCCAAGAAAGTGGTGACACAGAAGTTGGGGGAGGCGGAGGGGTGTAATGTTTCCTCCCATATGCTTCTCGGGGCGGAGTGAAAAGAAACCCCACTGATATTCCTGTGCTGTATTATTTCCCCCAAACAGAAGAAGATATATTAGGAGAAACTAAATGTAACAGAGCTGGGTAGCAGGGTAATGACTGGGTAGCAGGGTAATGACTGGGTAGCAGGGTAACATTGCTGGGTAGCAGGGTAACATTGCTGGGTAGCAGGGTAATGACTGGGTAGCAGGGTAACATTGCTGGGTAACAGGGTAACATTGCTGGGTAACAGGGTAACATTGCTGGGTAGCAGGGTAATGACTGGGTAGCAGGGTAATTACTGGGTAGCAGGGTAACATTGCTGGGTAGCAGGGTAACTGGGCTGGGTAACAGTGCTCGGCTTCAGAGTTTTTTGACAGGTCTTTGAAAAACCAAAACAAACAATACAGAAAGCTTGTTGCAATATTTATTTTTGTTAAAATAGGCACTTAGTGTATATGTCAAGCAGGACACATCATTTTTTCTTAGTCACAGGAACAAACCTCTCTCCTCTTTCTCTCGTCCAAAATGCACACACATGCCTGACATTTCGGACCCCAGGGGGACCTTCTTCAGGGGTCCGAAAAATCGGGCATTTGTGTGCATTTCTGGACCCAATAAACGACTTTTTGTGATTGTCTCTTGTGCTGTGCCGGTATATTGCGTCTCTAGGGATCCTGAGTGACTGTAATTATTTACCCTTTATCGTGCACCACACCTGCCTCTGCTGAAGCTTTCCTTCATTGTGTGTTGCCATTGTGTGTGTGTGTATGTGTATACAATCAGCTACCAAATGTTCTTGTTTATCTAGGACACTCCAAGTTGGCACAGGTCTGTATAACCGCACATGTAGGTCAAGAATAACTAAACCGCGTAACATATTTTTTCTAAAAATCATCAAAAGGGTGTGTTATCTACAATAAACTTTGCTCTTTTGCAGCATTCCTCGACTTTTGTCTCCAATGCATTTCTGGGTCACAGAAACCTGCCCCTTGCAAACATTGGGTACTTGCAATTGTAAGCCAAAGCTGGGACTTGAGAGGAAGATCACTGCTTTGTAACAGAGACTAAAGTTACGTTGTTCAGCAATAAGTAATGTCAGGGAAATGAGAGATGGATCGTGTGATTAAACCGCTCATCTAGATCAGGGGATGCCAACTCCAGTCCTCAAAGGCCACCAACAGGTCAGGTTGTCAGGATATCCCTGCTTCAGCACAGGTGGCTCAGTCAAAGGTTGCCAGCTTGAGCCACCTGTGCTGAAGCAGGGATGTCCCTAATACCTGATCTCTTGGTTGGCCCCTGAGGACTGGAGTTTAGCACCGCTGTTCTAGAATAATGACAAGCCTGGAACCTTAGAACAGGGGCTGGATAGTAACGATATACAGAATACTGCTGAATATATACATGAATATTTCAATCTGAAGGTGTGTATGAGACAAATGTTGTCCTCTCCCGCTCTGCGGGAATCTTCACATTCCTCCGGTATAAAAGTCTGCAATCTTATGGGAAAACACAGACGCTAAAAGAAACCAGAGGTCACAATGTCATTGTATTAGTTGGAACTTTTATTCATTTGTTACTTTTTTTGACTCCCCATAACATCTTTTGTGTTGTGTTGTAGCCACTTCCAGCTTCACATTGCAAAGCCACACAACGTCACACTGACAAGACCGAAACGGTAGAAACGGCTGTCTGTGAGTAGGGTTGCAGGCCATGCACTTCCGTAACCCAGGCTGCGCTGAAAAGCTGTGTAGTGCGGCAGGCATAAGCTTATAGGGGTCAATGTTAAAATGGGTGATGCCAGAAGTGACACTGTGAGTGCTCATTTGCATGTCATTACCCAGAATCCCTGGGTGCAGCGGAAGCACTGTATGCAAAGCCAGGGGTACGCCAACTTTTGCTCCTGCGGCCCCCTGCCTTGTGTCCCCCTCGGCTCGCGCCCCCCACCCCCTTTGCTAAGTGCGGCATCAAATGACGTGCGGGGTCATGTCTCACGTGACCTGTGGCGTCATGTGATGCCGCGTTGTTATGGCAGCACGTGTGACGTCACGCCGCATGACCCCCCGCGGCGTCATTTGATGCCACGTTGCCGTGGAGACGTGTCAGACGGCGGTAAGTTGATTTAATTTGAATGCCTTGGGGAAGAGCGCGGGGCCCGCGCCCCCCCTTGAAAAATCCCACCCCCCCAGTTTGCACACCCCTGTGCTAAGCGATAATGGGGAAACCTATCTGACACGTGAATGTGCTCACGTGATATTTGTATTTGCTGTAACTTGCGTTTGAAGCAAAACCGATACAAATTGCATCATTTTTATCGTGCGTCTCTTTGCACCAAGCTTTGCGCTGTGTGCGTTGGCGCGTGGTTTGGGGGAGTTACATGATATGGACATGTACTAAATCAGGGGTGGCCAATGACTGAGCCACTGATCGATCCACCTATGCTGAAGCAGGGATAGCCGTAAAACCTGACCTGTTGGTGGCCCTTGAGGACTGGAGTTGGCCGCCCCTGTACTAAATGATGCGCCGCCATGTGTCACTTTGTTCTTTCAATTGAGCCCAAAAATTTGGGACGTGACATGAAACTTTTCTGGCTAGTAACCTACTCCAGTAGAAAAGGTTTGCCGACACTGCGCTGGTCTTGTGTCCCATCAATAATGTGTTTATTATACAAATGTTTCGGTCCCTATTCTAGGACTTTTATCATGTTGTCAACCCTATCCTCTTCTCAAACCTGTCCTTATCTGAGAGCCAATAAAGATGTGGGGAGGGGGCACCTTGTTACCCAAATGTGACACCTCTTAAGTATTGTGTGAAGTGAGACTTGGGAGGGGTTTGATTTTATCTGGCTGCTCCCTTTTGCGTGATGTCCCTGTGTGATTAGCAAGCCCCTGGTGATCACACAGTGACATCACACTAAAGGGAGCAGCCAGTGGACATCTGCGTTGCCCCAAAGGCGGACAGCCTGATGGGGCTCCCCAAGAGCTGCTCGCCTCTGCACATGACCAGCGTGCTAAGGGTTAACATGTGCTTGTACTTTGTGGAACTTCAACCCCACCCACTGGAATGTTAATGAGCCAAGAGGACACAAAGAACTTTGTTTTCACAGCTGCATTGAATCTCAACCACCCCAGTGTACATCTGTGTTGCCCCAAAGGCGGACAGCCTTTGGCGCAGCCAAAGGGTGTGAGCCATTTGGTGATGTTAAAGCTGCTGTATTTCAATCTCAAACTCACAAGCCCTTTTTCCCCTTAACCCAATTTTCCAACTCTATCTGTCCATGAAATGTCTGTGAACTGACTATATAACCCTGTTCATTTAATGTAACCATGTATTGTTATAACTCTGTGCCCAGGACATATATGAAAATGAGAGGTATCTCTTAATGTATTACTTCCTGGTAACACATGTTATAAATAAAATAAAGGATAAAATCAAACCCCTCCCAAGTCTCACTTTACTCAATACGTAGAGGTGTCACATTTGGGTAACAAGGTATCAATCACCCAGGTGAGACCCCTTACATGTCACTGGAATTTGTTCCCTTTGGTCCTAGTAGGGACTGTCCCTTTAAGAGGCATCACATTCTTACATTCAGGAACAGAACCACTGCTTGTTTGAGGGCCCTTGTTCTCTGTCCTAAACATGCTTTTATTATCAAATGTCTTCCTAGCCCCTTTCTTGCCACAGAGGAGCGGCTCCAAATTGCGGAGTGATTTGTTACAGGCTTCTGTGGCAAGGCATGGGGTAAGAATGACATGGGTGGAATAATGAGACATTGATACTCCTGCTACCCAGGAAAGGGGGGACAGCAGGCAGCCATCTATAAAGCTCCCTGAAAAAAAGTACTAGCAGACATGTCTGCGGAAAGAAAGAAAGGTTAAGGGTCACGGCAGACGGCCTAAGAAAAGCCTGTTCTAAGGTGAAATGGTGTGTTTTCAGAGCATAGTGTAGCCTCCCCCGTTAGCTAATTTTGTAACATCCTGTGTTAGCTGTGCAGACATTCCCCAGCCGTTAGAATGAATTCCATCTGCCTGGACACAGCCCAAGAAAGTGTGTGCGTGTGCGTGTGCGTGTGCGTGTGCCCGCTGGAAACCTGCTCGGACTTGCTTTATAACTTAACAGGATGCAGATGGCAGGATCATGTCCATATAAAGACACCGCGATGTGGCATCTCGCTGGGAATAAACACTTTGGAAGCATTTCCAGGCCTGAACGCACATACGTTTGCGCTGTTAACCCCATTCACTGCCAGAACATTGCAAGCCACTCTGGGTAAGGAAGGGTTAAACCCCCCCTGAATATATCAGGGTGCTGGGTGTTCCTGATGATACTTTGTGTTCTGTATTTTGCTAACTAACTGGGTACATTGCATCTCTTGTACAGTTTATGCTGATGTAGAAGTCCGGAATATTTGGGGGTTCAGTGTTGGGGTAATACTGACTGACCCATGTATACAGAGCCCGTAGCGCTGGCCGCGGGCCTGGTACTAATCTGCCGGTTCTATTGACGTATTCCTGGATCACAGGTTCTGGTTTAATGGGAAGATTATAGTCCCATCCATTTGAATGGAGTTGAAGTCTTCTCCAGCACAGGAAAGCGGATTTATGGCCTAATAAATATGGGCCATGGACTCTGCCATATGTAAGACCTTTACGTAATACTTCCTACCCCAGCTTCTGCCAACCACTTTTTTTGGGAGGCAGTTTACTGCATGTACTACTAAACTTCACCTCCTGAGTCTGACGCGCTCACCTGCAAAACCAACGTAGTGTTGTAAAGGTTGTGACACTTTTATGAGAAGGTTGAACACGTGGAGTCCACAGACGTATCTTTCTGATCAGTTCAGATTCAAGATGCTTTCCCACTGTGGAATGGCTCATGAATGTCGCAATGCTTCATGAGCCCTCTCTGTCTAGCCTTCTCTCTCTGTCTCTCTCTCTCTCTCTCTCTCTCTCTCTCTGTCTCTTGTTGTCTCTCTGTCCCTCACCCTCTCTCTCTATCTCTATCTTACTCTCTCTATCTTTCTCTTGGCATCTCTCTCTCTTTGTCTCACTCTCGCTGTCTCTCTGTCCCTCACCCTCTCTCTCTGTCTCTCCCTCTCTCTCTCTGCCTATCTCTCTTTCTGCCTCTCTGTCTCACTCTGTCTCGCTGGAACCATGGCGCCTTCGCGCGTGCGGAGGCTGGGAAGTGACCCGCGTGAAGCGGGTGCTTTCCATGGCCATGGTGGACGGGCCGTGGGGGGCGTGCCTAGGGGCGTCACGGAGCTGGTTCGTCCTCATTGGGCGAACCGCTCACGTGACCAGCGTCTTACTCTCTCTCTCCCTATGTTACCCTCTCTGTCCCTCTCTCGCTGTATCACCATCCCTCTCTGTCTCACCCTCTCTCTCTCCCCCCCCTCTCTCTCTCTCTCTCTCTCTCTCTCACCCTCTCTCTCACCCTCTCTCACACCCTCTCTCACACCCTCTCTCTCTCTCACCCTCTCTCACCCTCTCTCTCACCCTCTCTCTCCCTCTCTGTCCCTTTCTCACTGTCTCTCCCTCTCACTGCCCCAGAATAGCACAGGGCACACACTCTTCCTTTGATACATGACAATGCTCACTTGTTTCCCTTCCTGTTTGGGTTAAATGAGGACTAACTGACTGTTAGATATAACTTTCTATTGTTAGGCACTCTGGTAAGTATTACCCGTGGGAGTGCAGTTCGGGGGAGGAGTATTACCCGTGGGAGTGCAGTGCGGGGGAGGAGTATATGTATGTATATATATATATATATATATATATATATATACATGCACAGTGGTTGACAAATCACCAAAAAATCTACTCGCCACACAAAAAAATCTACTCGCCACCTAGTACCAAACGTGTACTGCTTGGGCCAATATTTACTCGCCCGGGGGTTAAATCCGCGAGCAAATGTATAGGTTTGTCGAACACTATATATATATATATATATATACAGGTAAACCCCGTTATAACGCGGTCCTCGGGGTCCACCCCGAGACCACCGCGTTACTAACGGGGTCGCGGAAAAAAAATGGCCTCTGCTTTAGCGCATATTCATCCCGCGGGACAGGAGATGGGAGCGGGGATGTCCCTCTGGTCCCCGCTTCACCCTGTCACCGCGGGACAGGCCGCGGGACAGGAGATGGGAGCGGGGATGTCCCTCCGGTCCCCGCTTCCCCCTGTCACCGCGTGACAGGCCGCGGGATGGGAGGGGGGATGCCCCTCCGGTCCCCGCTTCAGGAGGAGCAGAGGGAACTGGCAGGCAACATCCACACCTCACGAGCCGCACGGCGCACGCGCACGGCAAACGTGAGGGGTGCCTGCATAAGTTTCCTAAAGTGATCGCTGTCGGGATGTGCTGCTTTGGAGACAGGTAAGCACAGTCTCCGGAAGACCGCTAACCCCCCCCGCCGCAGCACAGGGCCCTCGCGCAGCAGTACAGGGCCCGCCGTAGCGCAGGGTCGTCCTGCCACTCAGCCGCAGCGCAGGGCCCCGCCACCCCCCCACAGCACAATGACGTCCCACCCCCCGCCCCAGGCCGTAACACCAACCTGAGGGAGGGGGACACACCGGACGATCGGACACCCTTTCCCCTGGCTGTGAGGGGGTTAATGTTGAAGAGGCACCACAGAGGTTGGGTTACCTTGCTGTGTGTGTGTGTGAGCAGTGTGCAGTGTGTGTCAGTGTGAGCAGTGTGTGTGCAGTGTGTGTCAGTGTGAGCAGTGTGCAGTGTGTGTCAGTGTGAGCAATGAGCAGTGTGTCAGTGTGTGCAGTGTGAGCAATGAGCAGTGTGTGTCAGTGTGAGCAGTGTGTGTCAGTGTGAGCAGTGTGTGTGCAGTGTGCAGTGTGTGTCAGTGTGAGCAGTGTGTGTGCAGTGTGCAGTGTGTGTCAGTGTGCAGTGTGCAGTGTGTGTCAGTGTGAGCAGTGTGTGCAGTGTGCAGTGTGTGTCAGTGTGAGCAATGAGCAGTGTGTGTGCAGTGAGTGTGTGCAGTGTGCAAAAACGGGAGCCACGGGAAACCGCGTTATAACCGAATCGCGGTATAGCGAGGCGCGTTATAACCGAATCGCGGTATAGCGAGGCGCGTTATAACGGGGTTTACCTGTATATATATATAATCTCTCCCAATCTCTCAGCCCTGAACAGTCCATTGATTACTGGAGATAAATTATTTCCACAATTGACCACCATGATAAAACCTTTGTTTGTAAGCCACGTGGGATACCCCATATATCAGCCAGCCTATATATCCCTTAAACACGCTGTTTGCCCGCCTTGTTTGCCTGCAGCGCATTGCTGAGCAGCGCAGATGGGCTTTAGGAGGTGTTAGAACACAACATGATGGGCTCCTGAACGCTGATACAATCCCACTGTCCCACCGCAAGAGTGTGATCTTCCGGCTTTAACGTGGGCAACGAGAGGACCGCGTTTAGTGTTCAGCTTCTGCGCTATTCCTTTGCCAGCCTGGATACAGGGATTTATTAGCTGCGCAGAATCTGTATTCATACTGCGCTACTCATCTATTAATAGTTTGTCACCGTGCTGACCATCTATTATTATATTGCATACTGGCATTATATTAAAGTCCATTCCTAACCTCTCTGGTGGACTATAGAGCATAGAAGGGGTTCTCATACACATTCACTTTGATTGTAAGCTCTTTGGGACAGTGTCTCCTTCGTGCCAATGTTTCCTTTTATCTTTGTGGCACTGTAACTTGTTCTGTCAAATGTCCCCGGGTAACATGCCTGTACAGTGCCGTGTACATGCTCAGTGCTGTATTCACTCTCCGGTACATAACATCTACCATGATTACTTCTTGTTTTGTAATTTGAGACTTTCGAGCTCAGGACCGCAACCCTGGAACACAACGTCCATTGGGGCGTGTACATTACATACCAGTCTCATTAAGCAGCTAGATGACGGTTTAAAGGTGCGGTTCTGTCCAGCCTAAGGGGGCTATCTTTCTTCGAGGTAAGGAACATGGGGTCTCCGGAGAAGGAACAGTGTTCATTTCAGTTCCTGGGACACGCTGCTTCCCGAGATACTTGATTCCAAAGGTGCCTGCGGTAGCATCCTCAGCTGGGTAAGGCTGCGCTTATAGTGCCGGCGACGAGACGGCGCCCGAAAACAAATGCATTGTTGCCGCCGCCGCCGCGTGCGCTTATAGTAAGCGCGACGGCGACAAAGCGACGGGGCGATGCGATTTTTGGTAGCCGTAATTGTTTGATTTTTCAGGGGCTGCCGCCTCATGTGACAGCCCCTAAACCAATCAGGAGCCTGGTTGCCCGCGCCGCCGCCGCAAAGCGAAATACAACTTTGGCTTGCGGTGACAGGGGACGTCACGCGTCTCCGGCACTATAGGCGCGGCCTAAGCAATATGGAGGCCCCATCGCAGCTTCCTATTGGTCTGTGGGCAGCGGGCGATGTAGGAATCCTGGAGTACCGGCGCCCCCTACGGAGTTAAGTATCTCGGGAAGCAGGGGGTCACCGGAGCTGAAATTAACGTAGTGCAGGGAACGGGACCGTCTGCAGGGGGCTTTAGGGAATATTCTTGAAAAATGCAAGAGAGTCATTTTATAGTCCCCCCCGTCCCCCCGAAAAAAATGTGCGTCCAACGTTTCTCTAAAACAAAACAACTGAATGAAGTGTGAAATCCGTGTGTCAGCCGGGTGAGATCAGCGTGTGATCAGGGTGAGATCAGCGTATGATAGGGGTGTCATCCACGTGTGATGGGGTAAGATCCGAGGGTCAGCAGCGTGTGATCGGGGCGAGATCAGCATATGATTGGGGTGAAAATAGCGTGTGATCGGGGTGTGTCATCCACGTGATCATGGTGAGATTAGTGTGTGATCGGGGTGTGTCATCCACGTGATCATGGTGAGATTAGCGTGTGATCGGGGTGTGTCATCCACGTGATCATGGTGAGATTAGCGTGTGATCGGGGTGTCATCCATGTGATCATGGTGAGATTAGCGTGTGATCGGGGTGTCATCCATGTGTGATCATGGTGAGATTAGCGTGTGATCGGGGTGTCATCCACGTGTGATGGGGTGAGATCAGCGTGTGATCAGGGTGTCATCCACGTGTGATGGGGTGAGACCAGCGTGTGATCGGGGTGTCATCCACGTGTGATGGGGTGAGATCAGCGTGTGATCGGGGTGTCATCCACGTGTGATGGGGTGAGATCAGCGTGTGATAAGAGGAATGGGAAAAATTAAGAAAACAGCAGCTCTCGGAACAGATTGTAAACACACTGAGTGGATGGCAGGAGCCTCTGCTCCCCCTGTACGGAGAAAGTGATTTCCCGCAAAGTGTTTCCTACGTGTTTCCGGGTCACGCGGTATATTCCCTGCTTTGTCCGGCTGAAGGCACCTGCAGGTGGAGTCTTCTCTCTGGATCTCATTCCAGCCGCTGACCAGAATCGGTCCTACCTAGCGGGTCAAACATTAGTGTTTTTTTTTTATTTTTTAAACAGAATCAATAACCCCTAAAGTAACCGTTTCACTGCTCGGTATCCTGGTAACAATGTGCACGGGTTTTACTCTCAGAGTCAGCTGCATTCAACGATTTCAGCTACTTCTGACTATTGACCGCTTGATAACTACTATACATTGGATAGGACAAAGACTACGACTTAGCTGAGGACGGACAAACAGGCTGACCAATAAAAGATTAGATACTGGTCATAAAACAAAGCTTTTGATGAGTTACGTTTTTGTACCTAAGGCCCGTAATATAATGGGCGCGCTGGCTTATAATTGGCTGTGGTTAGCTGTCTGCTGTGATTCTACCCTTCCTGTCCCGCTGCAGTCCGAGATATCTGCTTTGCACACGTTGCGCCTATTTGTGAGTTTGCAGCTTTTCCAAATTCGTTGCAAGTCACACTTTTTGCCAACGCAGCCGGCGACGGTTTGGGCCGCTGGGATGGGCGTATAAACCAGATAACGATAAGTATCAGCAGAGCTAACATGGTCTCTCTTTCTTTGCCCATCTCTTCTAGCTTCTGGGGTCCAACGACCGACGTGGGGGATAAGGAGATGGTTTTAGCAGAAACTCTATTCAAATCTCGTGGTCCCTTCTCCTGGTGTGGACACGGGCAGTGGATTGTGGGAAGATACCCTTCTGTCCTTTAACATGCGGGCCCATCGTTCCTGGATTCCATTTCGCGTTTAAATATTGTTATTTTTGTTTTTATGAGCAGAAGAAAAGGGAAGACACTTTAGATTTTAAATTTGTACGAAAATGACGACCTCATCCATACGGCGGCAGATGAAAAACATTGTGAATAATTATTCGGAGGCTGAAATTAAGGTCCGGGAAGCCACGTCCAATGACCCCTGGGGTCCGTCCAGCTCCCTCATGACAGAAATAGCCGACCTGACTTACAATGTGGTGGCATTCTCGGAAATCATGAGCATGATCTGGAAGCGGCTGAATGACCACGGGAAGAACTGGAAACACGTTTACAAAGCGCTCACCCTGCTGGACTATCTCATCAAGACCGGGTCTGAGAGAGTGTCCTACCAGTGCAAGGAGAATATCTTCGCCATACAGACGCTGAAGGACTTCCAGTACATTGATCGGGACGGGAAGGACCAGGGCATCAATGTGAGGGAGAAGTCCAAGCAGCTGGTGTGTCTGCTGAAGGATGACGAGAGGTTGAAAGCCGAGAGAGCCCAGGCCCTGAAGACCAAAGAGCGGATGGCTCAGGTCTCCACTGGAGTCGGCAGCAACAACCCAATTGGGTTTGGCCGAGGATCCAGCCAACCCAACCTTTCCACCAGCTACTCGGAGCAAGACTACGGGAAGTCTGGTGGCTCCCCAGCATCCTACCATGGCTGTGAGTATTACTGTACCACCCTTACCTGCTCCCCCATCCCCCTTTTTTCTTGTCAGCTCCCCCATCCCCCTTTTTTCTTGTCAGCTCCCCCATCCCCCCTTTTTCTTGTCTGCATATCAGTGTATTATCTACCCTGCATGTAACATGTAGCAGCTCATGTCAGGGAGATATGGGGAGGGGGGAGAATTAAAGCGGTCTCTCAATCTTCATTTACTTGCATTGAGTTATATTTTCTCTAGGAAGGAGCTAGGAGAGGCCAGCAATGCATACAGATACTCAGCATCATTATACTGTGCTGCATATTCACTTTTTATGGTTGCAAGCTTTTTTTAGATTGTAAGCTCATTGGGTCAGGCACCTCCTTCCTCTTGCTGTTTGTCTTAACATTCATGTACTCTCTGGTCATGCAGGGTTATCTTGCCCTCCCTCCCAGATTGTACTGCGCTGCGGAATATGTTGGTGCCATGTAATAAAAGATGGCAGTAATAATAATATGGTATCACAGGATCGTCTAGGGCCGGGGTGGCCAACTCCAGTCTTCAAGGGCCAGCAACAGATCGGTTTTTAGGATATCCCTGCTTCAGCACAGGTGGCTCAATCAGTGGCCCAGTCTTTGACTGAGCCACCTGTGCTGAAGCAGAAATATCCTTGAGACCTGACCTGTTGCTAGCCCTTGAGTTCTGGAGACGGTCACTCCTGCCCTAGGCTTAGATTTAGCGAGCGGTGTCAGAACTGGACGTCCTGCGCTCTCTATCCTGTGTCATTATCGCTCCTAGATAATCCTATCCAATGCTCTGTTAAATGGAGATTAGAAACGTTCAAACTCCAAATTAATTCCATCTTCAGGAAGCTTCAGTGCTAAACATACACAGAATAAGTATTTGTTCCAGGGAGGGGGCAGGGAAGTATTTTAACCTCTTCTTTGCAGGAAGGGGGAGCAGCTCAGTGCGTAAAGCCAATGACACGAGTTAGAACCTGGAAGGGGAGCCTGGTTCAATTCCCGGTGTCAGCTCCTTGTGACCTTGGGCAAGTCACTTTATCTCCCTGTGCCTCAGGCACCAAAAATATAGATTGTAAAATCACCTGGGCAGGGACTGTGTCTTTAAAAACCATATGTGCTGCGTACTCAGTGCTATACTGTAATTGGGACGCGCTTTGTCTCCCATTGGGAGAAAAGCTCTATATGAAATAAAATAATAATAATTATTATAATGCAGGAAAGAGATTCAAATAAAGCTAGGAATACATACATTCCCAACCACTTATTTTTGCACAATCGGCCTTCACTTCTTATCCGGATCACGTACGTGTGAAATCCTCTGGTAACTTTTCAGTTTTGCGGAAAGTTGATATTAATTTTTTTTTTCCTTTTTTTTGTGGGGCCTTAAAATGGATCCCAACTTTAGTCACAGCAGCCCTTTGTCACCCCAGCCCCGCTCACTGCTCTATTGGAATCGCTGCAGCATTCTTTTCTCCCTTTATCATGGTCCAATGGCTGAACCCAAACAAAACCACCACGTGTACAATTATTATTGTTATAATTTAAAGAAATGCAACAAGCAACAGAGAAGCCCAAAGCTACATCCAATATGACAAAAATACACAGTAAAATACTTATATATTCTCTTGAAAAAGGGTAATTTAGTTTAACCCTTTGGCCAAAGCATTGTAAGCCTGTGAGCCACGACAAGGCAGACACAGTTCACAGGTCCTAACACTACCAGATACAATCCTAACATATATCTCTATTAGGATTCAAATTCTCATTTACCTCTATTAGGAGGGAGAAAGACCACATTGGATCTATATCCAGTAAAATGAAAGGAACCTGCTGACTAGGGAAGTTGGGAGGGGCGGGTGTAAAACCTGGGAAGGAGGGGCCACTGACCACCAACAGCTGAAATTAAGTTAACAAACACACGGAACCCCAACAAGCTCTTTTTGGGAACCCCTGAGCCCACACAAAAAAAAAAGAAATGCTCTTAAGTCCGAATATCGGGTGCCTTCCAATTCTCTCGCTTCTGTAATGTCCCCCAAGACAGCGGTTTTGAGCCATGTGACTCCTTACGCATTTCGTGGCACATGCTGCTTCATGAGATTTTATATACATATATTGATTATTTCACTCAATAATATGATATCAGAAGGATGAAGGTTCGATTCCTGGACGAGCGCAGACGGCCCGTTCCTGTGCTGGATTATAGGGTTACCATTATGGTTTTAGCATTAATGTGTACACCGGTGACACCGCACATTACACGGTGAATACAGACAGGTCTGGTCTAGTTTTGTTCAGCCATTCAGTCATAAGCAGGTATAAGGTGTTACATGGGTGAGTGCTTTCACTTTGTTGCAAGTCCCTGTGCAAGATGCTCAGGGGGACCTGGTGCTCGTGTTGGGGCTGCTGTGTGATAGCTGCATGGTATCTCCCCGTCGTCCCCCCCCCCCCCCAAACTAAACAAACCAGCTCTGCATGAACAGAAGATGTGAGGCCTCAGAATGGAATTTGTCGCCCTGATCAAATAAACAGCTAATTGTACCAGGGCACTTTCTTATAGGGCTGGCTGCGACTGATCCCATTGTGGCCACACCAGGGACGGCTGGGAACCGGGCAGCCTGTTTAGGTCATGCACGATCATGAATAGAAATCTATTTTTCTGACACTGACTTTTCCCCAGAGATCATCTTCCGTGTTTAAGACCTTGGGTAGAAACATGCGTTTCTGTGTGCTTTCCCATATACGCTGGAGGGGTTTTGTCACTTTTTTTTTTTTTACCCACCATAACTTATATAATGTGTGGTGGACACCTATCCCAGCTTCACATGGCAAAGCCAGAATAACCAGCCTCACACTGAGACCCAAATGGTAGAAACAGGTTTGCAACCAGTGTGAAGGCAGAAGGCTACTCTAGCCACCTCCCAGAGGGGGAAGAGAGGGGGGAGGAAAGAGCAGTGGCGGGGGGAAGCCTGGGGGGGGGGGTAGGGGGGAGGGGCGAAGAGGGGGGGGGTAGGGGAGGGAAGAAGAGAGGGGGGGGAAAGATGAGGGGGGGGAGAGACGAGAGCGGAGGTGGGGCGGGAGGAAAAGAAAAGAGAGGGGGGGGGAGGGGAAAGAGAGGGGAGGGGGGGGAGGGGAAGAGGGAGACGGGGGGGGAAAGGAAGGGGAGGAGAGAAGGGTAAAGAGAGAGAGGGGGAGGAAAGAGGGGGGGGAAAAGAGAGGGGGGGGGAGAAAAGCAGGGAAGATGAGGGGGGGGGGCACAAGAGCAGGGGCGGGCGGGGGGAGGAGGGGGGGGAACGGGGGGGGGGGGAAGAGAGAGAGGGGGGGCAGGGGGGAGAGCGAAAAGGGAGGGGGGGGGAAAGAGAGGGGGGGGGGGGGAAAGAGGGAGGAAGGGAGAGGGGAGAAAGGGGGGAAGGGGAAGAGAGGAGGCGGGGGGGGGGACAAAAGGGCGGCGAAAGAGAGGAGGGTGGGGGGGGGGGAAAAAAGAGGAGGGGGGGGGAAAGAGAGGGGGTTAGGCTAAGTCCGGTGGTGGGCTCTGCTGCACGTGCGCCCCTGGGTTATGCGGCGCGAGTTGAAACAGCTTAAAACCTCAATCTGCGGTCTGTGCTAGAGCTGCAGAGGGGGGGGGGGGGGGGGCGGTGGGGGCCAGCCATGGTCCCTCCCGTTTATCACGCCGAGAAGGGGCGAAACCCTGGGGGGGGGGGGGCGTGGCCAGCGCTCCGTCGCCAGTTCTGAATACAATTTCCTAGTATTCAGAAAATCTGGTCGTGCATCGCGGCGATAAATTTGGCGCCAGGGTAGCTAGTGGGGCCGGCCCCATTGAGGGGCGGTTCTTTTCCCTGCAGCCACAGCGCGCACTGCAGCAGGGACCTCGCCTTATCCTGTTTTAGTGATTAGCACAATTTGGAAGTGATTTTCTCTGCACTGGGGAAGCGGTCAGTGGCGTTTATCACAGCGAGAAGTAAACCAGGAATCCCCAGGTTCAAAATACACTGTGCCAAAAAAAGATACATTTTCACCTCAAGCGTATTCTTGTGACAATAATACTACAATGTGACATGTCTTGTATATAATGTATAACCCTGCTCACTTAGTGTAACCATGTTAATGTAACCATCTATCTGTCATCATAACTCTGTGCCCAGGACATACTTGAAAATGAGAGGTAACTCCCAATGTATTTATTTATAAAATGTGTTACCAGGAAGTAATACATTGAGAGTTACCTCTCGTTTTCAAGTATGTCCTGGGCACAGAGTTATGATGACAAATACATGGTTACAAATACATGGTTACAATGAGTGAACAGGGTTATACATTATATACAAGACATGTCATATTGTAGTATTGTCACAAGAAAAAGCTTGAAGTCACAATTGATCTTTTTTGGTAACTCTCAATGTATTACTTCCTGGTAAAACTTTTTTATAAATTCAAATAAATAACCCGATCCGAAGCATTTCCCTGTGTGGTTGGCTTTCAGATATTTTTTCATTTAATTGTGAAATTCTCCTGTGGTTTCCAAGGAGCAATGCACCCCAATTCCCCTCCATTCTTTGAACTTCAGAGCGGCGCCGCGCTGTTTCCAGCTCCGGGGACCCCCAGTTTCCTGAGATACTTACTGGTGAAATTACCCGCGTTACTTCCTGGTTTTTAAAGGGGCTTTAAATGGCCGTCCAATAGGAAGCCACCACCGATAATGTTGCAGCTTCCTATTGGCCTGAGATTTGCCAGACATTTGGTTTCCCCTGAGGGAGATGTAAACCCCGGTAACGTCACCGGAACGTTTCTCTGGACCCTAGTGCCCGCCCCCCCAAAGCTGAGAATTGGGGCGTTTTGGCCTCCGGTTCCCATCCTGTACCAAAAAAAAAGCGGGGGCCAAAAAACTCCTAATGTTTCAGTTTAGGAGAAATGTAGCTTTGTTTCAGGCCTGACTGCAGTATAACTCGCCAGAGAATATTCACATTAGTGCTGCATGTATTTCTAAATTCGCTGCGAACCCCTAACTTCCTTTTAATAAGGGCATAGGGAGATACTGGGAGATACTGGGAGATATTGTAATCAGTGGCATAGCTGGACATGCGCAGGGCAAAGATTTTTTTAGGGCCCCATTTTTATCCTGATTGTGTTTTTTTCTCCCTCCCCCATCCTGTCCCTTGTCCTCCCTCTCATCATCCCTCCCCCTCATTATCTCTTCTCCTCCTCATCATCATCAGCCTCTCTCCCCCTCCTCATCTCTCCCCCTCCTCATCTCTCCCCCTCATCATCTCTCCCCCTCATCATCTCTCCCCCTCCTCATCTCTCCCCCTCATCATCTCTCCCCCTCATCATCTCTCCCCCTCCTCATCTCTCCCCCTCATCATCTCTCCCCCTC
>CM071578.1:9881691-9908430 GCA_036426205.1 Ascaphus truei
CTTCAGCACAGGTAGTGCAGTCAAAGACTGAGCCACTGATTGAGCCACCTGTGCTGAAGCAGGGACTGATTGAGCCACCTGTGCTGAAGCAGGGACTGATTGAGCCACCTGTGCTGAAGCAGGGACTGACTGATCCACCTGTGCTGAAGCAGGGACTGATTGAGCCTCCTGTGCTGAAGCTGAGATCCTGAATACCTGACCTGCTGGGGGCTCTTGAGGTCTGGAGTTGGCCGCCCCTGGCCTACATGTTACCAGTGGTGCAGCAGGCGTTAGTAACCAGATGATACCCCCTGCCAGCATGTTATTTATTTATAACATGTGTTGCCAGGAAGTATAATCCATTGGGAGTTACCTCCTCGTTTCCGAGCATGTCCTGGGCCCAGGTTACGTTTTTTTTTTTGCTCCTGGTCGGCAGATCCGGGAGGCAGAGAATGTTCCACACACAGGCGGAATTCAAAGAATGAATCCGAATGACCCCGGTGTCCCAAAACTCTTGCCCTGCTTCCCGTCTGTTTAGCTCATCATATTGGTTTTGCGGAGGACGCCCATCCCCCCAAGCCCCCAACCCCCAGGAATTTGTTTCTGCCTGGATGCTAGAAGAAGGATGACCTGCTATATGGAAGAAGGGTTGTAGTGTTTGAGGCTTTCTCTGTGCGTGTCTCATGGCATGCAGCAGAGACAGATGTAATCCTGGTTACAATTATAGGGTATATCTTTGTCGGCCTAGGACATTTGGCCGCTGGCATTTCGCCGTGACCAAATGACCGCCGTGACTCACCCTGCCGTTGGAACATGCTGCCGGCCACTTTGCCGCTATGCCCTACCTGAAATCTCCTACCCTAACCCCTAAAACCCTTTAACTTAACCACCTTCCCTAACCGGTAAAAGCCCCTCAAATTAACCCCCTACCCCAACTAGAAATAAAACATACCATAGTAGCAGCCGGTGGGGGCAGTCCATGGTTCCCCTGTTTCTCACTGCTCGGTGACCGTGAATGTCTGTGCCATGGAGAAACAAACATTATTTCCTTATCACAAAGGAAGGTTATTCACTGATTGTAAAACAGCAGCAAATATAACGGGGTCAGTGTGATAACCTTTTCATATTATAGAAATAGTGGATTATGCACTAAAAGAGGCGCAGTGTATATTTACTTCCATCATGTTCCGTGCTGCTTCTTTTAGTGGGGACACTAAAACGTGTAATATTGGATCTTATAAACCTTTAGAGGTGAAGTCCCTCCCTTACCTCCTCTGCCCCACCCATTAGAATGTAAGCTCTTCGGTTCAGGAACCTTCCCTTGCTAATTAGAAGACTGTTTCACTCAGTTGTAGTATCTCTGATGTTTTGATGTTCAGGTCACTTTGGCCTTACAAAGTGAGAACTTTTCAAATCAGCAACGCAGAAAGACTGATCAGGCATCCAAGCAGTCCCCTGAAAAAAGTCCTTTATCTAACCACAAATATACCAGGCATGGAGGGCAGAAAAACACAGGCTGACAAAGTTCTTATAGGAACAATCCAAGACTTATTTTTTGCTGGGGGTCTCCAGAGCTGAACCACGTTAATTTCAGCTGCGGGTTCCCCCTGCTCCCGGTGATAATTACCTCCAAAGTAAGTGCCAGTACGCGCTCCAGCTGAGCTAGCTGTGGGTTTAAAGTTTAAAGGTCCAGTGTCACATGGATCTATAGGATTGATTGAGCCACCTGTGCTGAAGCACGGATATCCAGTCAAAGACTTAGCCACTGTTTGAGCCACCTGTGCCGAAGCAGGTCTATCTTGAAAACCTGACCTGTTGGTGGCCCTTGAGGACCTTGGAGATGCCCACCCCCGGTCTAACCCATTGTCCAAAATGTTTGTCTTCTCCATATTTTCCCACTTTTGAGAAATATTAATCTGCAAACATTGTGATTTCCTAATAACTCCTTATCTGTATCTCCTCCGCCTGTGGGGGGGAGGGGGGTGGTATCTCTGCCTGTGGGGGGCTGCTCATTTTACTGCAGAGTTTTTAATAAGCATCAGAATCAGCGTAACTGCTATAAAATACATTGTTTTTCACACGCGACTGTTTCAAAGACCCAGGTACTTTCTTGACCTGACCGCCATTAAAAGTTGCCCGTTCTAAAATACCGCTGTGGTTCTCGTGCTTGCCAGTTGTGTGTGTTGCAATGCATTGTGGTCTGTTTCTCCCCTCCCCCCCTCACAGCTACGTCCCCCCGGGTCTCCTCTGAGCTGGAGCAGGCCCGACCGCAGACCAGCGGAGAGGAGGAGCTGCAGTTACAGCTGGCCCTGGCCATGAGCAGGGAGGTGGCGGAGCAGGTGAGTGTCTCCACATCTCCCAACATGGAAATATCAGGACATTCGCACGCTCGGAGAAATATCCTCATGTGTGTGTGTGTGAGCATGTGTGTGTGTGTGTGTGTGTGTGCGTGAGGGTGTGTGTGTGTGAGCATGAGGTTGTGTGTGCGTGTGTGTGTGTGAGGGTGTGTGTGTGAGCATGAGGGTGTGTGTGCGTTGTGTGTCTGTGTGTGTGTAAGGGTGTGTGTGTGTGAGCATGAGGGTGTGTGTGCGTGTGTGCGTGTGAGGGTTGTGTGTCTGTGTGTGTGTGTACACACACACACACACACACACACACACTGTTCAGAAAGAAAGGGACCCCTTACATTTTTCCTCATATCTTATATATTTCTCACTCCATCCCCATGAAAACGGACACAATTATACAATAACACTATTTAAGAACAGCAATGTAGACAATCATCTGATGATAACTACATTGGTGTCACTGTATAATTTCAATAAGTCCCAGCAGGGCCGTCTAGGAGTTTTGCGGGGGTTGTGGAGGGGCCTCTTATCTTATCCGGAGCGGCATCTCCTCCCCCTACGTCACGGTGCCATGTGACGCCACGTTGTCATGGCAACGTGGCGCCATATGAGGTCACAGAGCCATGACAACGTGATGCTGCAGGAAGAAATTCCAGCTCCGGAGAAGGTAAGACTCTTGGAGGCTCCGCGCCCTCTCTGACACATTGTATCAGGTTTGCAGCTGCGATGTGACACATTGTACCAGGTTTGCAGTGCTGTGATGTGACACATTGTATCAGGTTTGCAGCTGTGATGTGACACATTGTATCAGGTTTGCAGTGCTGTGCTGTGATGTGACACATTGTATCAGGTTTGCGGCTGTGATGTGACACATTGTATCAGGTTTGCAGTGCTGTGATGTGACACATTGTATCAGGTTTGCAGCTGTGATGTGACACATTGTGTCAGGTTTGCAGTGCTGTGATGTGATACATTGTATCAGGTTTGCAGTTCTGTGCTGTGACACATTGTAGCAGGTTTGCAGTGCTGTGATGTGACACATTGTGTCAGGTTTGCAGCTGTGATGTGACACATTGTATCAGGTTTGCAGCTGTGATGTGACACATTGTGTCAGGTTTGCAGCTGTGATGTGACACATTGTGTCAGGTTTGCAGTGCGGTGCTGTGATGTGATACATTGTATCAGGTTTGCAGTGCAGTGCTGTGACACATTGTATCAGGTTTGCAGCTGTGATGTGACACATTGTGTCAGGTTTGCAGTGCTGTGATGTGACACATTGTATCAGGTTTGCAGTGCTGCGATGTGTCACGTTGTATCAGGTTTGAAGCTGTGATGTGACCCATTGTGTCAGGTTTGCAGTGCTGTGATGTGACACATTGTATCAGGTTTGCAGTGCTGCGATGTGTCACGTTGTATCAGGTTTGAAGCTGTGATGTGACACATTGTGTCAGGTTTGCAGTGCTGTGATGTGACACATTGTATCAGGTTTGAAGCTGTGATGTGACCCACCTTGTGTAAGCAGGTTTGCAGTGCTGCGACTGTTGCTGTCCCATGTGCGCATGTTTGCAGCTGTGACACATTGTGTTGTCAGGTTTGCAGCCGTGATGTGACATCATGTGTGTTAGTTGTGATTGCAGTGCTTTAGGTTACACACGCAGAGCACATGCAGGGACACCCACAGTGAGGGTGGCTTTCCCAGGGTGTCCAGTGCACATAAGAAGGCTGTGTTTTCTGCAAGGAGGACGCATGCGGCGGGGCGATAATCTGCGGTTACAGATGGATCTGGAGGGAGAGCCCTCTATCCTCCGGGGGGGGCCAAAACGCACCATCAAAATGCCCAAAAGAAAGGAGGTGAGTGGTGAGTGTTTCCTATTCCTCATCTTGCGCGAGCAAACCCTTATTCTGGTTATTTATCTCTGTTAGCGACACAGCTGAACGGGTTTGTTAAGAGAATAAGGGCAGCGGTTGTGCCGCCCTGCAGCGCTTGCGTGTGTTAAGTCTAACGCTCCAAAACAATATTTTATGGTGAACGGAACACAGAGGGAATCACAATGATCCCCTCGCCCAGAGAGCTGACAATGAATGCTGTTATTGGAGGCTGGGAGATTATGGAGAATACAGTCAGCAGATTGCTGTGGTTTGATTCATTCTTGATCTTTTTAAAACAGAGAAATAAATTCCGATCCATGCTATGATGCTCAAATGAATTAGTGGAACCCCTCCACAGCTTTCCTCTAACAGGCTTAGTGTGATTCCTGTTTTCTGAAGTAGGAAGTTGCGTCAGTGAGTCTGTCAACAAGGGACCAGTGTCCACTACATGTGGACCTTGGGCAAGTTCAGACTTAATCTCCCTGTGGCCCCAAGGCATCATTAAACATAGAGTGTGAGCTCTTCTCGGGGCAGGGGCTGTGTTGTCTGTAACATTCTCTGTGCTGCGTCGCGCGCTTATGTCACTTGTGACGCTCGGAGTCCCATTGGAGAAATCGCGGCAATATGAAAGAAAGGTTGTGATTGATTCACTTTTATTTTTGATGATATGATTGTTTTTGCAATTGGTTGATTGGAACCCGTCCCGCGGTTCGTCGGGTTCTACCGGGGCTGGGGGGTTTATTATGGCTTTGTGTGGTAACCAGTCCCGCGGTCTGTCCGGTGTTCTCACCGGGGCGGTATTATGGGCTTTTGTTGATGGTTAACACGTCCCGGGTGTTTCTGTCCGGGTTCTCACCGGGGCGGGGGTATGATGGCTTTTGGTGAGGTAACCCGTCCCGGGGTTTTCTGTTACGGGCTCGCAACCCGGCGGCGGTATATGGCTTTGTTGATGGTAACCCGTCCAGAGGTTATGTCCGGGCTCTCACCGGGGCGGTTTTCGGTATTGGTTGTGGGGTTGGTGGTGGTATTATGGCTTTTGTTGGATAGTACCATTCCCGTGGGTGTTATGTCCGGGCTCTACCGGGCTGGTGGGTATTATGGCTTGTGAGGGTAACCCGTCACGAGGTTCTGTCCGGGTTCTCACCGGGGCGGGTATTATGGCTTTGTTGATAGTTTAACCCTTCCGCGGTCTGTCGGTTCTCACCGGGGCGGGGGTATTATGGGTTTCGTTGATGGTAACCCGTCTCAGCGGTTTCTGTCGGTTTCACTCGGGTGGCGGGTATTTAGTATTAGTATGGCTTTTGTTGAGGGTAACCCTTCCCGCGGTTCTGTCCGGTTTCAACGGGGCGGGATATTAGATTATGCTTTGTTGATGGTAACCTCGTCCCGGCGGTTCGGTTCCGGGTTTTCACCGGCCGGTGGTGCGTTTATTTATTATGGCGTTTGTTGATGGTTAAACCCGGTTCCGCGCGGTTCTGTCGGGCTCTCACGGGGCGAGTTATTGGTTATTATGGCTGTTTGTTGATGGTAACCCGTCCCGCGGTTCTGTCCGGGCTCTCACCGGGCGGTATTATGGCTTTTGTTGATGGTAACCCGTCCCGTGGTTCTGTCCGGTTTCTCACCGGGGCGGTATTATGGCTTTTGTTGATGGTAACCTGTCCCGCGGTTCTGTCCGGTTTCTCACCGGGGCGGTATTATGGCTTTTGTTGATGGTAACCCATCCCGCGGTTCTGTCCGGTCTCTCACCGGGGCGGTATTATGGCTTTTGTTGATAGTAACCCGTCCCGCGGGTCTGTCCGGGCTCTCACCGGGGCGGTATTATGGCTTTTGCTGATGGTAACCCGTCCCGCGGTTCTCGCCGGGCTCTCACCGGGGCGGTATTATGTGCACCAGTTTGGGTCCTTATTTTTCCCTCTGTATAAGTTCTTCCCTTTTTCCCAGTCGCAGCAGCAAACCTCTTTGTTGGACCTGGTAGATGCCCTGCCGTCCGCGGCCACCGCGACCCCGAAACCCGAGCCCTGGGCAAGAACAGTGCCAACTAACAGCCACCCAGACCCCTGGGGGGGAGCGGCCGCCTCTCCAGCCTCCTCCGATCCCTGGCAGTCTTTTGGTAAGAGCCCAGCGGACGGATAAACCTGAGTCCTCTCCGCTGCCCAAACGGGTTTACGACAGGTTGCAAAGCAGCGCATCGCCTCTGGCAGTGTAGGGGTTAAGGAGGCAGAGACAGAGACAGGCAACCTATTCCGTGAAAGGTTTTTATTTTTCCGTATTTGTAGACGTGGCACAGGTAAAATCAGGGAGCGAAACCGCTCTTCCTTCGCTGCCGGAAGGAAAAGCATACGTTTCTGTGACTCTTCTACACAAAAACCCAACCCCCCGACCAGTACCTCGCACAGGTAACCGCAGAGCTGAGGGAAGGGGGCACAGGACTTTATAAAACCGTTTTATTGCCTCCGGGAACCTCGGTGAGCAGTAGGGTGCGGATATGGGTTGTGGGTGCAGCAGGATGGAGGTTCTGGGGAGTGCGAGTGGATAGGTATAGAAGCAGAAATGAGCCTGTGAGTGCATAACTTCTCTAGCGCATGAACGCAGCCTTGTTTAGATTGCAATTACACTGAGGCTTATTGTTCTGAGTCATACTGACATCCGAGCCTCCGGAACAGGCTGTGTTATGCGGAGTGTGTTTTTGTTATTAGGGTTCCTGCCTCGGGATGGGGGGGGGGATGGGGGGGAGAGATTACATTTCAATGTCCTGTGGTCTGAACCTGCTTCAGCTTTTCCTTTTACAAAGTAGCTCTGCAGATATAGAGCGTGTGCGTGGAACTTGTAGATCATTTATAAGACGTCGGGGTGTTTCTGTTGTGTATTATATTATTTGTAGGGTTAAATCTAAGCTTCACATTGCAGAGCCAGTATACCCAGTCTCACACTGATGAGACCCAAAAGGTCAAAACAGCTGTCTATGAGTAGGGTTGCAGGCCATGCACTTCTGTAACCCAGGCTGTGCTCAAAAGCTGTGTAGTGCGGCAAGCAGAAGCGTATAGGGCTCCATGTTACAATGGATTTGAAGTAAAATGTGAAACTGTTCTCATTTGCATGTTATTACCCAGAATCCCTGCATGGAGTGGAAGAGCTGTATGCTAAGAGATAATGGGGAAAGGCAGGGCTGCAAACTTGTATGAGACGTGTGAATGTGCTCACAAGTGATGCCTCATATATACGTTTCCTTTCCGGGAGAGGGGTCCCCTTTAGTCCCTGCCGGGCTTTTCTAGGTGTTAAAGGTCCCTCTGGTTAGAATGGAACTCCCTGCGCTGCGGAGCACAGTGAGTCACAGTATGATGTGTGCTGTTTGTGTAGCAGGTGCAAAGACAGCTGCTCCTGCTGATCCATGGGGAGCAAACTCTGGTTCATCAACACAGCCTCTTCCAAAAAACGCAGACCCCTGGGCCCCTCCACAGTGCACAGGAGCAGCCAATTCTACCACAGACCCCTGGGGACCTGCTCCTGCAATTAAAGCTAGTGTATCAAGCACAGGTAAGATGCACTGAGAGCACAGGGTAAGATCCAGTTACTTACAGCCGCAATACTACATCCCCTCATTTCTTTTTATATGTATATGTAAAGCATGTGAGGATGTATAATTCTACATTCTTTCCTAAGCAGGCAATCGTTTGCTGCTCCTGTTATACATCTGTGTGCCTAACATAATGGCCGCCTTTTAGTTTCAATCAATCCTTCAGTCAATGTGACTCAGCAGCTACAATGTATCCTTATATTGTATATGATAGGTAACATTATCTATTGTTACAGCTTGCAGCTCAAACTGCTGGGAACATTGGCAACAAATCATCACATACAGGAAAGTGTTGCAAAGATCTGGCACTGCTGGGGAGGATGCTTTAAAATAAATTGTGCACGCCTGGGATCGTGGTTCTGAGGAAAGCGCAGGCCGCCGATGGCGGTGGGGGATGGTCGCCGATGGCGGTGGGGGCTGCCACTGATCCCATCAGCTATTAACGGAGAAGTTTGGAATTTTATTTTAGTTACCCGTGTGTGCACTATTGTCCCATATATTAGGCGGCCTCCCCACATTTACCAGTTTTTTTTTAGAGAAAAATGCCTTTTGATTTTTAGCGTTTCCAAGCGATTCTAACATGGCGTCGCTGGATCGCACGTGCACGCCATTCAATGCGCGGTCACCCTTCTGCCGCTCTGCAGCCTGTCGGGCGTAAATAACTGTTCATTTCTATATAGATTTGCATGTTCTATGTGCGTGTTGGGGGTGAGCCAGGAAGTGTGCGGAGGGAGGGTGGTCTCAGTGGAGGGGGCTTCCTGGAAGAAGACCCCAAATGGTCTCAGCCCCGGGGGTCCCGCTCCTTCAATCCCATGGGGCACCGATATGTGAGCTCCGTATCCCGTGTCCTGGGGGGTTCTGTCACTGGATGGGGCCCCTGGCTCTGCACTTCTCTGCTATTGAGATGAGTATGTTGCATTGTAAAGCAATGCCGAGTATGACACTCCCAACCACCTCTGCTTGGAGAGCAGTGCACCTATAAGGCGTGTTACCATTACCTCCCCGTCACTCTGTATCCTGCCGTCCTGGCCGCGCAGAGCAAAGCTCGGTGTCCTGATACTGTGGCACGGGCAAGAGCCGTTCGAATGTAATGAAAACGGCGCGGGACGGGCACATGTTACTTCCGGTGTCTGTGTGTGCGTGCGTCGCTCACCGGCAGCACAGAGCAGCGGGTCACCTATGTCCATTCTCCCTTAGTAAGGTCGGCTACATAGGGGTTAATTATCTCTGCTCCCTGTGACTATCTCACCCAGGGGTCTGCAGAGAGAACCACGTTTGGGGTGGGTGAGGGGGGTTACATTGTGATTCGGGCATTGACCGCATAGTTATCACTGGAGAGGTTAGGCAGCTTATTGTTGGATATTAGTGTGCACAGCTGTGTCAATGCTGCCAGATGTTTGGAGCAGCAGCTATGTGCTAAACACAATCTATGCTGACTGACGCGTTTATGAGCGGATGTAATTATTTATATAGGGCAGTGTTTCTGTGGCACCCGTGGGTGCCTCCCACCAAAACTACCCCATCTCTGGAAGGCTCTGTGTTGACATTGGATAGCGGACGGGTTGTTCATGTTACATCAACTCCTGCCCTCCAGACCCCCCAACAGGACAGGTTTTCAGAATATCCCTGCGTCAGCGCAGGTGGCTCAGTCTTCGACTGAACCACTGATTGAGCTGCCTGTGCTGAAGCAGGGACTGATTGAGCCACCTGGGATATTCTGAAAACCTGACCTGTTGGGGGGGGGTCTTGAGGACTGGAGTTGAGAACCCCCTGTGTAACAGTAAAAGTACTAGATTTCACAGATACACTGAGGAACCCGGCAGTTATGATAAGTCTCATTGTAACTGGAACTGACAGTGTAGCAGTTGGGCTGTAATTATGGATTTAATCTCAGCCTGGAACCAGTTTCACAGGAACCTTACAAACATGGCGTCCTCCTGTAGGATACTTGGATAAGCCTGGGTACAAAGTGACCGTGATGTATTGATTCCCGGTGAAGAATTGCTATGACCTGGTTTTTATCCCTCTGCAGGAAGCGCGTCCTTTGCCCCTTTCAGCAATTTAAACGGGGCAGTAAAAGACGACTTCTCGGAATTCGACAGCCTCCGATCCTCGTCCAAAATATCAGGTAGGATGACTTCTAAAGCACTGCGAGCAATACTAATTCCCTTGGCGAGTACAGGGAATATAACCCATCATATCCCATTCTGTCGGGTGTCCCTGTTTAACCCCTGTACGTGCAATTCTGACACTCTCCCAAAGTACCTGCTTCTATGTTGTCTTTTTTTTTATTTTGCTTTAGGTGAGAATAGGAAATAATGGTTTTACAGGCTAATAAATAATAATATTTTCCCGTGCAGCACAGCACAGGTAGGATTGCACTGCGTTGAAGAGCTAGCAATCTAATTTTGGTGCATGAGGCACAGAGAGGTAAAGTCACTTGTCAAAAGTGACAAATTAGCTGATACTGGGGTACAAAAAGGTAAAACACCCACTTCAAAGGCAGTAATGTTACCCCTACGTTACTCCTTGCATGTGTATTATATACCAGAGTACCCAAAGTGCTGGGTATATTGCAGAGCACGATCCAATGCTTTCCTGAAAGGATTGAGCATGTTTGGGTGCAGGGGCTGCCGAGGGCCACGGCATCTGCACAGGGACACGTTAAATCATTGGGCAGCATCAATAATTTGTATGGGGCGGATACTGCAGCCATTTTGTATACCCAGTAATTAAAACAAATTATATATAAATAAGTGCTTATGTGTAAAACAGGCATCTTAAAGCGGCAGACCGAGCAATATCCTACATGTGTTTTTTTTTAAATAAATCCGTTTGGTACTATGAGAAAATACATGTAGCATTTTTTTTAAACTATTCTGAATGACATTTTTAATGTATTATACTTAGGCTGACCATATGTCCCGTTTTGAACGGGACAGTCCAGTTTTTTCACTATTTTCCTACCGTCCCGTCTTTTTAATCTAAATGTCTATTTTGTCCCGTTTTCGGCCGCCCTCCACCTCCCCTCCCCCTGAAGGAGCGCTCCGAACTGTAATGCACCCGCCCCCCCCAGCAGTTGGATGACGTGGATTCACTAGCGAGCGCCCTCCATCCCTAACCACCCCCCCCACCCCCCCGAGAGGTAACACGCGCGCCTTCCCTTCGCAGAGTAAGGCCTCGTTCAGGGTGCAGGCTTGGGAGGGAGGGCGTGCTGCCGTGCGAGCTGCCGTGGGACACAAAGTATTCAAATTGAATACTGGTTGTCAGGGTAGCAGCTGCCCTGTCTCCGAAGTACGGAGTTGACGCTGGCTACAGTTTCAGTAAACGAAAAAATCGTTTTTTGAAGCTGCAGCAGCGTCACTGGGACCTCGGCAGCCAATGAAATCATTCTTCAGAATGATTTCATGACTGCAACTTGGATCCCTAACCTCAGGTCTGTAGCCCCGCCCCCTCCCCGCCTCCTCAACTCCTGAAAAAGTCTGCTGGGGATGAACACACATCGCCCAGCAGACTGCCGCCCTCCCGAACGCCCTCCCTCCAACTCCTGCCTCTGGCACCCTGAACGAGGCCTAACGCCCCCATTGCCGCCAGCTCAGGACTTCTCCCTGCACGCTTCTGGACCTGCATTGCCTCTGAGACTGTGAGTACCTTCTCGGGGCGGGTGCCCGGCGGGGAGTGATGGTCTCGGGGTATGGAGGTTTCATGCTTTGGGTGCAGGGAGGGGGGTCCGGCGGGGAGTGATGGTCTCGGGGTATGGAGGTTTCAGGCTTTGGGTGCAGGGAGGGGTGCCCGGCGGGGAGTGATGGTCTCGGGGTATGGAGGTTTCACCCTCCCCGTCTCCCCCCTCCCTTCTTCCCTCCCCCCCCCCTCCCTCCCCTTCTCCCCCCCTCCCTCTCCCTCCCCTCCCCTCCGTTCCCCTCCTCGCTCTCCTTTTACCTCCACTTGCTCCCCCGCCTCTCCCTCCCTCCCCGTCTCTCTCCCCGTCTCCCTCCCTCCCCATCTCCCCCCCTCCCCATCTCCCCCCCTCCCTCCTCTCCCCGTCTCCCTCCCTCTCTCTCTCCCTGTGTCCCTCTCTCTCCCTGTGTCCCTCCCTCTCCCTGTGTCCCTGCCCTCTCTTCCCTGTGTCCTGCCCATCCCTCTCTCCCTGTGTCCCTCCCTCCCTCTCTCCCTGTGTCCCTCCCTCCCTGTGTCTTCTCTCTCTCCCCCCATCTCCCTCCCTCTTTCTCTCCCTCTCCCCGTCTCCCTCCCTCTCCCCGTCTCCCTCCTCTTTCTCTCCCTCTCCCCGTCTCCCTCCCTCTTTCTCTCCCTCTCCCCATCTCCCTCTCTCAGACTGTCTGTCTGTCTCCCTGTCTGTCTGTCTCCCTGTCTCTCTCTCTCTTCCCTGTCTGTCTGTCTCTTCTTTGCCCTGTCTGTCTGTCTCTCCTTCCCGGTCTGTCTGTCTCTCCTTCCCTGTCTGTCTGTCTCCTTCTTCCCTGTCTGTCTCTCTCTTCTTCCCTGTCTGTCTGTCTCTCCTTTCCCTGTCTGTCTGTCTCTCTTCTTCTCCCTGTCTGTCTGTCTCTCTTCTTCCCTGTCTGTCTCTCTCTCTCTCCTTCCCTGTCTGTCTCTCTCTCTCTCCTTGTCTGTCTGTCTGTCTCTTTCTCTCTCTCCTTGTCTGTCTGTCTGTCTGTCTCTCTCTCCTTGTCTGTCTGTCTGTCTCTCTCTCCTTGTCTGTCTGTCTGTCTCTCTCTTCTCTCTCTCCTCTCTCTCTCCTAACCCCCTCCCTCGCGTCTCCTCTCTCTCCGATCTCTCTCTCTCTCTCTCGCTCACGCGGGGCGTCTCTCCAACTCCTCTCGTGCTCGTCTCATCCTCTCTCATACCTCCTCTCTGCTCTCTCTCTACTACCTTTTCTTGTCCGCTGTCTGTCTCTCTCTTCTTGTTGTTCTGTCTGGCTGTCTCTCTCTCTCCTTGGTCTGTCTGTCTCCTCTGCTCTCGTCGTCTGTCTGTCTCTCTCTCTCTCGTCTTTCCCCTGTCTCGTTCTCCATGTCTGCTCTCTCCCTGTCTCTCTCTCTTTCTCCCTGTCTCTCTCTCTTTCTCCCTGTCTCTCTCTCTTTCTCCTCCCTGTCTCTCTCTCTTTCTCCCTGTCTCTCTCCCTGTCTGTCTCTCTCCCTGTCTGTCTCTCTCCCTGTCTGTCTCTCTCCCTGTCTGTCTCTCTCCCTCTCCCTGTCTCCCTCCCTGTCTGTCTGTCTCTCTCTCTCCCCCCCTTCTCTCTCCCTCCCTCTCCCTCTCCCTGTCTCCCTCTACCTCTGAGCTGTGATGTACATCTGCTAGTCTCCCTGTCCCCCTCCCTGGCTCCCAGGGGCCGCAGGCTGTTCTTCACACAGAAACCCCCCGGAGCACCACTTGGGGTGGGAGGGGGGGGGGAAACCCCTCCGATGCTGACTAATGGCCCCCGAGTGGGCCGCAGCCGTCATGACCCGGCGCCGCGCTTTCCCCCTTCCAATCCCCCCCCCCCCCCACCTCCTCCTCCTAGCATCCCGCCAAGCGACGGCCCGTCCGTCGCAGAAGCCGTTCTTCCGAAACGCCCAACTGCTGCGCGCGTTGCCGCCGGACCCCCCTCCCTGCCCCCAAAGCAAACCTCCATACCCCAGACCATCACTCTCCCCCCACCCCCCCCCCTCCCTCCCCAACCTGAAACCCGCCATCCCCGAGACCATCACGTCCCCGCCGGACCCCCCCCCCTGCACCCAAGCCCTGAAACCTCCATACCCCGAGACCAGCACTCCCGCCCCCGCCGGACCCCCCTCCCTGCACCCAAAGCCTGAAACCTCCACCCCGAGACCATCACTCCCCGCCGGACCCCCCCTCCCTGTCACCCAAAGCCTGAAACCTCCACACCCCGAACCATCACTCCCCGCCGGACCCCCCTCCCTGCACCCAAGCCTGAAACCCATCACCCCCGAGACCTCACTCCCCGCGCGACCCCCCTCCCTGCACCCAAAGCCTGAAACCTCCATACCCAACCATCCTCCCCGCCGGACCCCACCCCTCCCTGCACCCAACCTAAACCTCCACACCCCAAGACCATCACTCCCGCCGGACCCCCCTCCCTGCACCCAAAGCCTGAAACCTCCATCACCCCGAAACCATCACTCCCCGCGGACCCCCCTCCCTGCACCCCAAGCTAAACCTCCATACCCCGAGACCATCACCCCCGCCGACCCCCCTCCCTGCACCCAAAGCCTGAAACCTCGCATACCCCTACGCACACTCACTCTCCCCGCCGGACCCCCCTCCCTGCACCCAAAGGACTGAAACCCCACACTCCCGCCCATCACTCCCCGCCGGACCCCCCTCCCTGCACCCAAGCTGAAACTCCCATCACCCCGAGTACCATCACTCCCCGCCGACCCCCCTCCCCTGCACCCAAAGCATGAAACCTCCATACCCCGCGACCATCACTCCCGCCGGACCCCCCTCCTGCACCCAAGCGCTGAACCTCCACACCCCGAGACCATCACTCCCCGCCGGACCCCCCCCTCCCTGCACCCAAAGCCTGAAACACTCCATACCCCGAGACCATCACCCCCGCGACCCCCTCCCTCCCGCACAACCTGAAACCTCCATACCAACCCCTATAACCATCCTTCCCGCCGGACCCCCCTCCTGCACCCAAGCCTGAACCTCCATACCCCGAGACCATCACTCCCCCCGCCGACCCCCCTCCTTGCACCCAAGCCTGAAACCTCCATACCCCGAACATCACTCCCCGCCGGACCCCCCTCCCTGCACCCAAAGTGCCTGAAACCTCCATACCCCGAGACCATCACTCCCGCCGGAACCCCCCCCCCCCCTCCCTGCACCCCAAACCTGAAACCTCCATACCCCGGAGACCATCACTCCCCGCCGTACCCCCCTTCCCTGCACCCAAAGCAAAACCTCCATACCCCGAGACCATCACTCCCCGCCGACCCCCCTCCCTGCACCCCAATCCTGAAACCTCCACACCCCGAGACCATCACTCCCCGCCGACCCCCCTCCCTGCACCCAAAGTCGAAACCTCCATACACCCGAGACCATCCCTCCCCGCCGACCCCCCTCCCTGCACCCAAGCCTGAAACCTCCATACCCCGAGAACCATCACTCCCCGCCGGGACCCCCTCCCTGCACCAAAGGCTGAAACCTCCATACCCGAGACCATCACTCCCCCGGACCCCCCTCCCTGCACCCAAGGCTGAAACCTCCATACCCCGAGACCATCACTCCCCGCCGGACCCCCCTCCCCCTGCCACCCAAAGCCTGAAACCTCCATACCCGAGACATCACTCCCCGCCGGACCCCCCTCCCTGCACCCAAGCATGAAACCTCCATACCCCGAGCCCATCACTCCCCTCCCGCCGGACCCCCACCCTCCACTCGCACCCAAAGGCTGAAACCTCCATACCCCGAGACCATCACTCCCCGCCGGACCCCCCTCCCTGCACCCAAGCCCTGAACATCCATACCCCGATACCATCACTCCCCGCCGGGCCCCCCTCCCTGCACCCAAAGCATGAAACCTCCATACCCGAGACCATCACTCCCCGCCGCCCCCTCCCTGCACCAAAGCATGAAACCTCCCTACCCCGAGACATCACTCCCCGCCGGCCCCCCCTCCCTGCACCAAACAGAAACCTCCAACCCCGAGACCATCACTCCCCGCCGGGCCCCCTCCCTGCACCCAAGCATGAAACCTCCATACCCCGAGACCATCACTCCCCGCCGGACCCCCTCCCTCATCCCAGCCTGAAACCTCCATGCCCCGAGACCATCACTCCCCCGCCGGACCCCCCTCCCTCACCCAAAGCCTGAAACCTCCATACCCCGAGACCATCACTCCCCGCCGGGCCCCCCTCCCTGCACCCAAACATGAAACCTCCATACCCCGAGACCATCACTCCCCGCCGGGCACCCCTCCCTGCACCCCAAAGCCTGAAACCTCCATACCCCGAGACCATCACTCCCGCGGCCCCCCCTCCCTGCACGCCAAGCCTGAACCTCCATACCGCCCGACCATCACTCCCGCTGGGCACCCCTCCTGCACCCAAAGCCTGAAACCTACCCCATACCCCAGAACCATCATCCCCCCCCGTCCCGACCCCCTCCCCTGCCCCACCAAAGCATGAAACCTCCATACCCCGAGACCATCACTCCCCGCCGCGCACCCGCCCGAGAAGGTACTCACAGTCCTCAGATGCAATGCAGGTCCAGAAGCGTGCAGGGAGAAGTCCTGAGCTGGCGGCAATGGGGGCGTTAGGCCTCGTTCAGGTTGCCAGAGGCAGGTGAGTGGAGGAGGCGTTCGGTGGGCGGCAGTCTGCTGGGCATTGTGGTTCATCCCCGCAGACTTTTTCAGGAGTTGAGGAGGCGGGAGGGGCGGGGGCTACAGACCTGAGGTTAGGGATCCAATGTGCAGTCAATAAAATCATTCTGAAGAATGATTTTCATTGGCTGCCGAGGTCCCAGTGACGCTGCTGCAAGCTTCAAAACGACGATTTTTTCGTTACTTAAACTGTAGAGGAGGAAAAAGAGCGAAGACGAGAGTGGGAAAAAATGGAAACGCAGTATTGAGCTGCCGTTCCCTCCTACCTTCGACCCCACTCTGCCTACTTACCCATCTGCCCGGTCCTTCTTTCTGAATCTTCCCTCTTCGTACTGCGGGCTCCTTCTACTTCTCTGCCCCGTCCCCTGCTATCTCCACCCTCTCGCTCCGTGTCTCTCCCGGTCTCCTCCCTCCCCCCGGCACCCTATCGTCGTGTCCCATCGTTTCTCCTCCCCACTTACCCCTCTCCATCCCGCCCTTGACGCTGCTCGCTCTATTAACCCCTCTACGTCTTCCTCGTTCATCTCTCGTTTTCTCTTATCCACTCCCCGCCGGACCCCACCTCCCTGCACCAAAGCTATGGAAATCAACTCACACCCCAGGACTCAACACTCAGCCAGGACACCCCCTCCCTGCACCCAAGCATGAAACCTCCATACCCCGAGAACATCACTCCCCGCCGGGACCCCCCTCCCTGCACCCAAAGCCTGAAACCTCCACACCCCGAGACCATCACTCCCCGCCGGACCCCCCCCTCCCTGCACCCAAGCTGAAACTCCATACCCCGCGAGACCATCACTCCCCGCCGGACCCCCCTCCCTGCACCCAAAGCTGATAAACCTCCATACCCCGAGACCATCACTCCCCGCCGGACCCCCCTCCCTGCACCCCAGCCTGAAACCTCCATACCCCGAGACCATCACTCCCCGCCGGACACCCCCTCCCTGCACCCAAAGCCGTGAAACCTCCATACTCCCGAGACCATCACTCCCCGCCGGACCCCCCTCCCTGCCCCAAGCATGAACCTCCATACCCCGAGACCATCACTCCCCGCCGGACCCCCTCCCTGCACCCAAAGCCTGAAACCTCCATACCCCGAGACCATCACTCCCCGGACCCCCCTCCCTGCACACAAAGCTGAAACCTCCATACCCCGAGACCATCACTCCCCCGCCGGACCCCCCTCCCTGCACCCAAGCCTGAAACCTCCATACACCCTGAGACCATCACTCCCCGCCGGACCCCCTCCCTGCACCCAAGCATGAACCTCCATACCCCGAGACCATCACTCCCCGCCGGACCCCCTCCCTGCACCCAAAGCCTGAAACCTCCAACCCCAGAGACCATTACTCCCCGCCGGACCCCCCTCCCGACCAAACCGAAACCCTCCATACCGAGACCATCATCCCCCGGACCCCCTCCTGCACCCAATGCTGAACTCCATACACCCGAGTACATCACTCCCGCGGACCCCCCTCCCTGCACCCAAAGCATGAAACCTCATAACCCCGAGGACCATCACTCCCCGCCGGACCCCCCCCTCCCTGCACCCAAAGCTGAAACCTCCATACCCCGAGACCATCACTCCCGCCGGACCCCCCTCCCGCACCCAAGCCTGAAACCTCCATACCCCGGACCATCACTCCCCGCCGGCCCCCCTCCCTGCACCCAAAGCATGAAACCTCCATCGCCCGAGACATCACTCCCCGCGGCACCCTCCCTGCACCAAAGCCTGAAACCTCCATGACCCCGAGACCATCACTCCCCGCGGACCCCTCCCCCTGCACCCAAACTAGAAACCTCCATACCCGAGACCACACTCCCCGCCGGGCCCCCCTCCCTGCACCAAAGCTTGAAACTATCCATACCCCGAGACCATCACTCACCCGCCGGCACCCCTCACTGCACCCAAAGCCTGAACAGGGAGAAGGAGAGGGAAGGGGGGTGGCAGGGAGAAAGAGAGGGAGGGAGAGAAAGCGGGAGGGAGGGGGGGAGAGGGAGGGAGACGGGTGGGAGAGAGAAAGAGGGAGGGAGACGGGGAGGGAGAGAGAGGAAGGGAGACGAGGTGGGAGAGACGGGGTGGGAGAGGAAGGGAGACGGGGTGGGAGAGGGAGGGAGGGAGACGGGGAGAGGAGGTGGGAGACAGAGACAGGGAGAGAGAGAGGGAGGAACACAGAGACAGCAAGAGGGAGATGGGGAGAGAGAGAGAGAGAGGTGGAGGGAGAATTGTTAGCTCAATATGTTCTTATAATAAAACTTTTGTTATCGTCTTACTTTTTCATGAATACGGAATATTACAAAACCCCGTCCCGTTTTTGCCATCCCAATGAACCGTTTTTGACTCAAGGAAATATGGTCAGCCTAATTATAATGAAATGAGCATTTTTTGTTTCTATAGCAACAATTTACAAAATCACATCCCCTTCCTCTTCTGAAACACAGAACTTTGCATCTTTGGTCCTCTTCTGCTGCACTGACAGCCATTTAGTGAACCCGCCGAGCCGAATCTTCGCCGATCGATCGGCAACTTAGCTAATTACTTATGATTGTGTGGATTGTATTGATGCACATATTAAAGGGTGGGGGAAGGGGGGACGGCGGCTTTAAACCTACCAGGGAAACTGGGGAGGGGGTTTTGTTGGTTGAGGCCTGCGTTTTGGGCTTGGGGCCTGTGGTTGTGTACTGTGCACCTGGACTCTGTCAGGGAGCTGAGAGAGTGGAAACATGGCGGAGGAAGGGGGACCCCAGAAATCGTGACCTGACTTATAGGTGGGCCGGCGCCCCCTTAGTTCGGTGGGCCAGGTAGGGCCGCTCTCGTGTGGTCTAACCTGGCATCTCCCAGTTCCCCCAGTGTGACCCTGAGCATAAGAAATGTTTATATATAGATTTATTTCTTCATTTAACCCCTCGCTGCGAGGGGAGGCTTGCAATGCCCTGCTTTGTAGCACATTGCTGGCTTTTCCAGAAATGTAAGTGGTTAGACCGTATTTAACTAATAAATACCACAGAACACCATCCTCCCAACCTTTCGCTGGGAAGGTTCTCAATCCGTTCTGCGTGGGGGAAATGGGCAGTGAAATATGAGATTAAATACGGATCCCAGGTGCCTCGGGAGTACAGGTCAAACCCTGGCGTTCAGCATCTGGCTGCAACACGGGGTCCCTGGCACGAGATGAACAGGAAAGGTGAACGCAGGCGGGTGGGCGGCGTGTTAGGGTGAGGTCAGAGGTCACACGTGCTGTCCATAAGCTCCAGGAGTCCTGGGGATATTTGGGGAGAAAGGTTTTTAAATTAAAAAAAAACCCATGAGCACCCCCCCCCCCTACAAGCTCAGATCCATGGGCTGTTAAAGTGGAGCGTCATTTCATTTTTCAATCATGTCATTTCCCAGAATCCCTTGCTGCAGTGGAGGCACGGTGTGCTAGGACAGGGGTGCGCAAAGTGGGGGGCGTGAGATTTTCTGGGGGGGGGGGGGGGGGGGGGGTGTAAAGAGGCCCTCGCCTCCCCCCCGGGGTTTACAATCAATGCCGGGGATATCGCGAGGCCTCTGTAACTTTTTACTTGCCTTCGACGCGTCTCCATGCCAACCCGACGTCAAATGACGCTGCGGGGTCACGTGACGTCACATGGCCATGGCAACGTCACATGCCCCCCGCAACGTCATTTGCAGCTGGAGCCGGAGAACAGACGGGGGGGGGCGCAAGATGGAAGCTTTGCGTACCCCTGTGCTCGGAGATAATGGGGAAGGTCAGGAAGGCAGACCTGGCTGAGGCGTGTGACTGTGCTGAGGCGGGTGACTGTGCTGAGGCGTGTGACTGTGCTCACACGTGGGATTTTCATTTGCTGTGTTTTGCAATCGCCCACCTCTGAACGTTCATCTGTAAACCTCTTCTCTTCCAGGCATCCCCATAACCGCTTTTATTAATAAAGCATTTATACATAGAGCGTTGCATGTGCGGGAAATGACCATCTGTTTATGTACACGTGGAGATCTTGCATATCTTCTCCCAATCCTGTGCCCGGGACACTCTAAAAGCGGCAATACGGGTTTCACTTATATATTTTTTATTACAGGATTGAAGCAGGGGGTCTTCTGAGCTGAACGGTGTTTATTTCAGCTCCGGAGACCCCCTGCTTCCAGAGATACGTTGCTCCGTAAGGGGTGCCGGTATCTCTGCAGTCAGAGAAATGGTGTGCCTAACATAATGGCGGCTTAAATGTTCCGCGGCACGCTGGCCAACAGGAAGCCGTGAAGTCATCCGGCGCGCGTTTAGATAAACGTTAACAAAAACCCGCAAACCCCTATCGCTGCTTTAAGAAGACCACGTTCCCGCTCCAGTAACTCCCAGTAATAAATGACCGTGGCTTTATTCCAACAGCGGAATCCATTTCCACGTCATCGTCGCTCCGCAGCGGCACCGCCAGCCCCGACATGTTCGACTGTCAGCCGCTGAACATGGCCGCCAGTAAACACGCCATGCTTCGGAAAACGCCGGAGTCCTTCCTGGGACCCAACGCAGCCTTAGTGAACCTGGACACCCTGGTCACGCTGCCCCCACAGGCGGCGCCGACGTTAAACCCGTTCTTGGCTTCAGGTACACGCACCTGTTTCCCTGACGTGTCAGTGTTGCTGTACACGAACCATTAAAGGCGCAGTGTATTTAATAAAAAGACGTGTTGCTGTGTCTAATTTCAAGAAATCCGAAGCTCTTGATGTATGGCATGGTAGAAAGCGTTTGATCGTATTCGTACTCGGAGAGGGTTAGAAAATTACAAATCCAACCTGTACGTGTGCAAATGAAAATAATAATCTGATTTTCATGACACTTGGGGGGTCCCGGCCAGTGGTCCCCCCGATGTCCAGTTCCCGAGCCATGAAGCAAGATGGCAGCAGGTTCCGGCGCTCGCTCTCACGGCCAATAGAAAGTTGCAACGTCATCGAGAGGCAATGCGGCATATTTGTATCCGGGACCCGGCTGCCATGTTTATTTTATATCTGTTTAGGCCCAAACCAGCACCCACACAAAAAAAACCCGACAAATATCTCGGGAACTGGGTGGTCTCTGGAGGCTTGGGGGAGCATGGATCAGCTCCGAGGGTCCCCCCCGGCTCTTCTGGCCCATAACTATGGCCACCAACAGGTCAGGTTCCAGGATATCCCTGCTTCAGCATGTGACTTAATCAGTCCCTGCTTCAGCACAGGTGGCTTAAGCAGTGGCTCAGTCAAAGCCTGAGATCATCTATGCTGAAGTGGGGATATCCTGAAGACCTGTTGGTGGCCCTTGAGGACAGGAGTTGGCCGTATAGTATATAGCGTTGCACCTATTTGTAATCTCATGCTGGCGTTAGGGGGATGTGGTGGGAGTTGCAGGGAGTTAAGAGCACCGACCCGGCAATGAGGTTCCCAAATTGTAACCAAACGAGGCACAGGGTTTCACCTTAACCCCTTCAGTGCTGTGCTAGAAGGCTCGTCCGCCCATTACTCTGCGGGGGGCTGGGCCGGTATGTATTAAACTCCTCCTTTTTATTGCATCAAACACCAGAGTGCTAAAAGGCCCCAGCACGCAAAATGTGTAGCCGTTCTCTCCAGCATGGAAGCGGTTAAATAAAAGGGGTCGAAGGTCACATTGACCTTTTGACAAGGATGGATTAAAAAAAAAAACCCCATGTTAACACTTGACTGTAATGACCACATCCCTGGGCCTTGGAGCTGACCATCAGCTCTGCTGCAGGCTGACCCATCTGTGAGCTCTGCACGGAGAGAACGCCCTGGTGTCCAGTTTCAGAAAGAATGTGTAATTGGTCCTGGCACCAGCCCAGAAGCCTCTTAAATCCGGAGAAAGTTCTTTCCTGTGTTTTTCCTGTCTGCC
Source organism: Ascaphus truei (assembly GCA_036426205.1). Classification (NCBI taxonomy): domain Eukaryota; kingdom Metazoa; phylum Chordata; class Amphibia; order Anura; family Ascaphidae; genus Ascaphus; species Ascaphus truei. Next base: position 9,903,667 of record CM071578.1, read on the forward strand.
TGAAATATCGGAAATGTCCTGTTTACATACGGGATTCCTGAAATACCTCCAGGGCGAATCCTCTCCCCACCCCCATCCCCTTAAACAACAGCATAATGAGGTCTCTCATACTGGGGAGGGTCACACATTTATGGGGGGTCTTATCTGCTCTAGGTTTTTCTTTTACCGAGAAATGAAATCTTTGCTTGCATTGTTTTTCCTTCTGGTTCCTGTAAAGTGGGGGGCAGAGTGTGCAACACACATGCATAAAATAGGCAAAGAGAGACTGTTTTAGTAAAATAGGCAAAGAGAGAGTGTTTTAGTAAAATAGGCAAAGAGAGAGTGTTTTAGTAAAATAGGCAAAGAGAGAGTGTTTTAGTAAAATAGGCAAAGAGACAGTGTTTTAGTGAGCACACAGAGACCTTGAAGCTGTATTGGTCTGGGGAGCCGTAATCACTTTGCAGTCTGTGGAATAATTTCCAAGAGATACGAGAAGCCGGGACACAATGTTACAAGGAAATCAGTGTGTCTACTTCTGTGTAAGATATAGACCAAGGGTGGGCGCCTCCAGTGCCACCAACAGGTCAGGTTTTCAGGATATCCCTGCTTCAGCAGAGGTGGCTTAGTTTCAGCTGCACCACCTGTGCTCAAGCAGGGATATCCTGAAAACCTGACCTGTTGGTAGCTTGCGGACTGGGAGTTGGCCACTCCTGCCCTAGACATCCAATTCGTCACAGATTGCAGCTGGATTTCCTCCCTATCCAGTTCCGAGGCTTGCACACCTGGCTTAATATGACACCTGTATCACTGGGATTAATCACCCTCAAACAAAATCAGTTTCCTCCCTAAAATTCAATGGGACCACAGTCCTAAATACTCAGGATCCACCTCACCTTAGATACAGTGTGAGGCTACACACGTTATCAGGTCCCACAGGGAATGAATATGTTTAGTGCTTTGCTCCATGCACTGTTTATATCAGTAATAATTAATATTTTCCTTTTCCCAGGAGCCCCAGCAGCAGCAGTAGCAGCAACACCTCCCGTCAACCCCTTCCAGGTGAACCAACCTCAGGCTCTCACCCTCAACCAGTTGCGATCCAGCCCCATGATGGGAGACAGCCCGTCCTTCAACACTGTGCCAGCCATGAGTGCCGAGTCAGCGCCATCCGTGGTACCAGCGCCACTGGGGGTGTCACCGCAACCAGCAGCACCTGCAATGGGACTGGGGCTGAACATGAGCGTGGCAGGAACCTTGCCCCAGCCCCTCCATAGCTCTGCCATCCCATCCTCTGCCGCACAAGCAATGAATGCCACCAACCCCTTTCTGCTATGAAGGTCAGGATGTCCAGAGTGGAACGCTTGCCAAAGGGGAGTGAGGCTGGCGGATTATTAACACCCCGTGAAGCGTATACACTGCTCTCATCACTGCTGAAAAGTAGTAACGAGGGTTGGGGGAGGGCTCTATGAACTGAATCTGCTGTGTTGCTAGAAGCGGTAAAAATACCATGGTTTGCGTTGGCAAGAGCATCATTAGTTGCCACTTATCACCAAAGCTAGGGCTCATCCTTTTGCGTCTTTACGATGTCACAGCTTGTCTTGGGGTCACACTCCCGGGCGCCTCCTCTTTCACCGTCTGAGCCCCCGTCTCTGACCCCGGAGATGTCTCCTCGTGTGCCCCGTGCATCTTGTGTGTTGGAAACCGGTTGTGGCTTTCATTAGTAATTCTGGCTGCAGAGGGAAAGGATAACACCGCGGAGAGGCCTCGGGTTTGTGGGTTCGAGCTTCCGGCGCCAGGCGGAACACCGCAGATCCCGTTATGGCACCCCCCCCAAAAAAGAAAAATGGTGGCAGTGTGGGTTTTACATGGGCAACGTGGTGTACGCTGGGAAAACGCCAGCCGCGCAGAAATGCTACTCCCGAAATCACACGTCCGCTTGTCAACAACTTTTTTTTATTCGGATATTAAACAGCGCTGAAAACCCAGGACAACGATTGGTGCGGCTGCCTCTTGCAAGCAATGCATTCTCGTCTGGTAGCAAAAGGGTTAAAGCAGCAGCCTGCCCAAAATATGAGAGGGAAACGCAGAACGCTGCAGCCACAAAGTCATTAAGTGAATGACCACACAGGCCTTGTGAACGCGACACGAGGTGCCCCCGGGGCAAACGGGGAAATGGCACCAGATTTGTCGTCATTTTTTTTGTTCCAGCCGTTTTAAATTGCATTATTTTTCCATGATCATTCTCGTCCTGTTTTCTGTTTTGCTTTTGCACCATTGAACCGTTGATATTCAGCAGGAGAAACGGCCCCCACACTGTGCCCAGTAATACCCTGAGAAGTGTAGGGCTCATGCGAGGGTGGACGGGGTTTTCTACACTTGGGGTTTTCTACACTTGGGGTTTTCTATACTTGGGGTTTTCCCGTTTGACAAACAACCAATGAATGATTTCTCGTTTGCAATTCAAATTGAAATAATGACTAGGGCCCCCCCCCCCCCCCCCGCACGCACCTGTCGGCATATATCTGTATATACACGCTGTAGGTATGCTCAGTGCTGTGCTGAAGCAGTTTGATGGAACCTCCGACACTCGTTTAGCAGTCGCCCGATGTGCAGTGTACAAGCAGATATCTCCAGACAACCGAAAGAATCACTGGGGAAAGCGGGAAAAGCCTGATTATTATATACCCCTTTCACGTCACGATGAAGTGTCCTGATGCCATGCCCCCGAATCGGGAAGTTTAAAGGGTTAAATGCAAAATGATGTGTATATATAAACGGCTGGGGTTGTAGTGACAGGGCCATGTGACACATTGCAGAGCAGATTTGGGTGGAGGGGAGGGCTGGGCAACTCCAGTCCTCAAGGGCCACGAACAGGCCAGGTATTATTAGGGGTATCCCTGCTTCAGCACAGGTGGCTCAATCAGTGACTCAGTCATTGGCCACCTCCAATCCTCAAGGGCCATCATCAGGTCAGGTCTTCAGGATATCCCTGCTTCAGCACAGGTGGCTCAATCAGTGACTGAGCCACCTGTGCTGAAGCAGGGATATCCTGAACACCTGACTTGATGGTGGCCCCTGAGGACTGGAGTTGCCCACTCGGGTAGGGGCTGTTACATTTTGTTCTCTGTCCCCGTCCCCTCCTCTCAACTTCTCTCTTAAAAGTTTAAATAAAGGAAGATTGTAGGTCTGCTTCCCTCTCACCGGCGGTGAAGAATTTCCCCGGTACTGAGCCGTTTCCCAGGTCTCCGATGGACATAATCCGTGTCATATTAAGTTGAGCAGAAATCTCTCGTATCCATTTTTGCTAATATTTTGATAATGCGATTCCTATGTAACATTTTGTTATGATAGAATTCTATTACCTCTAGTTACAGATTCTTTTGCAGAATAAGCATTTTTATTGTCTGAGTATTTATGGTTTTAAATCTTTTCAGGTTTTTTTTTGTTTTTTTTTTTGTAAGTAAAATGGCTTTTTGGGCTAAAAGGACAAGAAAAGGGAAAAGGAACACTAAATACTGCAGTTTTTACACTGAATAAAAATGTAAAACCGATTCCTGTGATAATATATAAAAACAGTGAATGCTGACTTGCTGTAATTATTTGTAACAAAACCATTGTTTCCTCTGTTACAAGACATTTTCTTTTATATGGATAAATGGTACGTTTAATTTTGATATTATCCTTTTTAAAGGAGCATATGCTCCCCCCCAAAAAAATGTTCCCCCTGTGTGGGAAGCAGAGGGTCTCCTGAGCTGTACCCCATTCATTTCAGATAGGAGGACCACAAGGGCTAGCTCCTTATTGGCCAGCGTGGGATGATGTCACAGCTCCCTAGTAGCTGGCGTGGGATGATGTCACGGCTCGCTATTGGCCGGCATGACGTGGGACATTTAAGCCGCCACTTCAATAGCCCACACAGCCCAGTTGCAGCTGCTAGTGGCACCCCCTGCGGAGGTATGTATCTCAGGAAGCAGGGGGTCCCCGTACCTGAAATGAACGCAGCTCTGCTCCGGACACCCCCTGCTTCAATCCTGTAACAATAACAAAATATTTAAAATTGCAGGATTGCTGCTTCAAACATTGGGAAACATCCCGCACAGCGTGGTTCTGTATTCCTTGCAACGTGACTACGGAAGCAGAATCACACTGCAGCTGTATTTCTGTTTCCTCACAAAGCACACATCCCAATGTATTTGTTACTTTTTTGTTTTTTAATAGCGAGAAACTTCAGAAAAATGAACTTTTCTTTAAAAAAAAAATGCATGACATCACTGAGTGATGCTGAGATGCATGATGGGTATTAACTCTCCTTTTCCTTTCTAAATGCAGAATACATCTTTTATTTGATTTATTGTATAATTAAATAGGAGATTTTTGCAGCTGCGAAACTGGTGCAAAAAAACTGCCACAGATTTCTCAAACCAGCTATCCCATTGCTTCCCTGTGAGAGATTTTCTCCGATTACCGTAAACATTTTTATAGCCCCATTTTGCAGCAGTTTTGCAGCTTGGAAACAAGTAGAATTAGTCTGTTACCAACGTGTTTTAAAAAACTAGCTCAGGTGTGGCCAAATCCAGCCCTCAAGGGCCACCAACAGGTCAGGTTTTCAGAATATCCCATCCTCGGCACATGTGGCTCAGGCAGGGGCTCGGTCTTTGACTGAGCCCCTGATTGAGCCACCTGTGCTGAAGCAGGGATATCCTGAAAACCTGACCTGTTGGTGGCCCTTGAGGGCTGGAGTTGGCCACACCTGAGCTAGACCGTGGTGGTTATTTATTGAATGAT
>CM071578.1:9908473-10060973 GCA_036426205.1 Ascaphus truei
GTGTACTGGTGCTGTAATTTCGCCTATCGCTATTTAGTAAATAAGTCCCCATGTAATTACTACCCGTTGCGAGCAGCAGCTAAGTAGGAAAAGCATCGTGACAAATGTTTATACTTTCTTTTTACGACAAATTTGATTTCTTGGTGAAATGTTTCGCCAAACGCACAACGGGTTGTTAAAATATGTCGCCATATTAGTAGATTTCAGCGTGGAATATCAGCCGGGAGCCGGTAGGGGAAAACCGTTTTTGTAGCGCCATTATTACGGGTCGGCATTCAGCGACTCGAGCAATTGTAGAGAATTTGGCAAATAAACATAAAATTGCAATGCCCAGTAACCCAATCGCTTGCGAACTTTTTTGGCAACTTTTGTATAGTGATACACATGATAAACGCAGCACACACACGACACACAACGCACACGCTCGCAGCCACACAGGACAAAACTTTTATTCTGGGTCGGGTTTTTAGAGCAGGGTTTTCCATGTGGCTAACACCCGCTCATTGGGTACCAAAAACCCGCTCACGGAGACTCCCCCCCTCACACAAGGTAGTAACAAAGGAAGGGGGGGGGGGGAGTAAGGGATATGATACCTTTTATTGGACCATCAAGTAGTTATGAAACAAGCTTAACGGCCTATCAGGGTCCTTCATCAGGTGTGGCTCTGCTATACAACAGTGCTATACAGCAGAGTCACACCTGATGAAGGACCCTGAGAGGTGGGAAAGCCTGTAACATATCACCCACGTGTTGGACCAATAAAAGGTATCACACCCCCTCCTCCCTCTCCCTCCTGTGTTACCCCGGGGAAGGACTGACCCGGCTCCCGCCCTTCTTTGGCTTTATTGCAAATAATAAACCCTCCATTGAGAAATCTTTGCAGGATCGAGCAGACGGTCGGACACATGCGGGCAACATTGCGGCTGGCACACACTTGCGGCTACGGCACACACGGTTCTGCGGGATCGGCCCATTCTCGGCTGGACACACACTGCGCTCGGCAACACACTGCGGCTTCGGCAACACTATGCGGCTGCGGGCACCACAATGCGGCTCGGCAGCACATCGGACTCCAAACGCGGCTCGGCACCACACTGCTGCTCGCACCAACTGCGGCTCGGAAACACACATGCGGCTCGGCAAACAATGTCGGCCGGCAAACATGCTGCTCGGCACACACTGCGGCTGGACACACCTGCGGCTCGGCACACACTGCGGTCGGCATCCACATTGTCTCGGCACATCGGCGTCGGCCACACGGCGGCTCGGCACACACGCGGCTCGGCACACACGCTGACGGGCACACATGAGCCTCGGCACAGCATCGGCGGCTCGGCACACAGGGTTGCAAGGCTCGGCACACACTGCGGATCGGCACACACTGCGCTCGGCCACACTGCGGCTCGGCACCACTTGTCGGTGGGCACAACACTGCGGTCTCGGCACACAGCGGCTGGCACAACACTGCGGCTCGGCACAACATGCTGCTGTGCGACGCACACACCTGTCGGCCACACACTGCGGCTCGGACACCACATGCGGCTCGGCACACACTGCGGTCGGCACACACTGCGGCTCGGCACACACTGCGGCTCGGCACACACTGCGGCTCGGCACACACTGCGGCTCGGCACACACTGCGGCTCGGCACACACTGCGGCTCGGCACACACGCTGTGGCACACCACGGGCTCGGCACACACTGCGGCTAGGCACAACGTCTGATGGCGTCGGCAACCCTGCGGCTCGTGCACACAATGCTGCTCGCACACACTGCGGCTCGGCACATGCACGTCTGCTCGGCACCACTGCTGCTTCGCGGCACACACTGCGGCTCGGCACATCCCTCGGCACAACTGCGGTGCACGGCTCACACTGCTGCCTGGCCCACATTCGCGGATCCGGCACACACTGCGGCTCGGCACACACTGCTGCTCGGCACACCACTGGATGCTGCTCGGCATCACACGGGCTCGGCAACACACTGCGTGCTCGGCACAACTGCGGTCGGCACACAACTGAGGCTCGGGCACCACTGCTGCTCGGCAGCACACTGACGGCATCTCGGCACACACTGCGGCTCGGCCCACACTGATGCTCGGCCCAACTGCGGCGGCACACTCTCGCTGCACCACACTGCTGCTGCTGCAGGATCATCATGGAACAAGGAATATTCCGGGGTAGCATGGCCTTGCCGGTCGGTCGCTACCGATGGTTTGTTTCCGGGTCCCGTTGGGCGTATGCGCTGGGCCTAGAGAGACATCAGCAAGCCGTCAAGTGTGGGTGGTCAGGCTGAGGAGTATATTATGTGGGTGTCGGAGGTGGGTCAGGAATTAGCGGATTGGGCAGTTTCTTCCTGGGTGTGGCGGTGGCGTGAGGTGCAGGAGGGGCATCTGGACTGCGGTCAATATTGTACCGTGGCGCTGGATTGTGGGGGTTCGAAGGGGGAGTGGACTGAGGCGCTGGCATCCGGGGAGAGTTAACGTCGGGGTGGGGTCCCGTCTCGTCTTCACGGGCGTTGGGCGACTCTATGTGGTTGTGGTGGGCTGCTGGTGCGTTTTTAGTCTGGTTTCCGTCCCAAGGCCTGGTAGGGGGCTTGCCGACGGGGCTCGCTGTGCCTGTTTGGTGGCATAAAGGGGTAAGTGAAGCGAAGAAGTATGATGAGCCTTGTGCGGATGTGGGAGATTGACAGCGAGTGAGGATAATGGGCGCACCAAAAAGATCGAAGAGCCCTCCGTGGAGTGTTTTTCTCGGGGGGTCGCTGCCTGGGCCGGCGACTGCGTTGTTTGTGGGGTTCAGAGCAGCCTGGATGTTAGTAAGTGGGCGCTAAACGGGGGGAGATCGATTCGGGCCATGTGTGAACGTCTTGGACCAAGTGGGGGGGATTAGGCCTCCCGTACTCGCGGCGCCCTCAGGCGGTTGTATTGGCGCAGTTTTCGGGAGAGATGGCACAAGGGCACGCTGGCGGAGGCTATTCTGTGGCTTTGGTGGCGCTTGTGTGGATCTCCGGCGTGCGGAGGGGAGGTGCCGGCTGGGGTGCTGTAGGTGGGCGTAGTCGTTTTCGTCGGTAGGAAATCGTTCCTCCTTGGCCGTGCTCTGCAACGATGGGTGAGTGGGCGTTGTGCGGTGGGTATTTCATGCAACTTCGGCATTTCAGGGGCGGGTTTTGCCGGGCGGGCGCCGTGAGAATATGGCGTTTAGGGTGGTGTCTAGTCGTAGCTAGGGTATCAACCGGCAGAGTCGGGAGTGGTTTTTGATATTGCGCCGTTGGAGAGTGGGCGGGAATCGGGGATGGGTGGCGCTTGCTTGGTACTCGCGTGGACGTCGTAGCGAGGGGGACGAGGGGGACGTCGCTGCGCGCGCGGCTGTCGTGCACATTCTTGTAGAGTGGGTTTTGGTTCGCTCGATCTCGGGTTTGGGTGATCGGGAACCGCCCTGCCCGAGCGTTGTGTGCGCTTGGCCCACCCTGTGGCTGTTCGTCGGTTTGGTTCGAGGTTCGAACGTCCGGACCACTGATTCTGTGGGCGGTGGCTCGCCTATTAGGGCTGGACTTCGCACGTCCCCGCTTTACGATGTGCGTGAGTGTGCGCGGCGGTCCCTCTGCTGCGGGCTAAGGGTATCGGGCCTCGCGATGTTGAGGTTGTCTCCGCATGACGACCCGAACACGGGTTTCGGCTTGACTCGTTTGGAATGCATTTCGTCTCGCTTCCTTTCCGTTGTGGTCCTTAGGTTTGTGGTTCTGCTGACGAATGCGAATTGGCTGCCGTGCGCTCGGCGACAGTCGTGGGGTTAGACGTACGTGTTCGGTGGTATCGAGTTGGGAGGCGTAGGGGGAGCCTGGTCGGACACACTGACCTTCGGATTCTCCATGTGCATACGGTAAGAGGATGTTTAGGGGTTGGGGTGGGAATGTGGTCGGCGTGCCGTCAGGAGATGGTAGACTTTAAAGACCGTAGCGCAGGGGGTTGATTGCGCGGTGGTTCCGCGGTAGATCGGTTCGTTGGGTTCGTGGTAGGGTTTTAGTCGTGAAGGGTTCGGTTGAGTTGTGGGGGGGAGCTAGGGCTGATGTGCATTGTTTGACTGTATCGTTTTGGATTGTATTTGCCTCCTGGTGTGGGTTGGTGACAAATGTGTGTAGTGGGTAGCGGAGGCAGCTTAAGGGGGGTGTCCTTACGCAGTCGTGCGTGAGGTATCTGTTGTTGTTGGGTAATTAGTGGGATGGTTTATGTCTGTGGGATGGTTGAGGTCGGTGTGGATTTGGTGGCGGTCGTTGGTGTTATGGGTTAGACGGTCGTGACCTAGGGCTTGGGGGAGGGAAGGTGGTCCCTTGCCCGGATCTTATGGGCGTGGCGCTTCGTTGGGGATGCTTGTTGTGGATCGGGGGTGGTGTGTGAGTGCTGTGAGTTTTTGGTTATGTAAGGGGGTGGGAGGGGGGTAATGGTTTGGAGTGTCGCCTTTAAGCGGATTCTCGGAGATATAATTTATGCGGACGGTTTGGGGGGGGTATTAAGCAATTGCTTTGGAGTGTGAAGGAAAGGTGGGAAGGATGGATTGTTTTGTGTTTTTTCGGTTACGTGGGGATGGATGGTCCGGGGGGGTGTGGGGGTATTAGTTTTATGTTGCATGGTAGGGTGACGATTAGAATGGGGGGTCTGGTTGTTGTTCAACTTACGTATTCTACATAAAAAACCCCTATAAACAGGTCCAGTTGTTAAGAATTTATTTACCTTGCTTTAAGATCAGGGTGGTTCCCCGGTCACATCGAGGCCCAGTTTTAGGTTCCGGTGGTCTCATTTTTATTTCATACTAGAGATCCAGCTTTCAGTCACATGTTGTGGCTTACAATCTTTTATGGCTGTTCTTCTGAATTGGTGGGCAAGGTTGGTAGAGGTTTGGTGGCTTATAAGTATTAGGGGGTGCTCGTCGTCAAGCATAGCCGGTGATATTAGCATTGGGGGAAAGGGGTGAAGTTGTGGTGGGCTGGTTTTGGGGCGGTGTTCTGTGGGGGATAGGGCGGATGGGGAGTGTAGGATGAGGGAGGTTGGGTATGATGTATAGAGTTTTAAACATAAATGGTGGGTCGCGACACTTGCACGGGCCACTTGCTTTACCAAAATTGCTCTGGGTTTAGCCAGCAGTCCCCCCCCACTTACGCTTCTAAGATTAAAAGAAATGTGTGACGGCGATTCCGCCCCTGCTGGTCTCCGAAGCGATCTTTGAGATAATAGAGTCGGGAAATGGTCAGAGAAGGAAATAAGTACATTATATTCAGGACAAAGGTTTTGGGAATGGAGGAGGGTATTGGGTGTATATGTAATTTATGTAGTGTATCCAGCTCCTCTGCGGACTTTCTTCCGCACGTTGATATTGGGGGAGGGGGTGAAAGGTGATAAGCTCCCCCACTTTGCGGCCAGCTTCCAGATATGCTCTACCGGTCCCGTGGCGCAACCCCCTCCGGAGCCCATCCTCCCTGTGCCACCAATTGCCACACCTCCGTCTCCGGGCAGCATGTGGGATTACTCGTGGGTGCGCAGGGAGAGGGGATAAGGCGTACTGTTGGCGCCAAGGGATTGGATAAGTGCACCCCATCCCAAGTGTCTTAAGGTCTCCTACCACCCAAGTGGTCCTCAGGATCCCCCTACCTCCCATGCCACCCAGGTGTCCCAGGTCCCCACTCCCACCCACCACAAGTGTACCTGGCCCGCCGTCACAATCCCACCGCAAGTGTCCCTTGGCGCCCTCACACCCAACCCAGTTGTCACCCTGGCCGCCTCCCGACGCCACCCGTGTCACCCTGTGTCACACGCACATATTCTTCCTACGACAAGTTTTTTTTTTGGGTGTTGTACTAGGGACCATCACACTCCAAACTGTCTCACATGTGGCCCTGGCCCCCTTCCTCACTCTGCATCCCATTATGTGTCCCTGGTCCCTCGTATCCAACACAACAACGGTGTTCCCTGGCCCCCTCTCCACTTTTTCTACCTAAAGGTGCCTGGCTTGGCTCCTGTCTTCTGTTGTGCGCGAGTTTTGAGGAGGTGGTGCGGGGGGTGTTTGAATATGGGGGGGGCGCGTCAAGTTGTGGGGTGAGGGGGCTCCGGTGGTGGGCCCGTGGGGCCGGGCCGATATGCGCTTTGCGGGGGAGCGCTTCTAATAGGGGGGCCTTTAGGCGTTGTACATTTATAGGAATTAAATTTCCACTTCACTATGGGTACTCTCTGGCCCCTCTCCTCTCCAACCCTCCCTCCGGATAGTGTCGCCTGTGCCCCCTAAGTTGTCCTGGGCACCCCCTGTCTCCTTACCTCCAACCCACGTGTCCCTGGCAACACCCTCCCACTCTACCCAAGTTTGTTCCCTTTGCCCGTCTCCCACCCACCCTAAGTGGAGTTCTCCTTGACCCCTACCACCCACCAAGTGACCCTGGCCCCTCGTTCCTCCCACCGCACGCAAAAGTGGCCTGGCCCCCTCATCCCACCTCACCGCTAAGTGTCCTGGCCCCTCGAAGTGTTTGCCCCTTTGGCGCCCTGCCCTCCCACCCACCGTTGGGGGTCCTGGCCCTTGCGCCCCCATTCCTCAAGTGTCCCTGGTTCCCCCTCCCTCCCATCCCACCCAAGGGTGTCCCGTGGCCTCCCTTCCCTCCCATCCCAGCACCATAGTGTACCCTGGCCTCCCTCCGTCCCTACGCCTCATCACCCACCCAAGTGTCTCCTGGCCTCCTCCCTCTTGTTCCCAACCATCCAAGTTTGTCTCCTGGCCACCTCCTTTTTCCACCACCTTAAGTGTCCCTGGCACCTAAAGACCTAACCACCGCACCCCTAAGTGTCCCTGCCCCATAATAGAGGGGGGGAGGGAGTATAGAACAGCCCTTACTTGTGTTACAGGAGGGGTGCGCATACTGGGGGGGGGGGGGGGAGAGAGGGGGGGAGGGGGTATAGAACAGCCCTTACTTGTGTTACAGGAGCTGCTCAGCACCTGGGAATTAAATCCTTATGTATTGAGCTCCCTCTAGTGGTGACAAAAATAAATAAATCACTAACAATTTTTTGCATCACTTTTGTCACTTGTTTATCTTTCCCCATTATCTCTTAGCATACAGTGCTTCCAGTGCAGCCAAGGATTCTGGGTAATTACATGCAAATGAGCACAGTGTGTCACGTTTTACATCTTATTCATTTTAACATGGGGACCTATAAGTAGGTAAGGCACTGCCTTGGGATGGCATGTGTCGGGGGGCGTCGAAAGGGAGCGAGTAACAGCACTGCTGCTTTTCTAGTTTTAACTATATGTTGGATTGAAACAGGGGGTCTCTGGAGCTCAACCCCGTTCATTTCAGCTCCGGGAACCCTTGTGCTTCATAGATAGTTACCGGTCTCCTGCTCAGGTTTAAAGCCCCGGTCACATGGGCCAATAGAAAACCGCCTATGTCACGGCTTCCTATTGGCCCATATAATGCGAGAGCTAAACCTGAGCAGGAGATACCAGCCCCCCTAAGGAGGGGAGTATCTCAGGAAGCAGGGGGGCCCCAGAGCTGAAATTGAAGTTAACACGGTTCAGCTCTGGAGACCCCCTGCTACCTACCGGGGGGGGGGGGGGGCACAAAAAGAAAAGTATGCGCAGTCCCAACAAGAATCCCTCTGTATCCAGAAAGCGATGGTATCCCTCTGCTGCTTCCACTCTGCCGTGATCAGCGGGCTTAAACCGGAACACATACACAAAAAGGAAGCGCAAAAAAAGGAAAAAACATCCGTCAAGATTAATAAAAAAAACTTTATAAATGGACTCAATATTACACACTAAAAATCACATAAAACATTATACATGATACAATGTGTGGATCCTAGTAGACCCAATAACCCACACAGTCTAAGCACTAATGGGGGGTTCCCAAACCACAGAACTACAGATGGACTTGTTCAGGGTATAAATAGATGTTGCTGTTTACATATGAAAGGGAACGCACCCGTGCAAGGCTGGCGAGTATCCGCAACTTGTTGGGCTTCCGTCGTCACGTCCCCTCCCCACTGCGTGATGACGTCACCTCCTATGCGTTTCGCGTCATATGACGCTTCTTCGGGAGGTAGGGGGGGGGGAGGAAGTATCCTTGGGGGAAAACATTTTTTGGGTGATTTTTTTTCACTTGTGGGGGAGGGGGGTCCCTAATAGTGTTTGCCTAAGGACGGCCCATCAGCTAGGATGGACCTGCCTATAAGCTCGTGCCTGCTGTATTACACAGCTTACCCTACTCACAGTCAGCGGTCTCAACCTTTTGGGTTAGGTTAGTTATACTGGCTCTGCAAAGTGAATCTGGGATAGGTTTCACCCACACATGAAATAAGTTATGGTGGTCCAAAAAAAAGTGACAAAAAAAATCTCCACCGTACAGCAAATAAAAATATTACTTGTGAGCACATTGACGTCTCAGGTCTGCACCCCTGCCCTTCCCCATTATCTCTTAGCAGACAGTGCCTACTGTATGGACATGATTATATAATATGTACACACACACACACATACTTCTTGGACAGGTGATTTTGATTCCCTTTTCTTCCCAATTCAATATCTTGAACAATTCTTCGACCCAGGTACATGCTGCAACATTTCAGTGACATTTCTGCAGAAAGACTAATGGCCCATCGGATTAACACAGCAGGGTTCCCCGGCAGACACATTCAGTTTAAGTGTTGCAGTGAGAAGCTTTGCTGACGCGGTGTCTCCCTGCCGCACTCCCTTGCTGATCCTGATCTTGCTTGTATCGTAATGTAATCTAATGGTTGTCACGTACATGTTTCTTAGCATACCAATATGCGTCTTCAACTCTATGATTTCTTAATGCATCTAAAACCGCTGAGGTGTAGAGAGAATCAAATGCTTGTGAATAATTTCTGAACACAGATGTAATCCCCTGTGTGATGCAATCAACGCACTCGCACTTCCCCCTGGCAGGTTCCTCTCCCATGTGTTATGACTGTTAATGGACATGATAGCAAACAATGGTAACGGCTGTGGAAGAGGAGGGACTAAGAGGGGCGGCCATGATGAAGGCAGATCTGCGCGAACCTGAGTGCTATCGGGTTTGTCCGAGCATTGCGGAGTGTATACGTGGCAGTAGGATCAGAGGATCGCGATCAGGACGTGACCGGGAGATGGAGTGCCGTCGGAGGGGGCCCCGCTGTGGCAGCAGAGCACAGCGGTGCCGAAGCACCCTTTTCGAAGTACAGGCCTGCAACATTTAGTACACAACAAGCGCCCACAGTGTCCCGGCACCATCACAAAGCCAATATACCCAGGATTGGGTGGTAATCAGTAAATACTGATCGAGCCACCTGTACTGAAGCAGGGACCGTTTGAGCCACCTGTGCTGAAACTGGGACCAATTGAGCCACCTGTGCTGAAGCAGGGATATGTATATTTGCAATGGTTCTAGTAATTGGAGGGTGCAGAATACAAGTACTTTGCATTGCATGATATTATATTGCACTGCGCTGTATGATATTATATTGCACTGCGCTGCATTGTATGATATTATATTGCACTGCGTTGTGTGACAACCACATCACGTTGAGGTCCCTTTTATCCCAAATAAAGCCAGAAACACAGTACTTCTATTTACGTGGGGTTTATTTATAGGGGTTAAGTAACGTATTCGCAGGCCCACTGTCCCTTTAAGAAAACCAAACCAAAATAAAAAGCATAAATAAAAAACCTATCCCAGTCAGGGATCTAACTTACTTCTTCAGCCCTGTCTATCGGGCAGCCAGCTAAGCCAGTTCCCACCCCAAAACATGCCCTGGCATAGGCAACAAAGAAACAGCACAGTCTTTGGTCATATTGTAGCAATAAAGGGTTTGCTTATCTTAATCCATCTGGCGATGTCCCTGCTTCAGCACGGCTCTCTCAGCAGTGTCTCTCACTGTCTTCCAGCTTCTTTACACTGCTTCAGCACCGCTCCCTCAGCAGCTTTTCTCACTCGATGCCAGCTTCTTTACACTGCTTCAGCACGGCTCTCTCAGCAGTGTCTCCCACTCTTTACCAACGTCTTTAACCAGCCCCTGGTAGCTGGGGAGCCCCTTCTGCCTCCCTCCTTCTCTGAGGGAAAATCGGTCAGTCTCTCTCACTGGCTTTCTGAGTCAGGCTCAGCTTGTGACCAAACACTTCCTTGTTTTTCAGGAGGAGATTCTGCTTTGTATATTATATTGCGCTGCGCTGCTTTGTATGATATATTGTACTACGCTGCATGATATTGTATTGTATTGCACTGCACTGCATTGTATGATATTATATTGCACTCATGATATTGTATTGCACTGCATTTTATGATATTGTATATTATATATTACTAGCTGAGAGACCCGGCGTTGCCCGGGATGTAATGTTCCCGCTCCTGTCTCTCCTCCCCGCTCTCTGTTTGTCCCCCGTTCACATCAATCCAGTCCCCCTCCTTCCTTTACAGCTCCGTTCCCCCCCTTTACAGCTTCATGCAGTGTGTGTGTGCGTCAGTCATTGTGTGTGCGTCAGTCAGTCAGTCACTGTGTGTGTGTATGCGCGTGCGTCAGTCAGTGTGTGCGTGCGCGTCAGTCTGATGCACAAACACAAACACACACAGACTGACGCACACACACACAGTCAGTGTGTGCGTGTGTGTGTGCCTCAGTCAGTGTGTGCGTGCGTGCGTGTGTGCCTCAGTCAGTGTGTGCGTGCGTGCGTGTGCGCCTCAGTCAGTGTGTGCGTGCGTGTGCGCCTCAGTCAGTGTGTGCGTGCGTGTGCGCCTCATCATGTGTGCGTGCCGTCAGTCCGTGTGTGCGTGCGCGTCAGTCATTGTGTGTGGCGTGCGTCAGTCAGTCGTATTGTGTGTGTTGTGTGTGTGTGTGTGTGTGTGTGTGTGTGTGGTGTTGGTGTAGTGCGTCAGTCTGTGTGTGTGTTGTGCGTCAGTTAGTCAGTCGTGGTGTGTGTGTTGTGTGTGTGTGTGTCAGTCAGTGTGTGTGTGTGTGCGTCAGTCAGTGTGTGTGTGTGTGCGTCAGTCAGGGTGTGTGTGGGTGCGTCATTCAGGGTGTGTGTGTGCGTGCATCAGTCAGTGTGTGTGCGTGCGTCAGTCAGGGTGTGTGTGCGTGCGCTATCAGGGGTGTGCGTTTGTGCGCCAGGGTGTGCGTGCGTGCGTCATCCATGTGTGTGTGTGTGTGCGTCATTCAGGGTGTGTGCCGTGCGTGCGTCATCGGGGTGTGTGCGTGCGTGCGTGCGTCAGTCGTGTGTGTACGTGGTCAGTCAGGGTGTGTGCTTGCGGCTGTCAGGGGTTTGGTGTCGTGCATCAGTCAGTGTCTGCGTGCGTGCGTCAGTCAGTCATGTGTGTGTGTGTGTGTGTGTGTGTGTGTGTGTGTGTGTGTGGTGTGTGTGGTGTTTGTTTGTGCGTCAGTCAGTGTGTGTGTGTGCGTCAGTTAGTCAGTGTGTGTGTGTGTGTGTGTGTGTGTGTGTCAGTCAGTGTGTGTGTGTGTGTGTGTGTGCGTCAGTCAGGGTGTGTGCGTGGCGTCATTCAGGGTGTGTGTGTGTGCGTGCATCAGTCAGTGTGTGTGCGTGCGTCAGTCAGGGTGTGTGTGCGTGCGGCTATCAGGGGTTGTGTGCGTGTGGCTGCCAGGGTGTGCGTGCGTGCTTCAGTCCATGTGTGTGTGTGTGCGTCATTCAGGGTGTGTGCGTGCGTCAGATGGTGTGCTTGCGTGCGTCAGTCGTGTGTGTGCGTGCGTCAGTCAGGTGGTGTGCTTGCGGCTGTCAGGGGTTGTGTGCGTGCATCAGTCAGTGTCTGCGTGCGTGCGTCAGTCAGGGGGCGTGTGCGTGCGTCAGTCAGGGGGTGTGTGCGTGCGTCAGTCAGGGGGTGTGTGCATGCGTCAGTCAGGGTGTGTGTGCGTGCGGTCCAGGTCAGGGGTGGTTGTTTGTGCGTGCGTCCAGTATGGGGCTGAGGACGTGGCGTGTTCGTGCGCGGAGGCAGTTCGGTGTGTGCTGTGCACTCAGTCCTGGTGGCTGTTGTGTGGGTGCGTCAATTCAGTAAGGGTTTGTGTGTGTGCGCGTGGCAGTCAGTCATGCTTGTGTGTGCGTCATGTCCTTAGTGTGTGTTTCAGGTCGCAGTAAGTATGGTGTGTTCCCGAGTTGTTGTGCGTTAGTCAGGGTGGTGTACGCGCTCAGGTGTGCGCGCGCCATCAGTAGTTGGTGTCAGCAGTCAGTGTGTGGGTGTTGCGCGTGGCAGCAAGTGTATGTGGGTGCCCGATGTCATGTGTGGTGTGAGCCAGTGTTTCAGGCATTCGTCGGTGCGCTCATGTCGTGCGCAGTCTATGTGTGTCTCAGCACTCTGTGTTGCCGCGGTCAGTCATTGTGTTTGCGTGCGTCAGTCAGTGTGTGTGCACCGTCATCAAGTGGGTGGTGCGCGTCAGTCAGTGTGGGTGTTGTGCGCGCGCGTACATCTCATTGTGGTGTGTTGGCGTGCTTCAGTCAGGGTGTGGTGTGTGGGGTGGTGTGTGGTTCGTCGTGTGTTCAGTCAGTCGTGTTTGTCAGTCAGTGTGTGGTGTCAGTCAGTGTGGGTTCGGTTCAGTCGTTGGCAGTGCAGTGTGTGTTAGTCCAGTTTGTTGTTGTTGTTTGTGTTGCCCCCCCCCCTCTCTGCTTTTTCCTCTGCCGCTCCTGGAAGGGGGTGGGTTGAGGGGAGTGAAGGGGGATAGTACCTGTTTGCGCACAGCCGGTGGAAAAAAAAACTTCCACCCCGCCGCGGGGGGGGGGGGGAGGTTCCTCCTTGCGCCACCCGGTGCTCCCCGCCGGCTCATTCGGCGGGAGGGGTGGGGTTCTCTGTTTTTGTTTTTCTTCCTGTCTTTGGTTGTTGTTTGCCTATCCTCCTTCTTCAATACGCTGTCCCCGTCTGAGCGCACATTCCCAGGATAAGAGTCCGAGTGGGGCAGCGCGGCGTGTGGAGGGGGCTCGTTCGGATTGTCTGGCGTGTGTATAGAGGTTGAAGTTGTGTAGGCCGTTGGCCGCCGGTTGGTAGGTCTGGGTGTTTTGCGCGGAGTGTGGTGGTGGTGGTGATTTGCAGTGAGGGGATGGCTGGGTTTGCGGTTAGGGGGGGGTTGGCGGTGAGGGGGGTGGGGGGGGTTTTCGGTGAGGGGGAGGCTGGTGTTTGCGGTGAGGGGGGGTAGGGGTTTGCGGTGAGGTGTGGCACAGGTGGTGTGTGAGACCACGTGTAGCCCACACCAAAGAGATATCGCGCGCCACGTGAGCCTAGTTTCGTTTGGCCTATGCATTGATCCCTTGCGCATAGGCCATCTCTCTTTTGCCCGTCTCTAGGTCAGGGGTTATCCCAAGGTATTCAACGAGGCACGCATAATTCACATGGTCTATGCCCCTATTATATACAGGGAGACACAGTTATATTGCACTGCCAACTTTGTATGTTATATTGCACTGCATTGTATGTTATAGTGCACTGCATTGTATGTTATAGTGCACTGCATTGTATGTTATAGTGCACTGCATTGTATGTTATATTGCACTGCATTGTATGTTATATTGCGCTGCATTGTATGTTATATTGCACTGCATTGTATGTTATATTGCACTGCATTGTATGTTATATTGCACTGCATTGTATGTTATATTGCACTGCATTGTAATGTATATTGCGCGACAGTGTGTTTATATTCGCTGTATTGTCTGTTATATTGCGCTGCATTATGTTATATTGCCTGCATTGTCATGTTAATTGCCTGCTTTGTATGTTATAATTGCACTGTCATTGTATTATATGCTGTATTATTTGCTGCTCTATGTTATGTTATAATTGCACTCTGCATTGTATGTTATGTGCACTGCGCTTGTATGTTATAATAATGCCTGCAGTTGTATGTTATATGCACTGTCATTGTATTGATTGTTATTGCAGTGTGCATGTGTATAGTTGGCTGCATTGTTGTTATATTGCGTCATTTACATGCATTGTATGTGTTATTGCACTGCACTTTGGTTGTATATTGCACTGCAAGTTGTAATTGTAGTTATATTTGCGCGCACTGTATGTTATATTGCGCTCAGCTTGTATGTTTATATTGCGCTGCATTGTGTGTATAATGCACTGCTTGTATGTTATATTGTCAACTGGCATTTGTATGTTATTTCATTACTCCTGCGTTGTATGTTATATTGCACTTGAATTAGCACTCATGTATGTTATATTGCAGCTTGGCATTGTATGTATATTGCGCTGCATGTATGTTTTTGTCTGCTCTGTATATGCACTGCAATTGTTGTTATATTGCACCTGTGCCCTTGTTGTAATTGCACTAGCTGTGAATGGATAGTTATATTGCCTATAAAGTTTATATTAGCGCTGCATGAGTTATTGCTATGGATTCATATTGCGCTGCATTGTATTGTTATTGGCGCTGCATTGTATGTTATATTGCGCTGCTTGATTATTAGTGGCTGCATTAATTCAAGCCGCATTGTATGGTGATAGGGATGTTTGCGTGATTCGGGTCGTTAGCGCTGCAGTGTATGTATTTGCCTCTTGTTGTATAACGCTGTCGTGATTTTTTCGCAATGTCTTGATTGCATGTTGTATGTTAATGACGCTGCTTTTGTTATGCAATGCATGTATGTTATTCCGCTTGAATTACTGCCATTGTGCTTTTTGCGCTGCTGTGATTATCATTTCGCATTGTTGTATATTGCGCCATAGTGTATGTTAAATCGCTGCCTTGTAATGCTTTATTTGCGCTGCATTGGTATGCTGGTTTGGCGTCATGCTCTTGTTAGGTAGTTCGCTGAAAGTTGCTGTTGAAGCTTGCTATGTGTTCAGTATGGTGGGGGTGGGGCCTTGGAGATGGTATGTATGGCGGCATTGTATGTATAGTGGCGCTTGATTTGTAGTTATTTACGGATTATTGCGATTCCTGGCATTGTATGTTATATGGTTTCGCTCCATTGTCGTTTAGAGTTGCGCTGCATTGGTTGTTATATGCGCGCAATGGCGCAGTTATGTCGGCATTTATGTATGCGCCGCATTGTTGTTAATATTGTCGCGCTGTATGTTTATGATTGCGCTGCATTGTATGTTATTAATGCGACTGCATTGTATGTATAATTGCCTGCAGATTTGTAGTGTTATATTGCGCTGATGTGTTGATGGTTATACCAGTTTGTTCACGCTGGCATTGTTGTTTAATTGCCTGCATTGTCATAGTTTATATTGCCTGCATATTCATGGCTTGGTATATTGCGCTGCATTGTAAATGTTTTTATAATTGCGCTGCATTGTAGTTTATATTGCGCTGCAATTGTATTATATTGCGCTGGCATTGTGTGTTTTATCTGCATTGCCTGCAAATGTTATGTTGCGCTCGATATCGCTATGTTTATATTGCGCTGCATTGTATGTTACATATTGCGCTTCATTGTATGTTTAATATATTGCGTATTGAGTATCCGCTGCATTGTATGTTTATATGCGCTGCAACTTGTATGTTAGATTGCCTGCATTGTAGTATTGTGGCTTATATTGCTAGTCTGCATGGTATGGTTATATATGCGCTGCATTGTGTAGTTTAACATTGCACTGCATTTGTATGTTATCATTGCGCTGCATGTGTATGTTATATTGCGCTGCATTGTATGTTTTTATGCCTGCATTTGGTTTTAGTCTTGCGCTGGCTTGTATGTTTAGAGTTGGCGCTGCATTGTATGTTATATTCGCTGCATTGTATGTTATAACTTGCGCTGCATTGTGTAGTTATATGCTGCATGTATGTTATATGCGCTGCTTGTGGAATGCACTCTTGTAATCGGTCAGTCAGGGGGTGTGTCGCTGCTTTTTGGTATGTTATATATTTTCTGAGTCCTCGCGGTCAGGTTGAGTCAGTTATATCTTGCGCTCTCGCATGTGTGTCATAATTGTAATGAGATGTATTAGATTGCGCTGCATTGTTAGTGTTTATATTGCGCTGCATTGTATAGGTTGATGTTTCACTGCATTGTATGTTATAGTTGCGCATGCAATTGTATGTTATTGCGCTGCATTGTATAAGTTTATATTGCGCTGCATTGTGTTATATTGCGCTGCATTGTATGTTATATTGCGCTGCAGTATGTTATTGCGCTGCATTGAATGTTATATTGCGCTGCAATTGTATGTATATTGCGCTCATTGTATGTTAATTGCGCTGCATTGTGTTATATTGCGCGCTAGTAGTGCAATTTGTTTATGTTCATTGATGTTATATTTGCGCTGCAATTTGTGCTATGTGCTTAATTGCGCTGCATTGTGTTTATGTGCGCTTCATTATGTTATATGCCGCTGCATTGTATGTATATTGCGCTGCATTGTATGTTATCATTGCACTGCACGTATTGCCATAGTTCTTATTGCGCTGCATTGTAATATTTATATTGCGCTGCAATTGTGTTAGATTGCTCTGCATTGTAATTTATATTTCGACTGCATTGTGTTTATATTGCCTCTTGTATGTTTATTGCGCTGCATTGTGTTATATGCGCTGCAATTGTAATGTTATATGCCTGCATTGTATGTTATTGCATCTGGGCATTGTATGTTTATCATTGCGCTGCATTGTATTTATATTGCCTGCATTGTATGTTATATTGCGCTGCCTGTAATGTTTAGTTGCGCTGCATTGTATGATTGAGGTTACTATTGCAACTGCATTGGAGGTTATATTGCGCTGCATTGTATGTTATATTGCGCTGCATTGTATGTTATTATTGCGCTGCATTGTATGTTATATTGCACTGCATTGTATGTTATATTGCGCTGCATTGTATGTTATATTGCGCTGCATTGTATGTTATATTGCGCTGCATTGTATGTTATATATGCGCGCATGTGTTATATTTGCGCTGCATTTGTTAATGTTATATTGCGCTTCATTTGTATGTTATATTGCGCTGCTTGTATGTGTATATTGCACTGCATTCGTATTTGCTGCATGTATTAGTATGGCGCTGCAGTTATGTTATATTGCGCTGCATTGTGTTATATTGCGCTGCATTGTATGTTATAATTGCGCTGCATTGTATGTTATATTGCGCTGCATTGTATGTTATATTGCGCTGCATTGTATGTTATATTGCGCTGCATTGTATGTTATATTGCTCTGCTGCATTGTATGTTTATTGCGCTGCATGTGATTTATATTGCGCTGCATTGTATGTTATATTGCGCTGCATTGTATGTTATATTGCGCTGCATTATGTTATATTGCGCTGCATTGTATGTTATATTGCGCTGCATTGTGTTATATTGCGCTGCATTGTATGTTATATTGCGCTGCATTGTATGTTATATTGCTGCTGTAGTTTATTGCCTGCATTGTATGTATTTGCGCTGCATTGCAGTTTATACTATTGCACTGCATTCATTGTATGTTAGATTGCGCTGCATTGTTGTTATATTGCGCTGCATTGTACGTTTTATTGCGACTGCATTATGGTAGTTATGTTACGCTGATTGTATGTTTATGCGCTGCATTGTATGTTATATTGCGCTGCATGTATGTATATTGCGCTGCATTGTAAATGTTATATTCTGCATGTTATGTTAATTGCGCTGCATTGTAGTTATTTGCGCTGCCTGTAGTTATATTGCGCGCATTGTATTTTATATTGCGCTGCATTGTATGTTATATATTGCGCTGCATGTATGTTATATTGCGTCATGATCTGCTTATATTGCGCTGCATTTGTATGTTATATTGCCTGCATTGTATGTTATATTGCGCTGCATTGTATGTTATATTGCGCTGCATTGTATGTTATATTGCGCTGCATTGTGTTATATTGCACTGCATTGTATGTTATATTGCACTGCATTGTATGTTATATTGCGCTGCATTGTATGTATATTGCGCGCATTATGTTATATTGCGCTGCATTGTGTATGTCTATTGCGCTGCATTTGTAATGTTATATTGCGCGCATTCATTTATGTTATATGCCACTTGCATTGTATGTTATATTGCACTGCATTGTATGTTATATTGCACTGCATTGTATGTTATATTGCACTGCATTGTATGTTATATTGCGCTGCATTGTGTTATATTGCACTGCATTGTATGTTATATTGCACTGCATTGTATGTTATATTGCACTGCATTGTATGTTATATTGCGCTGCATTGTAGTATATTGCATCGTGACCTTGTATGTATATTGCACTGCATTGTATGTGTGTCGTCGTAGGGGGGTGCCCTGCGGAGGGTGTCTTGGGTTAGTTATAGTTTGGCACTGCATGGAGGGTTATGAGTGCGCTTGCAGGCCCCCCTCTGTAATGTTATACCTGGCCACGGCCTTGTGCTTTTCTACTTGTCGATCGTGCAGTGGTAGGTGGTATATTGCACTCATGCGATGGTAGGGTCTTAACCTGTGGCCTGCAGTGGAGGTGTATAACTATGCACGCATGGTATGGTATATTGCACATCTAGCAATTGTGAGGGCTGAGGAGGCGGCTGCCGTCAGTGGGGTGCTGGCAGAGAAGGAATCGCTGAAGCCGGAAGAAGACGTTGTGCATACTGTTTATTCTGCTGAGCGATTGTTAAGTGGGGATCATTGCTGCCCGAGGAAAGGGTTGATTAATTGCATGCAGCGTGATGTTGTTTGATGCAAAACCCCGGCAGTGAGGATATTAAAGCCACTACTGTCTGAATGATTTGAAAATATTAATTTTCATCCCATTTTACTATACTGATTTCTGCTCTTTTAACCTGTTGCAGCACAGAGATAAAAACACTTTTTTTTTTTTTGTTTGTTTTTAACATCTTCGGTGCCGGAGCGGCCTGCAAAGCGGCCAGGGGCGCTCAATTCTAGTTCTCAAGACTCCCCAACAGGTCAAGTTTTAAAGATATTCCTGCTTCAGCACAGGTGGCTCAATCAGTGGCTCAGTCTTTGACTGGATATCCGTGCTTCAGCATTTTGGACAATGGGTTAGACCAGGGGTGGGCAACTCCATGGTCCTCCAGGGCCACCAACAAGTCAGTTTTTCAGGATATCCCTGCTTCAGCACAGGTGGCTGAATCAGTGGCTAAGTCTTTGACTGGATATCCCTTCTTCAGCACAGGTGGCTCAATCAGTGGCTAAGTCTTTGACTAGATACCGTGCTTCAATCAGTGACCGAGCCACTGATTGAGCCACCTGTGCTGAAGCAGGGATATCCTGAAAAACCTCACCTGTTGCGGGTGTCTGGAGGACTGGAGTTGTGCACCCCTGCCATAGACTACTCTGCCAAAGGGTTAATCCCAGACAGGTCTCACACTGAATAAAGTCCTCTGCTGCATCTTTAACCCTTTGGCACTAAAGGGGCAGTCTTAGGGAAGGAGGGAACCCCCCCCCCCCCCCCCCCAGTTATGGGTTTAAGCAGCATTACCCAGTCCTATGGAAATGACAGCGCTACACGGGCACATCGTGTCCATCTGCACACACGGGACTTTGTACAATAGCCTGGATCAGCAGGGACACACACAGCAATTAGCAAGAAGCAAGAAGATAATGGCAAAGTCTCTAATGTGCTGTGTGAGATAGCACCCTGCAGAACGTAACGTGATCACAAAGCAGCCTCTTCTAGTTACGAAGCCGCCTCGATACATGCAGAGGGATTTTCTAACCAGTCGCTTACTGTGAGAAGGAGTTAGGAAGACGGTAATAGCAAGAACAAACAAGAGAAGGCAATAAAGGGCTGCTGCATTATAAAGGGGTGCTAAGTATGCCTGCACACTTCCAACAATCTTGCGTGCCTTCTTTTTAGGGCGTGAAGTCTTCGAGCTGCAAAATGGGGGGGAACGACCCGTACACAAAACAGCACCAGAGTTACCAAAGCTAAGGGATCTGAGTGAGCAATGTATGTAAATCTTTATTTTTATAGCGCCATCGAGGTACATAGCGCTTCCCGGCCGCAATACACGGGATATAATAATATAACACGTAGTGGGAATCAGTACTTCAGGCATGAAAGCAACAAGAGGAATAGGAGTCACTGCTCCGAAGAGCTTACAATCTAAGTGGGGAGAACGTACAGAGACAGTGTTCTGGTAAGTGCGTCTGCAAGGGGTCAAGGTCGATGTAAGAGGTGTATAGTATCAGCCACGGATCTACTCTTATGCTTCGTTACAGAGGTGGGTTTTAAGAGGGGTCTTAAAGGTGGGTAGAGAGGGTGCTAGTCGGGTATTGAGAAGAAGGGCATTTCAGAGGTGCGGGGCAGTCAGTGAGAAAGGTTTAAGGCGGGAGAGGGATTTAGACACAAAAGGGGTAGAGAGAAGACATCCTTGAACAGAAAGCGAGAGTCGGGATAGTGTATAGTGAGAAATTAGGGCTGAGATGTAAGGAGGAGCAGAAGAGTGTAAAGCTTTAAAAGTGAGGAGGAGAATTTTGTAAGTAATACTGGATTTAATAGGAAGCCAGGAGAGGGATTTCAGCAGGGGAGACGCCGAGACAGATTTAAGAGATAGTAAAGTGAGTCTGGCAGCAGCGTTTAGGATAGATTGTAGGGGAGACAGGTGAGAGGCAGGAAGGCCAGACAGCAGGAGGTTACAGTAATCAAGATGGGAGAGAATGAGGGCCTGAGTCAGAGTTTTAGCAGTAGAGCCACACAGCAATTCAAGTTTTCCTTTGCAGTTCTGTTTTACTGTTATTTGTCCCAGTTTTGGAGCAGAGGTTTTAGTATAGAACCCACGCCCCCCCCAAAAAAAATCCATATTATTTTAACGCCTACCTGCCCGGCTCCAAGGGAGTGTACAGCTGTGTGTTTGATGTCAGTCTCTCAGGGTTATTACCACAATTCAGCAAGCGTTTCTGGCGGCTGGGCATGGCTCTCTCAGATGGTGTTCAGGATACTAAAGAAGGGCACCCGGAGTTTTATAGTTTAACGGAAAAATAAAGTTTATTAAATATGTAGTCCTGTGTAATTTTGGGGTTACATGTGTTTCTCCTCCTGTGCAATAATCCCTGTTAAAGGACAGGTTTGCCAGGAGTAATCATGGGGTTTGCCCTCACCTCCTGTGCTGTGTATTATTCAGTGAAAGAAGTGACATCGGACTCTGTGTCCACTAACAGTGACACAGGGGTGGTGCCTACTGAAGCTATATAATATGCAACACTTCCTGAATTTAGTGTGTGTGCCTCACCATCTGAGTGAGGTGAGTCTGTCCAGCAACCTGTCAGGGCTCTGGCAGTGTTTGTGGACCTCCCTTCAGGGAGTGGTGTGGACGACTATACCTCTTACTTCATTAGGGAGTAAGGGAAGAGCTAGACCTGCTTTCAGTGCCCTTGACTGGGAGTGTAAGGTCAGGGACTTCCTTTGGGTTGGCAACCTGAGATGAGTGGCTAGAAGACCGGCCACTATGATGGGCGGCTGTCCATGCGTGATGACAATAAAGGATGCCAAAGAAAGATATCACTTCTGTCCTGTGTGTGGAGTCACTGAGGAAGAAGGTGCACATAGAGGTTCTCTTTCAGAGACTCCTCCCTACTACGCTGGGGGTCTGGAAGAGATGGAGGCGCTGTACCATGAGTGAGTATAACTCAGCATTACCTCATAAGCCAGTCCTGATGCCATTCCCCATAATACCATGCCAGGTAACAGGGGTAAGAGTCCACATAGGGGGGGTAATATGAGATTGGCCCGGGCAAACACCATTACAAATAGATGATACTTTCACTTCCTCACAGGTGGTAATGAGGAGGCACATACTTTAATACAGTTGTAAATAATTGGTTATTAACCTAAAAGACAATTAAAATCTACACCATGTATTCTATTCCAGTTCTGATAGCTATTAGCTTGGGGCATATGTCCTTAAAACTCCCTAGAACTTACTCTGCATCATTGATACCCCTTACACAGTTGTTCTATTACTAACTCATAGCCACACTTTTCCTGAGCTGACCTCTACCCTGTTAGCCTTACATAAACTAGGACACTATCCAGACCTTAATTACCTGGCATATCCATGCAACTATCTTATTACTGTATTCCTGACATTAGTTACCCGGCATATCACTGCAACTATCTAATTACTCCTATTCAGACCTTAGTTACCCTGACATATCACTGCAACTACCTTTATAAGTATACATAACCCTACATTTAGCGCTTGACTCAACAACTTACTGTCTACCTATAACCTACTTATTTTCCTATTATAGTTACCTCAGCTTACTATTCTAACATATTTACCTATTTAACTCTCTATTTACAACTATATACAAATGAGTCCTCTCCTCAGCTCCTCCTGCAGAGCTCTGAGACCACTGTCACTAACTGTCCCAGAATCCTCCTGCTCATTTCTCTTGTCTCTTGTCAAGAAAGGGGCAGGGCTAAGCTCCTGCCTGATGACTGGCAGAACGCCATCACCAGGGTGGTTGACTAGAATGCTCCTTTAACACTATATAGTAACCCCAATAGGGAAGGGGGTTACATTATGCTCTGTAGATCACCAGTGCCACCTCTTAACCTCTTCCCTGCCAGATGAATATGCAAAGCACCGCGTGCCCCAATGGAAAAGGGGCTAAAAAATAGGCAGTTTTGCGACCGTATAACTTCCCAGCTCTGCAATGCGGCCGCTTCCAGCTCTGAACGTCACCGGCTGGCTGATGAGAGAATCCCACATGCTGTCTTGTGGTGAATACAATCTCAGCGGGAGAGAGTGAGGAGACGGCATTGATCAGTCACCTGCAGCTCTAAACGTTGATTTCAAGTCACAATCTCCAGCTAATAGCAGCGGGGCACAGGACAAGACAGATCTGAGGGGAGAACCTGCTACAGGGACGGGGGGTGAACCTGGGGCTGCTACGGGGACTGGGACTTAGAACCTGCTACGGGGGCTGAACCTGCGGCTGCTAGGGTGACGGGGGGGGGGGGAGAGAACCTGTGGCTGCTATGGGGACGGTGGCTGAACCTGCGGCTGCTACAGGGACTGGGGCTGTGGGAGAGGTGTGCTGGGAATTTGGGAATTGTGCAGTTCAGTGAAGTAAAGCTGGGGGAGATTCTCTCATTGGAGGGCAGTCTCACTCATTAGAAAGCAATCTCACTATTTTGGAACCAGGGCCACGTGTACCATGTGGATGAGGCCAGATAGCTTAACTCGTCCCCTTTTGAAAGCACACCAAGTCCTGTTATATTTTCTTAACTTTATTGGGAAAGCATCAGACATATAAAGGCACTTGTGGATGGTATGGTGTGGTGAGAGAGTGCTTCTCTAGGATGAATGTGCTTTGTAGTTAGTGGAAGGTAAAAACGGAATGGCCTTGCCAGAGGGTAGAAGAATAAGAGGTACTCACTCAGCCTGCTTAGGATGGAAAAGGAAGTGAGTAATATTTGTCACACAGGAATAGTGACAGGACTATGCTACCTGTGAATACAGACAGGGGAGTATGGAAAAGTCCACTTAGCCAGGGGGATAAAAGAGGTTGGCAAAGCAACCAGCGACTGGCAGTGTAGAGAAAGGAATGTGTAACAATAATGTATCGATTACACAGGCACTGTCAGTTCTCAGAGCAGGGAAAACATGCAACTGAAATATAAGGGCTAGCAGGCAGAGCTGCAAAGCGGGGGTAGGGGAGGAACAGAAATGAACAATCCTGTTCCAGAACACTCACTCATTGGAGGGCCGTCTCACTCATTAGAAAGCAGTTTCACTCATTGGAGGGCCGTCTCACGCATTGGGGGGCCGTCTCACGCATTGGAGGGCCGTCTCACTCATTAGAAAGCAGTCTCACTCATTAGAAAGCAATCTCACTCGTTGGGGGGCCGTCTCACTCGTTGGGGGGCCGTCTCACTCGTTGGGGGGCCGTCTCAAGCTGGGTGGGCGTCTCACTCGTGGGGGTCCGTCTCACTCGGTGGGGGCCTCCACTCGTTGGGGGCCGGCCTCAACTCGGTAAAGCAGTCTCCCGCATTGGAAAGTAGTCACTTATTAGAAGACAATCTTCCTCATTAGAAGGCAGTCTCACTCACTAGGAGGCAGTCTCACTCATCATACATAATCATTATTGCACCATGACTACCATGCGAGTTAGCGATTGTTAATGATGCGTTGATGATGTCACTGCTTGGTGAATAGAACCAGTAGACGTTATTAGAGTCTCTCGTGTTACAGTTTTCCCCTCATCCCCTTTGCGGCCAGGTGATCTGAAAGCATTTATCTGTAATCTAGGACCCCTTAAATCTCACTCCTCTGAGCCTCTTGGGCCTCTATACTCATATCTGATACGACCACTACTTTTATTTATAAATCGAATGGTAGCTTCTTGGGGTGTTGCTTGGGAGAATGCTTTCCCTTCCATGAAGGTGCTGCTGGTGTTTTAACCCTGTCAGTGCTGAAGGGTACCACAGCACAGTGAGTTTCAGACGCTTCTGGTAGCAAAAAGGTTAAGTACAATACAATTGGCAGGTAACGGAAGGATAATGCTGTGTCAGGATCGGAGAGATGATAGATAGCTGTGCAGGATCGGAGAAGATGATAAGATAGCTGTGCAGGATCGAAAGATAGATAGCTGTGCAGGATCGGAGAGATGATAGATAGCTGTGCAGGATCGGAGAGATGAATCGATAGCTGTCAGGATCGGAGAGATGATATATAGCTCTGGCAGGATCGGAGAGATGATAATAGCTTGGTCAGGATCGGAGACGTTAGAGATAGCTGCTGCAAGGATCGGAGAGATGATAGATAGCTGTGCAGGATCGGAGAGATGATAGATAGCTGTGCAGGATCGGAGAGATGATAGATAGCTGTGCAGGATCGGAGAGATGATAGATAGCTGTGCAGGATCAGGTATGGCTCTGACCACGATGAATCCTGTCCATTACCCTCTGATTTTAGAAAGTGTAACAGTTTTTCTGTGTTTTACACATATTTGTAATTATCATTCTTACATGTGTACCCTATAATTGCCATATCGAGGCAACATCAACAGATCCTTTTACAGCAATTACTGTGATTGAGCAGAAACCTCAAATCTGCTTTTATTAGCCTGAGAGATAAAACACATTAAGCAGACTTCCAGACTGTGCATTAACAAGCTACTAAATGTCAAAGGCATTCATTAATAAAATCAAATCTGCACCAGTTACAAAGCATTTGGCATTTTCTCCATTCCTGTTTGTATCCGCTGCACCAGTGTTTTTCAACAGGGGTTCCTAGTAATCATTGGGTTCCACGGGCATCTCTGAAATAGGTATCAAGTACAGAAGAATTTACAATGCATCTGATCTCAGGCGCGCTATTAGAGAGGGTTGGGGTTCCTTACAATGCATCTGATCTCAGACGCGCTATTAGAGAGGGTTGGGGTTCTTTACAATGCATCTGATCTCAGACGCGCTATTAGAGAGGGTTGGGGTTCCTTGCAATGCATCCGATCTCAGACACACTATAAGAGAGGGTTGGGGATCCTCACAAGTTCACATTATAATTGTAGGGTTTCTTAACCCAAAAAAGAAGGAAACCACTGCTGTCGCCAGTAATTGTTTTATTTTTGACCAGACAAGGTGAGAGAGAGTAATACAGAACGCATGAAGGTAAATTACCAGTGTGCCCAGTGGCGGACTTCCCATTAGGCCGTTAGGCAACATGTCCGTCTCCATACACCTTTGCTGCGCTCTCGGACCTGATGGGAAGGCCGCCTTATCTGCCCAAAATTGCATTGGTGCAACTCTCCTTCATGGGAACGAAAATTGTTCATTAAGTAAGATATTGCGCATGACCACACAGGGGCTGCGTCCCACAGACTGGGTGTGTGGCAAACACGCGTTGTAAGTGGAATTCTTTGTCGCTGAAATTGTTTTTTGATGTTCATGTTTTTGATTGAATGAAAAACTTTTGAAAGTAAAATTACAATTTCAATGACAAAACACAAAGAAGTTTCACTTACAATGCGCGCGCTCGGCACACACACAATATGTGCCATAGCTAAACTATGGGACAAAACAGCAGTTGCCAACATTATCACAAATAAAAGAGAAAATTTGCTATGTTTACCAAATGTTAAAATTGAAAAGCCTACTAAATGATTCTTGTGCGAAATTCCAAAAGACTTGGAAACCGTGGAGAAGCCACATTAATGTTCCCAGATTCCCTCCTTCCCACTTCCACATTGAAGCTCACGTTTAATTTTTGCTGGTCTCCAGTTCATGTAAACTCTATACCTTGTTTTTCTCATCAGATAGCTATGTGTTGTTTGTGTTCAACTTTTTATCTAATTATACTCTTATCTGGACAAAAGTGATTTTCTCACGGCCGATTCCTGTTTAATTTGAGAGCTATTGATTTGACCAGTCTGACACTGGTTTCCCTTTTCGTTACCCCCCCCTCCCCCATCCTTTTTCCCCTGTATCCTTCCCTTCCCCCACCCCATCTTCCTTTGTACTGAAAAATTCAATAAAATTGAATTTAAAAAAATGCTAGTAAAAGGTGTTACATGACTGAGTACTTTCCCTTTATTGCAAGTCCAGTATATGCTGCATATGGGACTTCAACCTTACAACTCCTTCTTATAACAATCCAAGTCCAAGTACATAGATATATGTATACACATATACCCCTGGTGGATATAAAGAGTTAACCCGCTCTGCCTATCAGGGTGTTAAGTGTATTGATGGACATGCCTTCCGACCAATGGCTGTGAGCAGAAGAGGACTAAGACCATAGGACACTGTGAAGATGAGGAGTGGGGATATAGATAGGCTGGGAGGAGCATGTGAGAGTGAGAGACCCACAAGGAAGCAAAGGGAGAGGACCTGTCCCGAGGAGTCCGGTTGCAGAGTGTCCAAGCCTGGCACAGGACAGCACTTGCTCGAGGCAGCAGATAAGAACCAGGAGTGATCACAAAACCAGAGAAAGGGACCCCCATATAAAGCTGTGGGTCGAAGCTTTGAGTAAACCAAGTGAGAACACATGTAGGGGATTGCCCCTACAACGCATCAGTATCCTTTCAAAGTACACAGCTAATACCATCCTTTGTGAAGTATCAGGCATGCAACTGTTTAACACATGACTCCACATGAGCTCCAACACTGTGCCAGCACCAACAGTGGCCCATTACTAAGCACACGGGCCACCGGGACTGAATAAGTGACACTGTGGGACATTTGCACAGCGAGGTCTATTATTATACCATATGTATGATTACTATAAGGGGTGTATATGGTCCCCTGATTTTGAGGGCCACTGTATGGGATTACTTTGTTCCCTATCTATAAAAGTACTGTTATTCATAAAATACGTGTCCCGCTGCTTTATCTGACCACTTGCCCGGTTCTTTGCAGGCTAAATATTCTGTCTCAGGTACAGAGGGAGGTGGACTCAGGCTTCTGACCAAGTATACATATATAGGAAAATAAAGTGGGGTTACATATTGTGATGCCTACACCACGTTACAGCATCTTTTAGTCTCAGAATAAGGCAGAAAACATGGTATTTCTCTACACAGGGTTAAATTATACACCAACAGGCCCACCGTCCCTCTAAGTCAAAACAAATCATAAAAATAACACCTAGTCCCTTTAGGGAAAACTAACTAAACATACTCCACCCCTTTCTCACTGGTGCTGGCCAACCAAATTGGTTCCCAGCCTGAAACATGCCCTATCATATGCACCCCATATGAACAGTCTTAGGTACATCAATATATTACTTAGCTCTTGGTCTGTTACTGTTGGGGCTCCAGGTAATTCCCTTTGGACTCTGCGAGAGTTCAGAGAAACCCTTTTCTCTGTAGTTGCAATGATCTGGATAGGATATCCCTGCTTCGGCGCAGTCTTGTGTCCTTCCTTCTTCCTGGGATTAAGTCCCAGCAGACTCCATGACCATCGTCCAGCGGGTCTAAGGAACTGTGCCAGCCTCTTCTTTAGCTGAGGAGCACTTTCTCTCTCCCCCCTTTCTCTGGGAAAAAGCAGTCTCTCTCAGAATGGCAGATCTCTGTATCTGCCTTAAAACACTTCCTTGTTCATTCAGGAGTCCAGCCGATTAGCTGCAGCTGAACTAGCTTCTCTAGGGGAAATTAACTCCCGGTAGGCTGGAAAGCATACTATCTGCAACACTCCAGCCTGGGACAGTGATTGTATCACAATATACATACACAGCACGCACATGCCATTACAGACAGAGAGACTTATCCATGGTTTTATGCACATGCCACAGATAAAATGAAGAAAAATTAGGACAAAGGAATTAATTGCCCACAAGAGCTTACAATCTAACTACATAACTTCAGAGTTTTTCACATATGCGATTTAACCCCTCCGCTGCCAGAAGAAGGAACAAGAACGTGTGAAACCTGTGTCTGAAATGTGGCAGGTCGTTGATTCTAAAGGGTTGTTTTCCTTTTTTTTAGTGCTCTCCTTATAATAAGATAAATCAGACCCGGGGCATGCGGAGGAGAGAGCCCGGCCTATTTATGGTTTGCAAGTAAAAGTTCCAAACTGTTTGTCAGAACCGATTTGGCATGTTTGTCTCCCGTCCCTGAGCCAGACACCGAAGGCTTTGATCTCACAATGACTCACATTGCCACCTGGCACAGGGGATGACTCACGCGCTCTGTGCAGAGCCTAACGTGAGCTGAAAGCTGCGTTTTTGTTCTGTCGGAGGCGAGCTCGGAGCCCCGGTCTTTACACCCTTCGCGCCCTGGTGGTAAATATAATTACACAGCAACTAAAACACAGCAACAGTATTTTATACTTATGTAACACGTTTCAATCCGAGCAGACCTTTGTAAACGCTCCAGGATATCTGGTCACAGCCATTTGTCGCTGGCGTTTAGCCCCACTCATCTCGCCGCCGGGACATCTCGCCGCCGGGCCGTTTCGCTGCCAACGTAAGCCCCTAACCTTATCCTAAAACCCCCTAATCTTAATCCCCAATACTAACAATACCCCCTAACCTAAAAACATTAACCCCTTACCCTAAAACCGCTATCCATAACCCCCTAACCTAACTGCTAAAACCGCTTAAATTAACCTTATTGCCGAAACGGCCGGCGGCTGAGTACCCAGAGGAGGGACAGCTGCGGCAAAGGGTCCCTTGGCTGCGAAACACCGTGACCGAATGTCTCATTCTGCTTGTAACAACGTATAGAAAAATGACAACAAGCTGCAGTCCGTCAGGCGTCACACGTTTGTTAAAATGT
The DNA here is from genome assembly GCA_036426205.1 of Ascaphus truei. Classification (NCBI taxonomy): domain Eukaryota; kingdom Metazoa; phylum Chordata; class Amphibia; order Anura; family Ascaphidae; genus Ascaphus; species Ascaphus truei. Next base: position 9,937,617 of record CM071578.1, read on the forward strand.
AACATAATAGCGCGGTCAACAATATAAAAAATCTGGTAATAATGCACCAGTCACCTGGCTGTGTCCCATGCCACTCTGCATCTCATTGCATGTGTTTTTTAAGAGGGCCGTTACTGTGGATGATTTGGGTGAAAACCAGATTGGAATTGACTAAAAATGTTGACTTATACTGTAGTTGTAGGTTCGGCAGGGAGAGATGGAGCACTACAGGAAAAACTGCTAGAGTGTGTTCCCAATAAAAAGGTTTATGGATCAGAGCATAGTCACAAAAAATGAGCCTAGGGCCCCCACCAACGCGTTTCGAGGCTCCACTCTTTCTCACACCTTGAGAAAGAGTGGAAGCTCGAAACGCGTTGGTGGGGGCCCTAGGGCTCATTTTTTGTGTACTATGCTCTGATCCAATAAACCTTTTTATTGGGAACACACTCTCTAGCAGTTTTTCCTGTAGTGCTCCATCTCTCCCTGCCGAACCTGTGGATATTCTGGAGAACAGGCAGCACACATCCATGGAAGAAAAGACCCACAGAAGACCCATCTACAAACAGTGAGTGATTTGCTCTTTTTACACCATAGAAATCCTATTCAATGTATGAGACTGGACACAAGCAAGTGTGAGTATTCATCAATCAAGAGATGTTGCTCTTCCAGCTTATTGATGCAATAGAAATGGTGTGATATGAATAGAGGGTTCATTTAAGTGTGGGACACTTCAAGGATATGGAATTATGTTCTAACATGTAAATTACCCAGCAAGTGGTCAGGTCTGTGCTAGAGCACCATACAGTGTTGTTTATTCTTATACTGTAGTTGGGAATGATTAGCACACATTTCCAGCACGCTCAAACTCCCACACCCACCACATCATGAATATATATTTATGTCAAAAAAGAGTGCTACTGGGCGTGGCAAATGTATACAACAAAAAATAGTCGTTGGGAATGAAAATCCTTTTATCATGACTTTGGATAGCATAAACATACAGTCTGTAGTTGGTAATAATGTTTCTTGTCACCACTTTGGAAAGTTAGGAAGACAAGTCCTTTTTCCCAGCTTTAGGTCAGTGTTTTTCAACAGGGGTTCCTATGAATTCTTGGTTTCCCCGGGCATCCTTTAAGGGTTCCCAGTAATTTTCAGGTCATTTGAAAATTGTTCCAAATGCAGAAGAATTTACAGAGCATCTGCTCTCAGACGCGCTATTAGAGAGGGTCAGGTCCACCAACGGAAATTGTGGGGCCCAAGACAAACATTTTAAGCAAGACCCCCCCATGTCAGCGGTACTGCGAGCCGCTCCCCCCCCATTTCACACCTCACAAGCCCTCTCTCTACCCCCTCTTCCCATGTATTTCTCTCCCTTCCGTCTCACCCCCTCTCACTCTGCCGCCTCGCATGTATTTCTCTCCCCTGCGTCTCACTCTTACTTCCTCTTTTCCTCACTCACCCCCTCTCTCCTCTCCCTCCGTCAATTACCCCACTCTTACTCATTCCCCCCCTCACACAATTCCCTCCCCTCACACAATTCCCCCCACAATATATATACCAAAAAAGTTCCCACCCTCAATGCAAAACACTTCCCACCCCCAAATACATACAAAAAAATTCCCACCCTCCAAATATATACAACCTCCCCCACTCCCCCAAATGCATACAAAAAAAATACATACATACATACATACATACACCACACTTATTAAGGTTATGGTGGGTAACAAAAGTGACAAAAACCCTCCACAGTAAAGCATATAGCAAATGGAAATATTACTGTATGTTCATTTGCATGTCTTAGGCAGGTCTGCAACCCTGTCTTTCACCATTATCGCCCAGCACGCAGCACTTACACTGCATCAAGGGATTCTGGGAAATGACATGCAAATGAGCACACAGTGCCACCTTTTGTCTCAAGCTCATATTACAGAGCAGCCCTTAAGCCAATGCATGCTGCTTTAAACACAGCTTTTAAGCATAGGCAGTGGTGAGATGCAAAGCCAGTAAAGCCACTCACAGACATGTTTCAACACAGACATGTTCATCAAGGTCATCTATAGTTGCACTGTTATTCATCCTCTTTTTTGCTTCTTTTTCTTAGTATTAGGTATTTATCCATCTATTCAGTCCATAGAGGATTGTTCTCTCTATCAATATGTTATGCCTTCTGAGCATCATTAGCAATTTTATTATTCATTCATTTAATCATTTTTTTTAACGATTTTGTGATTATTTAGTATAGACGGTCTAATCCAGTGTGGATTTTTATTATGATTTTCTCCATTTTGTTCTTTTCATTCACATTTTTATTTCTAATTTTGTAATTGGTTTGTTACATTACTGGTATTATATGACAATCTATATATAGTTTTACCTATACTATCAAATATCTAGCCAACAAATTATGAAATTAATAAATCATTATATCCTCCTCTTTATAAGCTTGTATTTATAACTTAATTTTAATCAAAGCCAACTTATTTGACGATTGGAAGATCATGAGGGACGATGGGGAAAATGGGGAATTATGGGAAGATCATGGGGGGCGATGGGCAAAATGGGGAATGATGGGAAGATCATGGGGAGCGATGGGGAAAATGGTGAATGATGGGAAGATCATGGGGAGCGATGGGGAAAATGGGGAATGATGGGAAGATCATTGGGGGCGATGGGGAAAATGGGGAATGATGGGAAGATCATGGGGAGCGATGGGGAAAATGGGGAATGATGGGAAGATCATGGGGGGCGATGGGGAAAATGGTGAACGATGAGAAGATCAAGGGGGGTGATGGGGAAAATGGGGAATTATGGGAAGATCATGGGGGATGATGGGGAAAATGGGGGACGATGGTGAAAATGGGTTACGATGGGAAGATCATGGGGGATGATGGTGAAAATGGGGAACGATGGGAAGATCATGGGGGAAAATTGGGAATGATGGGAAGATCATGGGGGACGATGGGGAAAATGGGGGACGATGGGAAGATCATGGGGGACGATGGGAAAATCATGGGGGACGGTGGGGAAAATGGGGAATGATGGGAAGATCATGGGGGACACGCCCAGAGAGGTAATACCGGTATACACATACACACCCAGAGAGGTAATACTGGTTTACACATACACGTCCAGTGTCACGGGAGACCAGGTACTTTTAACACCATTTATATATTACCGGGATCATACATTAGTTAAAACAAGGTAGTAAAAACAAATTGCATTTATTTTGGTAAACCCACGTACAAGAAGAAGAATTACACAAAAACAGTTAAAAAATCACTTACTGGGGGTTTGGGGGGGAAATCTAGGCTTTCCTAGGTGCAGGGCGCCCGCTTGGATGAGCTTACCCTGACCGGGATATACACCCGGTTCTCCCTGTCCTCTTCTAGGCTTCAGTTCCCAACCGCGACCGCTATGTTCAATTCTCAGAACTTGGGCGCAAAAGACGGGACTTAGTCTCTGCGAGGCAGACTTTCCGAGCTTCAAAACGAAGCCGGTTGCTCTGTCATTCGCAACAGAGCGACTTTGAAAAGCCCGCCTTAGCTTCATCAACACAAGTCACTGGATGATCTGGTTCTCTGCCTCAGCCGTTTGCTTACATACACTCCGCTAAGCTATCCTTAGCATGGAGGTAGGAGGAGCGACAAATCAGAGTGTGGAAAACCTATCCCACTAGCCAATTGAAACAGGGGCTCGTCTCTTGGCTGACGTCAGAGGAGGGGGCGTGCCAAGCCGGCTCGGATTGCCGTGTGGGCGGGACATATGAATCGACCAATGGGACATGTGCCGACATTCTGCCGGTTCCCATAGTCAACCAATTGCCACCTACTGGGCAAGCTCCACTAAGTCTGGCAGACCAAAGGCTCCTCCCCGCAGGTGGTCTCTGTTCTCCGGACTCAGTACTCCGCCCTGCCCCAGCCACATAGCACCCCGACAACTCTCAACATCCCATCTCCTCTTTGAACTAAGCCTCTATGCAGACTTGCTGGCGCCTTAAGAAGATGCCCTGGCAGGCTGCATAGAGCCTTATAATAAATGTATGAAACACATAGAACATCTTTTAATACATGGGGGACCTTGGGGAGACTCATGACTGTACGGTATATAGGACTGGGATATCGGGGCTCGGAAACCAGGAGTTTGGGGGACACATAGCAGTCCCGGTGTAATTCTACTCGCGTACCGGCAAATCATGCCTGCTCGCCGGGTAGAATTAAGGTACTACCGGTAGCTCCGGTCCCCAAACTCCTGCAAACAAAATAATTGCAATCTTACCCCAATATCCCACCTAAAACTTACACCCAGCAAGTGTCATGTGTCTGGGGTAAAGGGAACATGGCAAGTGGAAAAGCAGGGGTCACTTTAACTTTGCATGTATGATACCTGGCCCCGGCTTATAGTGCTTGGGAGCTGCTAGGGACCCATGGACCCAAGGGCAACCAGAGGTTAACCTTTATTGTATAGCCTGGTTACCCTTGCCCGTCACAGCGCTATTAAAGAGGGTTGGGGTTCCTTACAATGCATCTGATCTCAGACGCGCAATTAGAGAGGGTTGGGGTTCCTTACAATGCATCTGATCTCAGACGCGCAATTAGAGAGGGTTGGGGTTCCTTACAATGCATCTGATCTCAGACGTGCTATAAGAGAGGGTTGGGGTTCCTTACAATGCATATGATCTCAGACACACTATTAGACAGGGTTGGGGTTCCTTACAATGCATCTGATCTCAGACACGCTAATAGAGAGGGTTGGGGGTTCCCTAGAATTTGCCAATATAATTATAGGGTTCCTTAAACAAAAAAAAGCTGGAAAATCCTGCTTTAGGGATATGACCAGATGATAAATTAGAGTTTTTTGAGGAGGCTATTTGTTTAGCATTTTCAACAATTGCATATAATAATCATGCAACCACCTCTGGGGTGCAAACCCTGGCAGCAGAAGTCAGCACTGCACTTTCCAAGGGAGAGAAGAGAATCATTCAAACCAGAGTGATGAAGTAATTTTCCAGGGATCTCATGCAGTGCAAGTGGCAAAAACAAACCAAGGGAAATTTAATAAGGATCACGGTAAAAAAAAATACCTTTCTACCACATAATAATAGGCAAGAGGAGCACGGGAGGTGCTGCTAGTGCTCATCATTAGAGATGCAGGAGAGGACAACGGAACTGCGGAATAGTATAAACCAAAAGCATTTGTGCGTGCTGTGCTTGAGTGGGGCTGCTGCTGCCCTGTGGATGTACCTTTCTCAATACTATCTCATCCCTCTGCAGGACATTTACATCTTTATAATACATGAAACATTTCCCTGCTTGGAGCTACCTGTAGGAAACGCTGAGTGACGGGAGTGAGCCTTTCCTGCGAATCACTGCGGCTCTTTATCAGTGGTCCCAAATACCATAACAGCCATCACACAGCCAGAAAACTTCTATGAAATGTGCAACAAAACAACACACAGAACCCCAGCAAGCTCATTTTGGGAACCCCTGAGCCCCCAAAAATATACATGTATATAAGTGAGAGCTACTGAGCGTGGCAAATGTATACAACAAGCGACAGAGAAGCCCAATGCTACATCCAATATGACAAAAATACATAGTAAAATACTTATATATTCTCTTGAAAAAGGGTCATTCAGTTTAACCCTTTGGCCAAAGCATCGTAAGCCTGCGAGCCACGTCAAGGTATGACCCAGTTTGCAGGTCCTAACACTTCTCTGTCGCTTGTTGAAACTTGCAACCCCCTGATGGGGCCATTAACCCCTTTACTCCTGGGTGGGCAGGTTTAAAAATGGATCACTTGGTAATGGGATTTGATGATGTCTACACTGATCCCTAGATCTCTTTTTTTTTATGTTGTTCCCATTACCCTGTAGCCTCAAAGGCAAGAGGGAAGAATGCCTCGGCCATGACCGTTATTTACAGTATGATGTTAGAGACCTAGTACTAGAGCTAGTGACCTTGGGCTTGACACTATCCCCTGGAAACTAGATTGCAAGCTCTTCAGGGCAGGAATGAACACAACGTGATTACATTGTTGTATACACTGTCAGCCGCATGTTTGAATACATCTTTTATGTGAGCTATAAACACCCACTCACATAGTAGAAGATGTGGAAGTATTTTTCCATTCACCTTACAGGAATCTGTTAGTTTGCATACCAAACTCTCTAATATTTGACTGATATGGGAATTCATTTGCCCCCAACCAGTCTGCCAGGAGGCTGTTCCATGCATCCACTACTGCCTTGCTCACTGCATCACCTGCAGCCTTCACAATGCAGCTGGCACTGTAACATGAAGAGTGTGTTGTGATGAGCCTTTGCTTTTCGTACCCCAGCGGTTGCTGGTCTGTGCGCCCCCATTGGCTGCCTGATCCTCACGTTGCCCAAGATCAGACAAAAACCCTGATCGTAGGCACAGCTGTGCAGAGCTTGGAAGTGCGGTGAGCCTCACTGACTGGCCGGCGGAGAGCAAGGATCTAGGCAGCAGCATCCTCAAAAGGTATTTACTGCATGACTTTACTTCTTAGCAATGATCACTGGGCTTTCAATTTATGTACATCTTTATTTATATAGTGCCATCCACGTACACAGCGCTACACGGCAGCAACACCAGTAATACATGGGAACAGAAATACAGAGCATAGGGGTGTGAGGGACACTGACGTGCCCTTAAAGTGTTTATCAGTCACTGAAAACAACTCAAACCTGTGCTCAGGGGAAGGAACAAGGGAGAGAGGATTTAAAGGAGCCGCTAGTTATAAAACGTCCATGTGCAGCAAAGGAAACAGCCCCCCCCCCCCCCCCTCCGAAGGAGGAGGATTTTGTTTTAAAACCAAAGATTACAGGTGTACTTTTGGTCTCAATCCCTGCGGCATCAAAGGGGTTAACTCTCGCTGCACGGGGTGGAATTGGAGGACATACAGGGATTTTGAGTTCGGCGTGCTCCGATATACCGAATACTAAATATTACAAATAGATAATAAGTGGAAAGTGACAGAATAAACTTTTATACCTCAGTGATCGGTACGGAATTGTACAATAATATACTAATTATATAATATTAAATTATATTGTATAATAAATAATATGCGCGCTATAATAAGAACGTGATCTTCTATTACTTTTGACACAGAGAGAGAGAGAGATAAATGTCAAAATTCAAGGACATATAATTGACTGCAGCGTTATAGTTCTGAATGGAAAATAGTTCTGAATGGAAAATACCAATAAATACCAATAAATAATGGGCTAAACCTAACGTAACACGGTGAGATTCCGCTAAAGGGTATGATGCCCCATACGTGCTAAAGAAAGGTACAGCTTCTTCCAGGGTTGCCTCAGGAAGGCTAACACGGAGACTTTTTGCAATTAAATTTCCTTTTTTAAATGTATTTATTTTATTTATATATTACTTTTCTTACCTTCTCTGGCGGCGGCACCTCCCAGCATCTCCTCCCGCAAGGTGCCGTCAACATTTGACGTCGCTGCGCCATGCGGTGTCAAGTTGCCAAGACAACAGGACGACCGGGGGTTTCGTGCTGCCACAACGCGACGCCTCATTGCGCCACGTGACGGCCCGTTGTCATGGCAACATCACGCCGCATAATGTCCCATTGTCATGACAATGCGACGCAATTTGACGCAGTTTGACGGCGCAGAGCCATGTTTTATGGGATCCTGCAGGGGACGATGCTGCCGCCGGAGAAGGTAAGAGCCCAGGTCCCGCTCGTAGATTTCACATGTAAACCCGCAGGCCGGAGATATGTGGCCGAAACCTGTAGTCTCTGGGTCAAATCCGGAGTGGTGAGAACTCTGGCTTCTGCCCCAAGGATGCCGAAGTATCATACAGCTGTAGTCATGTATGTATGTATATCTTTATTTACATAGCGCTTCACAGCAGTAGTACACGTGATATAATAATATAACACAGTGGGAATAAGTGCTTAAGACATAAAAGTAACACTAGGAAAAGGAGTCCCTGCCCCGTAGAGCTTACAATCTAAGTGGCAAGTAGGAAGAATGTACAGAGACAGTAGGAGGGTGTTCTGGTAAGTGCGTCCGAGCTTTTTTCTGATCGGCATGTCAGAAATAAGAACCAGAGGTCTCTCAGCTGTAGGTTTGCGGTAAAACTAGTATAAAATAATACACCCAATAAATGAAATTCAAAAATTCCCATTCTTCCCTCGTTAACCTGTGCAAGTATTGAAGGGATTATATTGCTCATGGGAGCAGGGTACGGGGCTGAGTTTGGGACTTGCTAAATTGGTTGCCAGAACAGATAAGGAGACATGGGAATGGATGGGAGTGACCCCAAATTGTGAGTCACTTGTCTTTAACTTATTAACTTCTAGTCCTGTCTAAAAATTAGAGATGAGCGAGTTCGAATTTTCGGAATGCACTCCAAACCTTGGCAATTCAAAAACACATTAGGCGCCAGCCTTTTGGCCACATTTTGCAGGCCCGGGGGTGTCAGACTTCAAAAATCCAGACTTGTTCATCTCTCCTGAGCATCATATTGTTTCTCAAATTCAGTTTTGTTTAAGGGGAATTTCATATCATGCAGATCACAAACCTGGTACACAGGATAACAGTGCTTCAGTTAAGTTCAGTAATCATTTGTACTTGTAACCATTTTAGTCCCAGAAAGAGTAAGATATATGTCCTAGGCTGTGATACCTTTTAACCGAGCGACATATCAAGCGTACACGTTTTTCTTGTGCATCAGCTTTCCAGACTGCAGAGGTCTCTCCATAAACTCACATCTGATGAAGACACATTGTACATTAACCTTGGCCCCTTGCAGACGCACTTACCAGAATGCCCTCCTACTGTCTCTGTACGTTCTTCCTACCTACCAATTAGATTGTTAGCTCTTTGGAGCAGGGACTCCTTTTCCTAAATGTTACTTTTAAGTCTGAAGCACTTCTTCCCTTTGTCTATTTTATATATTTTTATTTATATGATTATAACTATTACTGCTGTGATGCGCTATGTACATTAATTGCGCTATGCAAATAAAGACATACATACATACATACATACATACATACATACATACATACATACATAAATACATACATTCATACATACAAGAGACCTTGGCAGTGTGGAAAGCGCATGCACAAGAATCTTGGTCCAATAAAAGATATCCACAAGACCGCCAACAGCTTTACGGCGCCCAGGACTAGAGTTTTCACTAGTGTCCCTCCATGTCAGCAGCTTTGCGAGACCCCCCTCTTTCATTTATACTCCCCTTTCTCTTACACGCCCCCTTCTCACACACCTCTTAGCTCTCACCATCCTCTATTTCTCTCGTCCCTTCTCACACTACTCTCAATTTCTCTTCCCCCTCCCTCTCTTACACCCCACCTCTCCCCCCTCCCCCTCCCTTCTCTTATGCCCCCACCTGTCCCCCTCCCTCATACCCCCCATCTCTCACCTCCCTCTCTTACCACACCATATTTTTCCCCCTCCCTCTCTACAGCCCCCACCTCTCCCCTCCCCTCTCTTACACCCCACGTCTCCCCCTCCCCTCTCTTACACCCCCACGTCTCCCCCTCCCCTCTCTTACACCCCCCACTCTCCCCTCTCCCTCTCTTACAACCCCCACATTTCCCCCCCTCCCCTCTCTTACACAACCCACCAACGTCTCCCCCCCCTCCCCATCCTCACGTACACCACTCCCCCCCCCTCCCTCCAATTACACCCCCACCTCTCTCCCCCTCCCCTCTTCTACACCCACATGTCTCTCCCCTCCCCTCTTACACCCCCACCTCTCCCCCTCTCCCCTCTCTTACAACAACACCCCCACCTCCCCCTCCCCTCTCTTACCACAACCCCCCCACCTCTCCCCCCTCCTCCCTCTCTTACATCTTACACCCCCACCTCTCCCCCTCCCCTCTCTTACACCCCCACCTCTCCCCCCCCTCTCTTACACCCCCACCTCTACCCGTCTCTACCACCCCACCCAACCTCTTCCTCTCTTACCACCCCCACCTCTGCCCCTTCCCTCACTTACACCCCCACCTTTCCCCCTTCCCTCACTTATACCCCACCGCTCCACCCTGCCTCACTTACACACCCACATCTGCCCCCTCCCTCTCTTAACCCCCACCACTCTCGTACACTCCCACCTCCCTCTCTTACACCCCCACCTCTCCCCTGGCACAGCTAACAAAATATCTTACCATTTGTGCTGCAAATAATTTCCCTCATTAAGTATGTTTTCTTCCTGATTAATGCATTCCTATTATTCTCTTTTGAGACCAATCCATGCTACAAAGGTATTTTGAAGCTAAAAAGTGACACTCCCTATGTAATGACTTTCATGTCAGTTTAAATATGTGCGTGATGTTTCAGAGACTGGAACATGCATAGCAAACCTGTGTACAATGTGTGGATTCTCTCTGAGTGGTATCTGAATATATTAATTTGGCATGTGCAGTCACAACAGACATTAGCCCGTATTACAGACCCCTCTAAACGAATAGATGCACATTAGAATGAGGGATTATGTAAGCATGTTCCTGAGTGCTCTGAGTGAGGAAGGATGCTTTGGTTGTGACCCAATCGTTGGGTTTTCCTAAGCCGGAAAGCATCAGTGGCTGAAACCGATTTTTTTGTTTTAGGGCTCCAGGGAGATGGGCGAGTTGGAGATGGGGTCCCTCCTGGGCTTGTGCGATTTCAATGACTCCAATGTGACTGGCACAAGGTCACCAGCGGCAGGTAAATATCCCCTCTCAGTCCTGATTTTTAGGGTCTCACCAGCGCACTGGTAAGTGGAGGTGTCAGCATATTATAGGACCCTCTCAGAGAGATAGCACTGTAAGAGATGTGTTCAGAGGTACATTTAATGGAGACCGATTAGGGTGAAATTATATCTTGACTTTTCTGCTTTCCTGTGTCAGCCCAATTGTGAACTCAGGAATCCCTCTCCTGTTTCCAACAGGAGGCTTTTTTTAGGGCTCTAATGTGGCCAGGTGGAGTCTAGTTAATTGCCTGTCTGCAATTAACCAGCTCCCTACTGGATTTAGAGGCAGTTTCTCTCAAACAGTGATAAGTCCCTGTTACATACCTCCCCCATTTGTGGGAAGCTCGGGCTTACCACGGCCGAAGCCCATCCTTCCACTCTCACTCGAGATATCTCTGTGGCTCGAATGAGAGTGGATGAAGTATGAGAACCCTCAGTCCCGCTGGGATTGGGGCCCTTTCTCCAGGTTATTAGTGTCTCCTCCAGAAGGTGCTTGAGATCAGCCCTCCTCAGTCGCTCGAGGAGGAATTTTTCCAAGTACAATCTTTCTACTGACCGCTTGGTCATGAGTTTTCCCCTGCATCGGGCGATTCTTTCTTTGTAGGCAGACTGTATGCCAACAGTTGCAGAGCGTTTACGCAAATAGCTTTCTCTCGCAATTTTTTCCATGTACTCCAATTTAACACTAAATGTCCATTCCTTGCTCCCTTGCTCAGGTCTTGCAAAACCTATGTTAGCTTAATTTTCAATTCTGTCTGATGTCCGGAATCCATTTCTACTATCCTAGACTCGTGCCTCATGGGATCACTTAAAGAGCATTCAAGAATAGCTATTTGAGTTTTCAGCTCTTGAAGCTGTCCTTCTGCACTTCTTTTTCCAGTCAATGCCGTTGCCAGTTCAGCTTCTTTGGAGTTGAGTTGCGATTCCACATCTCCCAGTTGACTTAGAGCAAGGCTTAAATCTGTTTCCTTTTCTCTATTTCTGATCTGCAGCTCCCGGTGCTCCTCCCGTATGCTGTCCAGCTCCAGCTGGGCCCTCTCATTGGCCACGTGGTGCATCAATTTGCAGGCATCTGCCATCTTGGCCTCATAGAGCAGTGTCAGGTTGGCCACTTGATGAACGGACCCCTCTTCACTTTCTTCCTTTTTGGCGAGCTGTATATTGAGCTCAGCAACCTGCATCTGCAGAGCTGTAAGTTGCTGGGATATGTGTTTAGCTGCCGCTTTAGCTCTTCCACTTCTAGGTTTTGCTGCAAGTTCAACTCATCAGCGAGAGATCCCTGTTTCTTGAGTGCATCCTGCAATTCCCCTCTCAGTGTCTTCATCTCTTCACTGTGCTTTCTCTGAACTTGCTTCCACATATCCTTCATATTTTGAAGCTCTGCAGATTTCATCACGTTGTCGCTGCTTGCAATTTCCACGCCACTTTCTCCTGGGCGTACTTTTGGGGATGGGGCAGCCGCTCTGCTTCTCCATCTCTTTCTCTAGTTTCTGGACCTTCTCGTGCTCCCTCACATGCAGTCACCTGGCCTTTGAGCTTGGCCTCCAGTGATACTCTGGTGATGTTCAGGGTAGCCTCCAGTTCCTCATGCTGTTCTGCAAGGATATACTTGCTTCTTAGATGTTCCTGCAGCACTTGTACTTTTTTAGCAGTCTGCAGATTTTCTTCCTGCAGAGATCGCTATTTCTCTTTGGCAATCTGTAGGTGCATACGTAGACCTTGCAATTGGTTCTGCAGTAGGTGCTCTGCTTGTGTGCGTTGCTCCAATGCTTCTAACTTTTCATATTCAAATAGTTTCATAATTTTTTCTAGCTCCATGAAGTTTTTCATTCTTTTTATTGATGTGGTCACTCAAATCAGATTTTTCTTCTTTCAGCCTTCTATTTTCTCTTTTTACAGTCTGTAATATTCAGGGCCTCCTTGTAGTCCTCCTTCCATTAACGCACTTCTGAGTTGAAACTCCCGTTCTCCTGGCGTGAGACTTCTATCTCTAGATTGAGGGTGTGAAGCTCCTTTGAGAGACTTTAAGATCCATACTAAGGGCCTCATGCAGAGAGCATCGTTATTTCAAAATTCGCCATTTTTTGTACAATTTCGCGCAGAAACCGGCAGAAAATGGCGAGTTACGAAAAACGCGCCATTTTGTTTTTTCTATTGCTAAAACTCGCCTCGCGGCTGGCGAGAACCTCCATCTCGCCATTTTTAAAACTCTCCGAATGCAGAGAGGTGCGAACGGCATGTAGCGGCTGTTCGCGCCAAGAAAATGGCGCGATTCTCGCATTTTTGCCGCGCCAGGAAAAGATGGCAAGATGGCGCTCGCCGCCTATAGTAAAGGGGAAAAAAAGGCGCGAATTTGTTTTTACACGTTTCTGAAGCGCGCATCTCGCCAATTTAAACTCGCCACACGCATCCATGTTAAACATAGCAGAATTCGCACTTTTCTGCATATGGAGAATAAAACTCTCCAAAAAAGCTACTTTTTATGAAATTCGCCAATTTTAGAATTCTATGCTCTCTGCATGAGGCCCAAAGACTGTAGATAGCTTTTTGAGAGATGTCCAGCTCCTCAGCGAGACTGTGAAGTTCCTTTTTAAAGACTTCCAGTTCTTTGCGGCAACTGCTGATCTCTTGGTGTGAGGCATCCAGTTCTATGCGGAGTATAAACCTCCTTCTGAGAGACTTTCAACTCTCTATGGCAATCGCGAACCTCTTGCTGAAAGACAAATCTCTTTCAGTGCCTCTTTATACTTCTGTTTCAGATTAGCAATCATTCGGTCAGACTTGCTCTGCTTTTCATCCATGGCGGTAATTGTAGTGTTCGCAGTATCTAGATCCATCATTAGATCCTCCAATTCGGTCTTGGCCGCAGAGTAAATTGCGTGCAGTCTTCTGTAGCTCAGCATTATTTTCTCTCTCCATTTCCAATTCTTCACAGAGCAGATCACAGTTATGCCTGGCAGCTTGCAGTGCATCTTCCGTTCTGGTCAAGGGATCGTTACTCACTTGTGCCGGCTCCGCTTCCCTGGTATGGTTGGTTGAGGGTTCCTCACTGTTGGCACCGGACAGACACTTCTTTGGGTTACACGACTTCTGCCTTGGGCCCTCTGGATATTCTGTCATCCACGTGACGAATCCTCCATTTTCTCTAGGCTGCAGAGCATCTTGCACCCCCTTTATCTCCGTGGGATCTGCTGACGTGTCTGTTCCTTCCACGGTAAATGAAGAACCGCTTTTCTTTTCCTGCCTTTTTGTTTTGGATGAGCCGTCCCATCAGGGATACTGGGGTCTCCGTGTTTATTTGAAACTTCAGCAGTTTCACTGTATCCGCCAGGCTTTTCTTGCAGTTGCGTTAGCGGGCAGGAATATTTGGGGTCATAGAGACCTGTGAGTTTAGGCACCTCCACCATTCTTGGGGTGTTTGTGGGTGTGACTCGGTTCGGGTTCCCCATTAAAAAAAAAAAAAAAAAAGATATCTTCATCCTTATCCGTATCCTCATAGGACCGGAAGGGCCTCTCTTCCGTGGGGTAGGGTTCATTACAGGAACGCCACATCTTGTCCTCCATTTTGGGGCTATCAGGTGTATTTTTCTTCCTGACCTCGGGAGGCGCTATTGCAGCAGTTTTCACTCTATTCGCTAGAACCCCAATTGGTAGTCCTACAGGTGGGCAGACTTTGCTTGCAGAGTTTGTAGCTCTCACAGGCGTCTCTGTAGACTTTTTTTTCCCCCTTTGGTAGTTTCCGAAACATCAGCAGTACTGTGCACACATTCTTTCTCATCAGCGATACTGGATGTGCCTTTGCTAAGTAAAACTTCTGTATCTTCCTTGTGACCACAGCGCATTGCTGGCTGCTGCAGTTCCTTGTGACCACAGCGCATTGCTGGCTGCTGCAGTTCCTTGTGACCACAGCGCATTGCTGGCTACTGCAGTTCCTTGGCTCGTTGAAAAAAATATTCCTCTGGCTGCTGCCTTTTTCTGTTTTTTTTTTCACCAGTGGTGGGGTAGACTCTGGTCACAGCAACGGTCTCTTGTGTGGGTCACATCTGTCGCAGTCCTCCCAGTCAAACTGTGACGTTGTGGCTTTCTTCAGTGCAGTGTAGTGTTCCTGCCTGGATGTGTATCCCTTTAATTCTGGTCACTGCTGCACCTTGATTGTTGGTTTTACTGCTCGGGCTGTTTGCAGGAACTGTATGCAGGCAAAAGCACAACAATTTTCACAGGCTGTCTCTGGGGCCCCTTTGAAATTCAAGGGCCACGTCTCATCCCAACTTCTGACACCATATGTAAGAGATGTGTGCAGAGGTACATTTCATGGAGACCGATTAGGGTGAAATTATATCTTGGCTTTTCTGATTTCCTGTGTCAGCCCAAATGTGAACTCAGGAATCCCTCTCCTGTTTCCAACAGGAGGCTTTTCTTAGAGCTCTGTGGCCAGGTGGAGCCTAGTTAATTGCCTGTTGGCAATTAACCAGCTCCCTGCTGGATATAGAGGCAGTTTCTCTTAAACAGTGATCAGTCCCTGTTACAAGCACACTTCATTATCTATTCTCTATGCCGATTTGTGATTTCAATGCTGTACATACAACGTTGCATGCACAAGGAGACCCTGCCCCCAAGAGCTTATAGTCTACTTTTTGTGTGTGTGTCTGAGGCACAGGGAGCTAAAGTGACTTGCCCAAGTTCACGAGGAGCCGACAATGTGAGTAAAAGAGGATTTCCGCACTTCAAAAGCAGTGTAGTTACTTGCTAATGCCTTCTATGGCTCCATATAGTTATAGGGAGCAGTTATATGGAGCTATAGGCAGAGGTATAGGGAGCAGTTATATGGAGCTTTAGGAGGAGGTATAGGGAGCAGTTATATGGAGTTATAGGGAGCGGGTATATGGGGCAATAGGAGGAGTTAAAGGGAGCAATTATATAGGGCAATAGGAGGAGTTATAGGGAGAGGTTATATGGAGTAATTGGAGGAGATATATGGAGCGGCTATATGGGTAATAGGAGGAGTTATTGGGAGGAGTTATATGGGGTAATAGGGAGCAGTTGTATGGAGCCATAGGAGGAGATATAGGGAGCAGTTATCTGGCAAATGTCTGTTTGATGTACTGCCCCAACAAAGATAAATATATGTACAAAGGATCTTGTCTTTGTGTAGTAGTAGGACTCCTGTTCCTTTATGAATAAGCTCTTCAGACTGTCTTTGTGCCCGGTGAATAAAATGAGGGGATAATACAGATGTCATTAAGTCCAGAGTGATTAAAGAGTTAGGACATTATTCTCCTGGCTGATCTTTTGATATCAAAAAGCACATTAATTCAATCAGCCCTGGGGTGCTTAAGTGACCTGAAGTCCAGCCTTATTTTAACCCCTTTCATTGCCAGAGAGCCCTGCAACACATTCTGGTTTCGCTTACAAGGGAGTTGAGGGGCACTGGAAGCAGGAACTGAAAAATACAAGGAGCAAAAGTTATCATCTTTCCCCAAACACTTCTCATGATAAAATGTATTTGCATGAGGGCTGAGCACGTTCCATGTCCAGCTGGAGAGGCCGAGGGGTTCACAAACTCAGACCCTCAAAGGACCACAGAAAAATATTATATGCATCCAAACAGCATCAAAACTATACTCAATGCTGTGCCTAGCTCTAATCTATCCAACAGGTACTCAATCTATACATACATAACCGTACTCTGCCCAACAGGTACTCAATCTATACATACATAACCGTACTCTGCCCAACAGGTACTCAATCTATACATACTGTGACAAACGCCCCTCTTTCGTAGCGCTGACGTCTGTCTGGGTTCTTCCCGACACAGTCTTCTAGGGTTAATTATACAACAAACAGGAACATGCAAAGTATTACGTTGCTTAACTCAGGCTTCTGCCTGCTTTATTTTCATCCAAGTAAGGTACTGTAGCTTTAACATGTGTAGGTTAGAGGCACTCAGACATTTTCATTCAGCGGTTCCCTTATATCAGTGTCATAGCATTTCACACAGTGTCACTTTTAAGAAATAAAAACCAAATCATATAAAGAAATCCTATCCCTTTCAGGGAACTAACTACACATCAGAATCAGCCTCTAACTGCGAACTAACTGGGCCAACTAACCTGGTTCCCCAGCTTAAAACAATGCCCTCTCATTTAGGGTCACTAGATACAGCACAGTCTTTTAGCAACAGCAATAACCATTTGTTTTGTCTTATCTGTTCGTGGTGGGAACACGGTCCCAAGTGTCCAGGCAAATCCTCTGGTACTATGATACTTGGAGGGGCTGTCCACCCCGAAACTGGAAACAGGGGAGCAGCGATACCCCCAGCCTCCAGGCTCTAAGGAGAGAGAGTGAAATGCAAAACCTCTCTGCTCTAAATACCTGTGCATGTGATTAGAAGAGCAGGTGAGGGAGAACTAGAGCCATTGTAATCTGTGGTCTGGATTTTCCATCCAGCTGCCTGAGTTAATGGGAAGCTGTGGAACGGATCATTAACTATTCCTGCACTTTCTGCTCTAAAATGGGGCAGAAAGCTGCCTAACATCTTTGGACTATGTCACAATACATAACCGTACTCTGCCCAACAGGTACTCAATCTATACATACATAACTGTACTCTGCCCAACAGGTACTCAATCTATACATACATAACCGTAGCTCGCCTCCACAGGTACTGCAAATCTATACATACATAACCGTACTCTGCCCAACAGGTACTCAATCTATACATACATAACCATACTCTGCCCAACAGGTACTCAATCTATACATACATAACTGTACTCTGCCCAACAGGTACTCAATCTATACATACATAACTGTACTCTGCCCAACAGATACTCAATCTATACATACATAACCGTACTCTGCCCAACAGGTACTCAATCTATACATACATAACCGTACTCTGCCCAACAGGTACTCAATCTATACATACATAACTGTACTCTGCCCAACAGGTACTCAATCTATACATACATAACTGTACTCTGCCCAACAGGTACTCAATCTATACATACATAACCGTACTCTGCCCAACAGGTACTCAATCTACTACCTAACTGTACTCTGCCCAACAGGTACTCAATCTATACATACATAACCATACTCTGCCCAACAGGTACTCAATCTATACATACATAACCATACTCTGCCCAACAGGTACTCAATCTAAATAATAATAATAATAATAGCATGTTCTTGTATAGCGCTGCTAGTTGTACGCAGCGCTTTACAGAGACATTTTGCAGGCACTGGTCCCTGCCCTGTGGAGTTACAACCTATTTTTTGGTGCCTGACATAACTGTACTCTGCCCAACAAATACTCATACTGCTGTGCATATTTCTATGAAGTATATCCATCTGAAACCAGGCCTGAAAAATAAAAGCTAAGTAATTTATACGAGTGTCAATCTTTACAGGAAAACTACGTTTCTGCACAATCTTTTTTTTTGGGGGGGGAGGGGGTCCAACAAGAGACTCCATATAGTGCATATTACAAAAGTATAAACCTGTCCCCACATTTTTCGTGGATTAAAAAAACAATATTCACAGTTGATATCTCATTGCGATATTTTGCCAAGCAAAATGGCTAAAAAAACAAATGCAAAATCAGTGTTAGATACTGTAGGAATGTGTGAAATTTTACAACACAGAGATCCAGGCTCTAGTATACAGTAGGGCTTTGGCTTAGGAGGGAGAGACAAATATATACATACAACACACCTGAGATACCTGGAAATTAAGCTCATTTGGATATGCAAACCAGCAAACACACACAGCCCCTGTAAGCTCAGAACCCAAAGCCACCACACCATATATATTTGTGTCAAAAATCAGTGTTCCTGGGATTGTGACCTCATGTATATAACAAAGGACAAAAAGCCCCAATGATGCATCCAATATGACAAATTATATAGTTAAATACTTATTTGTTTTTCATAAGTAAGGGTAATTTCTTTGGCCAAAGCATTTTAAGCTTGTAACCTCGTCAAGGTATCCCCTCTTTTCCAAGTCCTAACACTACTGCACCCGCAGAAAACCTCTCCTAACCTCTCTAATGGGCGGAGAAATGTCTTATTGGACTGGTCTTTCACAGCTGCGTAACAAGAACTGCCAATTTATATGTTCCAACTTTATAGCCTATTCGCCAGATATCTCTCGGCGTGTTGCAGAGGAGTGTTTTGTAAGGTACTGTATATAAGTCAATAGGTGCTCTGCACTCTGTCGCTCTCTCTTTGGAGCAATGGGGTTTTCCGCTCTAAACCAGGGGTGCACAACTCCTGTCCTCAAGACCCCCCAACAGGTCAGATTTTAAGGATATCCCAGCTTCAGCACAGGTGGCCCAATCAGTGGCTCAGTCGAACTGAGCCACTGATTGAGCCACCTGGCCTGAAACAAGGAGCCACCTGTGCTGAAGCAGGGATATCCTTAAAACACAACCCGTTGGGGTTCTTGAGCACTGGAATTGAGCCCCCCTGCTCCAAACCAAGGGTCAATTTTGTATGGTTCACAAAGTGGTGCAAACACTCTGCACACCTCTAGTGATTATGAATCGATATATGATGGGGTTGGAATTCTGACGGGAAGAACTACTTTTATATACCACATTCCTGTATTCAAAGTCGCGTCCTTTATTGTAGCTTGGATATAAATATATATATATATGTGTTGCTTACTGCTCCGGTGCCCTTCTCCCAACATAGAGACCACTTTGAGCGCCCAACAGCTTGTACCATGATGCTAGCACTAGCGACGCTGTAAGAATACCCCTTATAATGAGAGAATTCATCCTACATCACAGGACACATTAATGAGCCTGGACTATATTACTACAGATAAAGCCAAGAGAGCAGGTGGATGTGCAGTTAGCAAGATATATTAATGTTTCACACAGACCCCAGCAAGGAGAATATGTGCATCTATAAACTATTCCTATACGGTCCGAAGTTCGTAATGATGGCAGCCACATTCCTTCTGGCAGTTCTATTAACTAGAAATAGCTTTACATCCAAATGCATTCGGTGAATACCTTTCACCTTGTCACGGCGTCTCCCTAAACTCGAGCCTTCTAGTTGTCAATTATTAAAAATAGGACAAGACACATGTATTGTAGAGATCCCCATTAACCCATTTGCAGCTAGCAGGGATTTGCTGAGCATTGTCATACTACTGTGCTTTGCAATCTGGATGCAGGGGACGAGTTTAGCAGCGCAATGCAAAGGATTTGCATTCATTTACAGTCTCTTCCCAGCTGTGGGTTTGGATGAAAGTGATTCTATACTCATCACCGCTGAATTCAGCATTCCAATCATATTACATGCATGGCTTTCTGCGTCATTTGAAACAAGCTAGCTATTAGGAGGAGGTAAAAGCTATTGTTTCTGGGCCGATTTGAAGCTATAAGCATTTCTATTTCACATGGATATTTTCAGGCTAGATAACATGCATAATCTTTGCTGTGCACCCCAGAACTGGAGGTACCTGTTACCCATTGCACTCAAGAGGTTAAGGGGATGAAAGTGCAATGCTCCCTTTCAGTAAATATCTGCCTTTCCGTTTCAAATCAATCCTTCAGTGAGTGGAAGGCAAAATTCTTGTCTTCCCTGCCAGCGTACGCGTCACAGCGCTTTGCGCGCCCACACACACACACAGCCACTGGGGCCTGCCCCATAGAGGGCTGTGCGGTGGTGTGTGGCGTGCAAACCGTAGCATGCGCCGCCGTGACTACCGGGACTCAGCCTAACTCAGCAGCTACAATGTATTCTTATATTAGCCAGCGAATAGAGAAATGAATCTCAAATATCAGTGCAGCAAAGTTGAAGGATTGGTAGTACCATGACGATATATAATAAACATCTAGTTGTAGATTGGACAGATATTGAAAATAACAGTAAGTTAATGAATAAGCTGGTTGAAGAGCTCATTAATGGAATAAGTAAATGCCTTTTGGAGTATTTGAAGAGCCAAAGCTGTCATGTGTAAATAACAACTGTGAGTCAATATTTCCATATGATAGGCAGATCCCTAGAGCAAATATACTCACATATATTACTCACAGTCTGGGTTTTTCTGTCCTTCAGAGTGTGCACCAAGTAGATGAGAAGAAATCCAATGAGGAAAACGGAGCACAAAAAATCCAAAATCTGGGGCTAAGCAGAGGGAACAATAAACAAGACTTTATTAATGGGTAGACATCATGGAGTAAAAATACTCTAACGCGTTTCGGGCTGAAAATAGCCCCGAATTGCATTAGAGATTTTTGTACCTCATGATGTCCAAACATAAAAAAAGTCATTGTTAATTGTCCCTCTGCTTAGCCCAGATTTTGGGATTTGTTGGGCTCGTTTTCTCATTGGTTCCTTCTAGTATTCGTATATACTAAGCTCAAGTAAGCAACAAGAATCAGGACCAGCGCAACTTGGGAGGCCCTGGTCAATGGGGAAAAGATACATAAACAAATGCAAAGATGGGTGCTACAGGCAGAAAACTAGTCAGGGCAACAGATAATGAAGCAAGTGGGGGGCCGTGCACACCGAAAAGGAGATGCCAGAGGATTCTTGCAAAAAGTCATTTAATGACGGGAAGCAGTCACAGAGCTCCAACGTTTTCGATGCAAGCCCCTTCATCAAGGATAAAACACAAATGACACAGCACCCTTAAATAGTGTCCACTATTGGACACTATTTAAGGGTGCTGTGTCATTTCTGTTTTACCCCTGATGAAGGTGCTTGCACTGAAACGTTGGAGCTTTTAGCTTTGACTGCTTACAATCATTAAATGACTTTTTTTTTTTGCAATAATCCTCTAGCATCTCGTTTGTGGTGTGCATGGACCCCCACTTGCTTATTATATTACTATGGTAACATTATCTAGTGTTACAGTTTGCAGCTCAAACGGCTTTGAACATTGGCAACATAAACAGGAAAGTGTTGCAAAGATCTTGCACTGCTGGGGAGGTGGCTAAACCCTGCTATAGACATCAAAGGATGCTCAGTGTATTCAAACTCATTAAAAATGGCATTAAGAGATGAATTTTAAAATGAAAAAAGGCAGTAAATAAGTAAAAGTTCTAATACTACAGAGCTGATTTATGGAGAGAGAAAAAACACACGTAGGATATTTCTGGGATTGCTCCTCTGGTGTTTTCCTTTGATACATTTGGCGCACTTCTATTGCGCTGGATTGGCCTAGGCAAAGCAGGTACCAGCTCGGTTGTTTGACGAGCGGGAGCAGCTTGACTGCAACACGACCAGACTGCAGACAAAAGGGGGGGTAGCTGAAGGATAGCAATGCATTGGGAGCGGCGGTGGGAGGCAGTTGGTACCCCAATAGTCACACCAGTAAAACGTAGTAGATGCATGGAGTAGCATGCAGGCCGTGTCAACAATATAAAGTCATTAGTTCAATTTTCCTTTGAAAGGCGCCTGTACTTGCTAAAGATGCACCCATTCTCCTGTCGATATTGAGTAGATTATATTTATACTCGGCACATAGCTGCAGAATCTCGTTTTTATTGTATATGATGACATTGCTGTGTAATAGATATCACTTTATGTATGTATGTATGTATGTCTTTATTTGTATAGCGCCATAAAATGTACATAGCGCTTCACAGTAGTAATACATGTCATATAAATAACAAATATAAATAACACATCATGGGAATAAGTGCTTCAGACATACTGTAAAAGTAACATTAAGGAAGGAGTCCCTGCTCCGAGGAGCTTACAATCTAATTGGTAGGTAGGGAGAACGTACAGAGACAGTAGGAGGGAATACAAGTGCGTCTGCAGAACTTTAGGGTTCGGAATGCGGATGCTACCAGTTTCCGTGACAACCGATCCAATCTGCCCGCACCTTCTCCCCCAGGTCTGGGATCTTCTATTTTTCGAGTGACGGGTCGGGGCAATAACAGTTGTTAGGAGTGCAGGTACGCGGCGGAGAGCGGACATTCTGTGCGGCTGCGGTAATTACCCTGCAATATATGGAACGGGCCATTTAAAATGACGGGGCAGATGGGAGGGGCAGGTGGTATTTAATAAGTCAACTTAATTGACCTCGAGTGAGTGCACCTTTAACCAGGGGCAGAAATTGTCACCGGTGGGCCGCGGTGCAAGTTAAAGAAAAAGGCCCTCTATCCCCCCCCACCTGTGGAGCGGAGCAGTGGCGAGGACGGAGGGAGGGGGCCCGAAAAGGCAATATACAGGATGTAAAGGGAAGCTGCACATGGAAAATGTGTCAGATGATGGTAAATAAACTTGTTATCCGCAGTTAGATTGTACAATGTATCTGTGCGGGTTGCAGAGTAAGAGCTAATTGTACTTTGTTTGAATGAAACATCATTCCCCGTTTACAATCAGTGTGCTCTGTTCCTCTGTGCCTTTTGATGCCTCTCTCTGAGGCTGGGCAGTGGAAGGACAATATTCGAAATGGAGCATCACAGCTGCACCGTGACAATGACAGAGCCCGCCCATCTCCCGGCAGCTAGACTGTGACTGCTGACATTAATGCTGAATGGTCACTTTGGAAACACGTATTTAAGATTCTCTATTGGCATTATTCGCAGGGAAGCTGGTCCCCTGGGGAGATTCCGAGATGTGATCCCTATTGAGCAGTTTCCAGTCAGTTAATGAAGCCACGCGGTAACGCGTGACGAGGCTGTGCTGTCGGTGCTGCTCGCGGATGGCTTTTTACTGCAGGAGCAGAGGGTGATAAGCAGGAAAGGAGAGGGTCCCCCTTGAAAACTCCATGCTGAAAAGCATGGGTATAAAAAGATGAAAAACCCGCCGCCAGGGAGATCTTCCAACAATATTATGCCTTCCTTAAACAAATGTAACCTTAATAATAATAATAATAATAAAAAATAATAATAACTTTATTTATATAACGCTTTTCGCCCAATGGGACTCAAAGAGCTTCACGGTTACAAAAAGGGAACAAGAAGAACACATTTAAAGACCAAACACAAGGAATGATACAATACAGGATGGTGTTGTGGCTATTAAATGCCGGACAGGTTGTGGATCATTAATTAAATGCCTGGGTAAGCAGGGAGGTCCTGAGCCTGTTATAGATTCCCAGAGAGGGGGGGTCTCTTGAACTGTATGAGGCAGACTGTTCCAAAGAGTGGGAGCAGCGCGGCTAAAAGATCGGGCCCCAAAGGAAGTCACGGGGATTCTGGGAACTGTCCATGCTAAAAGCAAACATTTGGCTGCTTCTGTGGGTCCCTGAATGGGGAAGTGTTTCTCAATCAATCGTTTGCTCTGCCTTTAGACTACCCTGTTCTGATCAGAGAGCAACTACGTTGAAGGGAAGGGAGAGCAGGGGGCTTGCTGGACACCCAGGGGCATCCCACACAAGGGAGAAACTAGAGGACATCAAACACCTAAGTCTCCGCTCACTATGTTTACAAACAAACTTTAAAAAAGGATTTATTAAAAAATACATATAGATGTCAGATTGTGGTAAAAAAAAGTAATCACCCAGCTGTGACCCCGTAAGCAAGTCACTGCCATTCGTACAGTTTGGTCTCAGGATGGACTACCCCTGTAGCTGGTACTATAAGCTAGGCACTATAAGCACAGCCTTAGGCCTCGGCCACAGTGATCACCTGTGCGGCGCGAACAAGAAAAGGCCCTCTATAGGGCCTGCCATAGTCCGCGTGTGCGCGTGCATGATCAAGCGTGACAGGGCTACCACATTTTCAAAAGACGTGTCTTTTTGTGCAGCGGCGGAGAGATGGTCACGGCAGTGGTTCAGCCAATGAGGGCAAACCAACCACGTGACATCATGGCCACGCCTCCCCCACCGCAAGCAATCTGAAGTCCACAGATTGCTCGAGCGAAGGGCAAACACGCTGCCATGCGCTCTGTCACACGCGTACCCGCGCCCACTGTGGTCGTAGCCTAAGAGATACACAGGGTGTTATTAATCAAAGTCTCCCGGCTGTAAATATGGGCAAAACTGGTTTGAAAATACTGCCCTAGTTTTATCAAAGAGAGAGCCCCCCATTAGTTTCAGTGGGTACAGATGTTTCTTGATAAATTTGGTGCAGTTTTGTTGCCAATCCAATAGTCTTCTGCAAGTATTGTGTGAATTCCGTGTCTGTTCGCCAAATAAGAACAACTAGGACAAGCTTTAAACATTGTCACAAATATCAAACTCTTCCCATTAGGACCTTAACATATTCAACAAAGGAAGGGATAAGGTATATGAGCGAAACGTAAAGATAGTGCAAGAGGGTGGATATGTTACAAGAGGGAGCATTTTCCATATACGATAGAATATGAACTTTATAATAATTCCGTATAGTGCTTTTCTCCCAGTGGGACTCAAAGCGCTCCACAATTACAATATATGTCGAAATTAAATGACCCCAATAAGTCATGAACCCATTCAGTGCCTGAGGGTCGTGCCACCCCACTGGCTAAGGGCACTCCCGCATCGTGTGACCGCTCTTGGGAGCGATGTAGTGATCAGTTTTCTGTTCTGGGTGCCAGGTTGGATGTGACGAGGAAGACCCTTCAGTGAGGTACACAATCGTATACAGCCCCTAAAAACCAAGCAAAGGCCAATGACGTACAGTGTACATCATATGGGCCTCCGTAAGTCAGGGCATTGAAGGTGTTAATGAGTGAAACGGACATTTAAATGCTTTTACAGAAGTTATAGAATATCTGTAGAATTAGTCGCTGTACTGAGATTTACTGTTTTAAGTTCAAGCTCTTATTTTTTGTCTCTTCAAAACTGTTTTTTGTTTCTCCCCCCTTATAATAACCGTGTCTTATTCCCAGTCACACTTGAGTGCTTTTGTATTTCCATGTTGCTGAATGTTTGATAGTATGTAAGAAGACCCAAGCCCTCTTGGAAACATCGGACCTTAAATAGGTCTTTATTGATCCTCTTCCAATTGAAAAGAATAATGTTGTCAGATGCAGCATAATTTGCAGTCTTGAATCAAGAACATGCAGTCCCTTTTTGACTAATGACCAACTTCAAGGAGCAATTAGCAAACAACCAGCTGAAAGCAGAAAGGGCATCTACAAAGCAAGTCTGAGAAAGTTCAAGTAGCAGAGTAAGTGGTGCTGTATTTGGCATTATAAATTGCCCCACTAATTGGTTAAGAAATAGTCATGTGATGCTGCCCTGTGTGTATACATCTGCTTTTGTTCCATGGCCCAATCCAATTGATCAATCCACTTTAGGTTTGCAGTAAAGTGAAAGTGCTCATCCATGCCTATGCACTTAATGGATTAGTAGTTCTATAGAGTAAGGCCCAAAAGCTTCCATCAAAAAAGCATAGACAAAAAAAACCCGATGCTTTTGTGAAGGGCTACTTTCGGAATCATACCTGTACAAGTGAGGTAATATTCCTAAATTACAGATTGTGTCTCTGTTTTAAGGCATTTACAATAGTATCCATACATGGGACACAGTGTTAAAATGTTTTGATGTCACGGTTCTTCTGGCTGGAAGATTTGAAAGTTAACATTAGTGTTAATCTGTACTGTACATCAAAAGAAGAGACAATTAAGGTGCAATTTAATTTATTGTATTGTATGTCTTTATTTATATAGCGCCAAAAGTGTACTCAGCGCTTCACAAAGAATACAGTACAGGGAATTATAATAATACAATAAGTGCAGCAAAAATCAGACAATGGGAAAGGAAATCCCTGCCCCGAAGATCTTACAATCTAAGACGTTTGAGGGGAAACTTACAGAGACAGCAGGTGAGGGAATAAGTGCTGTAGATGGGTGTGCTTGGCCACAATGGGTAGTATAAGTGACTGTGGGACAATAGCCATGAATGCAGGCTATTGGTATGCTTGATTTGTGGGGCAAGTTTTAAGGTTGGTCAGTGTTAAATGAAAAGGTTAACACCATTTACAGGGGAAGAGATGGCAGGGAGGCGCGAGTGAGATCAGGTGTGTATGTCTGGCTTCAGGCTTAGGGGAGATCCCCAGCAGCAGGGAGGTCTAGATAGAGGGTGTGAATAGAGGATTTGTGGGGGTGATTTTTATTAATGGTTGTTGGGAGAGAGAGGTGTATAAATAATGGTGCCGTGGGGAGTGGAGAAGTTGGAGAGAACAGGGACATTCACCAAGGAGTGAGGAAACAGCAAACAGAAAATGCAATAAGGAGGGCATAGTGATATAGGAGGAGAGACTTCCCAGTTATTGGAGGATAGGAAGAGTACAAATAATCACGGTTTTTAGAAAGTAAAGTTCTCACAGTTGTAAAGTTGTTGTTCAGAGTCCAGATCTTCCTCCAATCTTCACCTCCAATGTCAACTCCACACACTTAAATGTTACACAGCCATATTTATGCAATCCAATTTATGCAGAATCTTCTTATTGTTCCATTAAAATATAGCACAACCGACCACAAGTCTACCCTTCAAGAACAACAGAGCACTGTGTCTGCCGTGTATTTATGGGTTGAACCCTTTGAAGTTACAATGTCTCCTTGGATAACCTTTTGATGCATATGCTATAATGACTGCACAGATGCTCGTCTGAGGAGTCTCCCTAGGACGCATAACCTTTTCTGATCTGTAATTAAATAAAGGTCCCTACACAATTTCAATACATCCACTGGGTTTACTGCAACCACATATCTTGGGTGACTTCCAATTACCATTGTTTAGCATCCGCAGTTCAACAAAGCTTTAATTAGGCAGTTTATAGAAGAACAGTGTCATCCCATTTTAGTTTTACATTACGAGCTAGAGATGACTCTAATGTAAGGAGTCATAGCTAACTAAGGGTTTGTAATTAGAGAGCGCAAGAGAAAATAAACGCTCTTTAATAACGTGGGAAGAACTGAAACATATCTATTGTGTTCTACTTTTTTAAGGTAATCAAATCACTTTTCATAAAAGCATAACATGACGCTGAAAACCGCACTCAGTTTCTACTTCCTACTTTGCTTATGGCCACTAATTTATTTATTTATAAAAGGTTTTACCAGACAGTAATACATTGAGAGTTACCTCTCGTTTTGAAGTACTGTATGTCCTGGGCACAGAGTTATAAACAAATATATGGTTACAAAAACATAGTTACAATGAGTGAAAAGGGTTATACATTATATACAAGACATTGCATGCAGAGTGAAAGATACTATATATAAAGGAGTATATAACAGTTACAGACCAGATTAAAATGTGAGACAGCTTTAGTTTTGAAAGAACTTAGACTGGTGGCGGCTGTGAGAGTCTCCGGTAGACTGTTCCAGTTGTGGGGTGCACAGTAAGAGAAGGAGGAGCGGCCGGATACTTTGTTGAACCTTGGGACCATGAACAATCTTTTGGATTCAAATCTCAGATAAGTGCTGTGTAACGTGTAGCTGACCACAAATGAAGCGCGACCGCGGTGCTGAGGTAGGGAATTGAGTAACCCCAACCCACAGCCACGCCTAGGATGTAGATTGGTCGTGCAAGCCAGGTCAGGATTATAGATGTGAGAGTAGTAGAGGGTACTTGCCGTATCAGGAGAGGAGAGTTGCGGATCGTCGGGGTACTAGCGAAGGTCAGGACTAGAGACAGGAGAATGGTCGTTCGTAGCCGTATCAGGAGAGGAGGGGTGCGGAGTCCAAGGTGAGTAGCAGGGTCAGGCAACGGCAGGATACACAAGCAAGACAAGGTAGCAGGAACGGAATGCAGCAAGGCACGGCATCACACAAGACTATGATGCTCAGCAATCAGAGACTTGATAACAAGCAGGTTCATTATCACAGAGGTAGGTAATGTTGCATGGAGCTGTTGTGAGCCAAGTGAGTGTGTGCAGAGTAAACAGCAGAGGTGTGCCTTTTCCTTGGCAAAATGTTCTGCTGCATTACATGCTAAGGTCTGTTCAAGGTTTGCAGAGGGATTTGGGGGATGGGGGGTGGGGGTGTGTGGGAGAGGTAGTCAAGTGTTAGGAGAAGCTGCAGTAAATAAAGTGGATAGAGGGGTTAGTTGGGCAGACTAACAAGCATGTGATAATAGTGTGGTTAGATAGCTCCCCATTTGTTGCCTTGTGTAGAAGAATTTACCAAAAGTTTCAGTCTCCAGTCCAACTACTGTCTAACTACATATCCACTTCAAATGCAACATTCTTACATGCAATGCTCTCCCTTACGTGATTTCAGATTGATACATCTAGCAGTCACATGATCTCCCCCCAATAAATCTGCCTGTTACAAGTTGGACAATTAACACCACACAATTAACAAATAAAGTTCGCTATTCTCAACATACCAGAGAACTAATACAGGCAGGGTGTGTGTGTGGGGGGGGGGGGGGGGCAGGGGGGGCGAGGGGGCAAAGGGCTTGGGGGGGGCTAGTGGAGGAAGAGTGCTTGCTTTACAGGGATTCTCTCTCTTTATATATGTTATAATTGCTCATTCCCTTAGCACCCCTTCAACACAACAGTGTACGTATACAATTTAGTTTCATATCAGGCAGTGCGGTTTCCGCTTTTTTTTTTTTTTTTTTTTTGAAGAGCGGCACATTTGGAAGAGAATTGGGACAATATGCATCATAAGATCACTAGAGAATATATGCGACTGCAATTTGCTATAACAATTTGAGAACTTTTCTTCTTTTTGAGATTGAACACTCGGTTTATATCCAACTGGCTATATCACTGCCCAGGCGAGTTTGCGTAAGGTCAAGAACAAAACATTAGGAACAAAATGTAAACAATAGGTAATGAGGTCCCTGCTCTGAGAAGCTTACAATGTAAAAGGAATGGGAGAGAAGGGGTGGGAGGTATAAGGTCTCTTAGCATGGCAATGACCATAGGCTTGTCTGGAGGGTGCTGGGTGGGCCTCTTTAGAGATGTGTGTTTTTTAGGGAACTTTTGAAAGTGTGAATATGGGGGAGAGTCTGATGGGGCTGACTAAAGAGTACCACAGTTGGGGTGCAGGCCTGGAGAGGGGTAGGAGGCGGGAGTGAGAAGTAGTAATGAGGGAGGAGATCCGTAGGACATGAGCTGAGCAAAGGCTGCGAGAGGGATTAGATTAGAAATGTACTGTATACATACAGTATATACAGCAACCTCTATGTAATATTTGTTTCGCTCACTAAACATTAGACAAAAAAACAAATCTCCTAACAGGGAAATGAGCAACCATTTCACAGGCTACTCTAAATCCTAAGTAAATACAAGAAGATATTTTGCAAATGCAACAGGATAAAAAGAAAGCTCAGAATCACTCTGGAAATAATAAGACTTGCACATCTCGCCTGAGTTTGCTACCTTTTAGCTTCCAGACTTTAATACTGTCCTTGGGCTTCAGTTTGGTGCATTACACAACTGGTACAGCCACATCTATGCTTAAAACAATACAAGAGAGGGCAAACCCCCAAATTAGCTTGTGTGTTACTACCATGTCCGATGGTTAAATAATGGTTTATATTATGCATGCAAAACCAGTTTCCAGGGTGTTATAATGCATATTTCAGTACTCCTAATGGCAAGGCAAGATCAAACACATCTGCATGATGTCGTCTTCAAAAGGAAGAAAATAATTACATGTCAACACCGTTATCAAGTTCACCCGCAACTCATTTATTGCCAGAGAGTACTGTGAAGCACTGCAAACAAGATGCACTGGAGGGCTTCTTCATCGCAGAACAGAATAATACAGCCACAAAATCACCCATGGAAGTAACTGAGCAGTGCTGTCCTTTGAAATTGGGAAATGCTTGTCAAGTGTGCGTCAGTGTACCCTAAAGCAGAGTTGCTTAACTCCAGTCCTTAAGACCTCCCAACAAGTCAGGTTTTAAGGATATCCCAGCTTCAGCACATATTGCTCAGTCTTCACTGAAGCTGGTATATCCTTAAAACCTGACCTGTTGGGGGGGTCTTGAGGACTGAAGTTAAGCACCACTACCCTAAAGGACACGGAGAGAGGATTGTACTGTGTTAGCCCGTACAGTAGACAGAACAAAGGTAAGGTATTACCTTCAATAGCTAACTAGTGGTTAAAAAGAGCTCACACTTTTAGGAGTCCCTTCTTCAAACATATTTTACCCTGAAGGAAGATTACGGCCTATTAAAAACATAATTTCAATGCATATGAAAAGTGTAGGCCTTATTTACTAAACGTTGCTATTTGTTAAGACACATTCCGGAGTAGGAAGACTCCTTACGGCCACAGTTACTGGAGTGGGCTGTTAGGTGTCCTATTGAATAGCAGAGGTTTTGAAATATGGGCCTTGGTGAAGAAGAAAAGATGAAGGCCTCATTGAACTCAAAAGCAGACACCTATTCTATTACAAGTAAAGAAAAGGGGGAGAATCAGGGGAGTAGGCTTCATCGTTAACAAGAGATGGAGAAACATAGTGGAGTATGAAAGCTCATCTGAAAAGGAATGTAGAATCGGCATGTAGTTGACAGAGATATAGGCTTCAAATAAGCCAAGTGTATGCCCCAAAATCAAGTCACAGACAATGATGTGGAAGACTTCTACCATGAAACCAAGCAACTTATCAACAAAGGAAATTGTCACCTCAAGACCGTTATGGGAGATTTCAATGCAAATATTGGTGCCCTGCTGGCAAGTTTAGGTACAGCAACAGGAATGAACGCAGAGACAGATTGGTAGAATTTGTAGAAAACGTGTACATCCTAAATTTATTCTTCAAGAAGAATCCAAATACAAAATGGAGAAGGAAT
Source organism: Ascaphus truei (assembly GCA_036426205.1). Classification (NCBI taxonomy): domain Eukaryota; kingdom Metazoa; phylum Chordata; class Amphibia; order Anura; family Ascaphidae; genus Ascaphus; species Ascaphus truei. Next base: position 9,969,009 of record CM071578.1, read on the forward strand.
GTACCAAATGGAATCAAGTATTAAATTGACTACATCCTAGCTAACAAAAACCACGTGATTGACTGCACAATGCTTAACCGTTTGACACAAGGAGTGATCACCAATTGGTTCGCTGCAAATTACATTTTAATGCAAAGATGGAAAGAAGCAAACTGATTGAAAAGAAGACAAAAATAACTAGAATAACAGCAGAGAATTCCAACTAGGACTGAAAAATCAATTCAGCATATTCAAAATGCATGGGGACACTTATCAACAATTAGCAAGAGCTTATGAAGATTGCAGTTGAAAGCACATACAAAACTGGAGGAATCACTAACAAAAAACAGGATAAGAAAATATCTGATAAGACAAAGCAGGAGATGGCAAGAAATGAATAAATTCCAAGGCGCAAGGTCAATAATTGAATATGCACAGCTGTGCAAGACAATCCGCCAACGTATAACTGAATATGCAAGAATATTTAACTGTGATATGGTGAAGACTATCGAAGATAACAAAAGCTTAAGGCTGCGTCCCCGCTGGCGCTGAACGTGCTCGACGTGTTATCTTCTGTGAGTGTGAATCAGCCCGTTCACGCAGTGCGCGTTTGTGCACAGGCACGTACGCTCTGTCAAGCTCGGCACTTGAGACAAAAACATTTGAGATTGACGCGCACTCTGAGGTAAGTGCACACAGAAAACAGCCACACGTACACACACACATCCACATTACACACACAAAGAGCCCCGATCCATGCCTCCCGCTCGCAAAATTATGCAGCACACCCGGCGCTCATGCTTTGAGAGTTGGTGACGTTACCGCTCTCAAGCATGAGCGCGGTCAGCGCGAGCGGGGACGTAGCCTAAAGAAGACATAGCAGCGACTTATGTTTGGCAAGAAACAAATCATTGCACTCAAACAAGACAATGCATCAACAATAAGAGGCCATGCACTTTATCGTAAAGAGATCTGAGAATTTCTACGTGAAATTATACGAGAATACAGGGCATAATCCACCAGAGGAAGAGCAAGAAGAAACCACAAATTATTGTACCATGTGTCCTCCAAGAAGAAGTGACGAAGGCAATAAAATCCATGAAAAATGGGAAGGCTCCTGGAGAAGATGGAATTACAATTGATTACAATCTGAAATGAAGCTTGGGAAGAAGTAGAGAAAATCCGTGCAAAACTATTTAGAAGCTGCTTAAAGAACAAGAAAATTCCAGCGTGATTGAGTAATGCCATAGTTATCCTTATTCACAAGAAAGGAGACAAAGAAGACCTCAAGAACTACAGACCAATCAGTCTACTTCCAGTCACTTACAAGATTTTATGAAGATACTCTCTAATCGCTTGGACTTCGCCCAGCCTATAGAACATGTGGGATTCCGCAGTTGATACAACACAATGAACCACATCCAAGTCGTACAAGAAGTGATTTCCCAAAGTAATAAATCCAAACTACCACACTGTTTAGGATTCATAGATTACGAAAAAGCATTAGGATTCTGCCTACGTCTCAGCGCTTCTAAATGCATTAAGACAAAAAGTTGATATTATAAAGAACTTTACAAGAATGCCACATCAACCGTTAAATTACATGAAGATACAAGCACGATAAGGATCAGCGATGGAGTGTGGCCGGGAGACACCGTGCCACTAAAACCTTTCACAGCAACTCTTGAAGAACTGTTCAAAATCAATGGTGAATACTTGTCACCTACGACTTGCACATGACATTGCTACTTTTGTCACAAGTCTTAAAAAACAAAACAAAAAAAAAACAGTCACAAATCGGAAAACTAGCCACAGCAAGTAAGAAAGTGGGCCTCCATATGAATTTCAGCGTGAAATGGAAAAGAACTACAAGTTGAAGGGGATTATTATGTAAAGTGTGATAAGCGCAGATGACGTGCAATTGCATGAAAGCCCTACGTTATCTGCGCTTATCATACCTTACAGAATAAGCCCCTCTGTCTACCTAGGCCGGCAAATAACAATGGATGGGAACCATTTGAATGAACTCAATAGGAGAATGAAGATGGAAGAAACAAGTCAATCTTTCAAGGGAACTTTCCCCTGCGACTCAAGAGGAAAGTGTTCGACCAGCGTATCCTACCCCAGTGTATCCTGCCCGTGCTCACGTAGGGATGAGAAACTTAGACCCTAAATGCGAAGATAATTCAGAAGTTTCAGACAACTCAAAGTATGGAGAGATGTATGCTGGGTATTACCTGAAGAGATAGCAAAAATAATAAATGGGTTCGAGAGCAAACAAGTCTGTGACATCATGACAAGGTTTAAGAAATTAAAGTGGCGGTGGGCTGGACATGTTGCAAGAAGAAATTACGATAATTTGACAAGGATGGCACTTGACTGGATTTCAAGGGAAATTAAAAAACAAAAAGACGACGACCAAAGTAAGATGGGGGGGATGAAATCTGAAAATGTGTTGGAGCATCATGGAGAAGAGAGGCTGTAATTGCAGTACTTGTAAGATCATTGGAGAGGCTTCATCCAGCAGTGGATCAACAAGGACTGTGTCTGGTTGTACTCTAATTTATTAGAAAGTATAAGTGTGTAAAGAAAGGAAGAAAGAATAGGAAACAATAAAAAACACTGAAAAACAGAAATTAACCTTGTAGAGGAAACAGGAGGCGAAAATAATCTAGAGCAGGGGTGCGCAAACAGAGGTGCGCAAGATTTTTCTGGGGGGGGGGGGGGGAAAGGGCGCCGCGGTTGCAGAGGCCCCGCCCTCTCCCCCAAGGCATTTAAATTAAATGCTGGCGGACCGCGCAAGGCCTCAACTCAACTTACCGAGATTCAGCCGGCTTCGGGACGTGTCTCCATGGCAACGCAGCGGGGTCACATGACATGACATCATTTGCTGCCGCACTAAGGGAGTGGGGGGCGCAAGCACCGGAGGAGAGCAGACAGGGGGGCACAGCAACAAAAGTTTGCACACCCCTGATCTAGAGAATCAGTAGACAAATGGTGAGGTTTTATTGAAAAGGGATATTGAGCAGATGAGATTCAAGTGGTTACCAAGTAACCACTGGATTATTTCTTCTTCTTTTTTTATCCGTCTGATTAGAACTGGCATCTTGTTAAAAAAAAGAAATGCATTGCAGGCCCCCCTGGCAGAGAAAGTGTTAGTGTATATCTTTATTGACCTGGTGGAAAGGCTAACAGCTCATTGCAAATACCTTCCACGGTGTAATGACATCCATCAGCAAAAAGTGGTAAATAACAGACATCACTGGTGAGAGATACATTTGTTCACTTATTCAGATTGTAAACTCCCATAAGATTTCTTTAACTGTTATATTAATACTGTACCAATGTGTAACAGAAGTCAGGAGCTGCAACAATGCAATACATAAGCCTGGTCCCGTTAGTGGCTAATTAGGCTTCATATAGAACTGAGAAATTCATGTTGCACAGACTTCAAAGTGCCAATGATCAAGGCTGACTTCTAACGTCATGTAAAGATAACTTGCAATGGTGTTCTCGTTCAAGAGCCAGCAATACTTTATATTTAGCATTTTTCAACGAAGGAATAGTACTAGAGGATCTTACAATGTCACAAAGGATGGTTTTATAAATCAATTTTAATAAAAATGACAATGCTAGTTCTAGGCAGTCATTCATAGGACGCTAGTGAATTAATGAGGCAATCCAAGCGCCACTTTAAAAAAAAAATGATTTTTTTTTTAAAATATAGGCAGCCTTAGATTACATTTATTGAAAACTAATTACCAAAGCAGCCGATCGATTAATTCTTCCATAATTGATCAGCAAAATCCTGCTGCCCAGAGCTCACTAAATGGCCGCCTTTCAGTTTGCCTCAATCCTTCAGACAGTGTAACTCAGCAGCTACAATGTATTCTTATATTACTAAGGTAACATTATCGGTTGTTTCAGTTTGCAGCTCAAACTGCTGGGAATACTGGCAACATATTATAACAAACAGGAAAGCGTTGAAAAAATCTTGCACTGTTAGGGAAGTGTGCAAAAGCCTGCCATAGAAATCAAAGGATGCTCAGTGTATTAAAACTCGTTAAAATGGCATTAAGAGTTGAATTAAAAAAAAATGTAAAGTATTTTGTAATAATAAAAAAAACGGATAAAAAAAACAAAAACCATGTAGGATAGTGATTTTGTATCGAGTCCTTTTTTGGATGTGTTACTCTGCTAATTTGATACTAAGACTTTCTATACAAAGTGTACTACTGAACAGTCATAGTTGCATTTTAACACTTCATCTTCTTTTGACAATTGTTCACCTTACATAGAATCTGTTAAGAAAAAGATGAATTTCAAATCACATGTATGTTATATGAGCAATAGATTAAAACAAATGTGGGTTTCGCACATAAATTATAGATCATATAATTCAAATGATTTCGCTACCCAAATAAATGAATACAAAATCTGGAAAAGCACCAGAAGAATCAAGACTTCATTCTCTAGCAATAGTGATGTATTAAATAGATGGGTTCATAAGTATTGGTATTTAATTCGAAACGAGACTAAATTGAAGGATCTGACAGAACAATATCCCAGGTTTGTATAGAAAAGGAATGGAAACATCAGGGGTATTTGCAAAAAGTACTTTTGTTACCTAAACGTCCACTGGGAGATTATACATTTGGGAAGTGCATGTACAGTAATGTCAATATACCAACATTTTAAAACACTCTTATACAGGCAAAACTATCAAGATTATGGCGCATTATTCTATATCCACCCAAGAGGCTGTTCAATGGGGATTTTCGTCCGAAAACGGCCGATACTGCTGCCTCAGTGGATATAGAATTATCCCCTATGTGACTGCAAGGGGTAACCAGGCTACATAATAAAGGTTAGGCCCTCTGGTTACCCCTGAAACCGTGGGGTCCCTGGTAGCTACCTAAGCACCATAAGCCAGGGACCAGGGGTAATACATGTAGAAAATAAAGTGACCCCGGCTTTTTCCTGTTTCCATGTTCCCTTGGCCCTAGAACTGTTAGATTTCTTGTGTGTCAGTTTTAGGGGTTTATTTGGGTAGAAATGCAATTATTTTGTTTGCAGGAGTTCGGGGGCCGAAATTACCGGTAGTCCTTTAATTCTCCCTGGTGAGCCGGCATGATTTGCCGGTACGCAGGGTGAATTACATCGGGGCAACCCAGTGTCCCCCCAGACTCCTACCGGCACTTGAACTTTATTTGTAAATTGTGTATCGAGTCCCATACATCTGTATTATGTTACGAACATTAATATTCCCCAAACATTGTGAATAGCTAGGAAGATCTTTCTCCTGGAATCTGGTTCACACTTGGCAGCCCTGGTCAGGAACTTGGGTTCTACTCTTACCAATGTAACAACAGATAATGTTACCTTAGTACAGCAGGGCCCCGCTTCTCGGCGCTTCGCTTTTTGGCGATCCGCCGATACGGCTGCACCGAGAAGGGGGCCGCCATCTTTGATTCTCAGTCGCGCATGCGCAGACCGGTGTCTGCACGCAGACCGTAGTTTGCGCACGCAGACCATTAAAAAAAAAAGCCGTTCTGTGCATGCACAGAACTGAAAATCGCCGGATCCGCTTTCCGGCGATTTTCACTATAAGGCGGGCCCCTGGAACGGAACCCGCCATATACCCGGGGCCCTGTTGTAATATAAAAATACACTGTAGCTGCTGAGTTACACTGACTGAAGGATTGATCTGAACCTGAAAGGCGGCCATTTAGTGAACCCTGGGAAGCAGGATTTTGCGGATCGATCATGGGAGAACTAACTGATCGGCAGCTTAGGTAATTAATTTTCAATAAAGGTAATTAAATGCTGCATATATTAAAACAAAAACAATGTAGATTTTTTTTTTAAGCTGCTTTGATTACCTTTTTAAACAATTATAGCTGATCTTTCTGACCATAATCCAAACCAGTTGTTTGCGCTGTAAGACACAAAGCCCCGCAGATGGGGAAAGGAGGATTGACGATCACGATGATCTGATTTGTACTAAAGCAGGCGTTTGCGCAGTGTGTGGGTGTGCTGCAAACCGAGAGGTTGCTATGAAAGTCAGACTGCTTTCATCACTTTTTGGCAACAAAAAAGAAGCAAATGTCCAGTATAGAACATAAATAAACAGAGAGCTAAAATGACATATGTGGTTAGTTATTGTAAAATTGAAGCTCGTCTGCAAAATGCAGATTTAATTTGGATTTCTATTTCAGTCCCAGTGTGCATTTTATTGGTGCAATTGTGTTAAAACCACTAACTGGGGGTGCAGCATCTTCCATTCACTTGAATTGATCCTCAATGTATCCACAATCCCTAGGAATAATGGTTCTTACCTGGGATTATTTTTTCTTGCTGTGAGCTCCTGTTTACCTTCTACATGTACCACAGTCATCATTTTCACATACCAGAGAAAACATTCCTATTCAGTTATAACGCAAGATAAAAAAAATCACTAAACTCTCAACCGCTCAGTTGTAACAGCATTTACTGCACATCTCTTGATCTGCGGTGAGCGAGAAGAGTGGCAGAGGAGGAATAGAGAGGGTGGAGTTTTCGTTTCTGGAAGGTGCCAGCATAGGGACAGCTATACCAATCTTGGTTACAGATGGAGCGCAGCTGAATTCCATAAGCAAATGCGAACATATGCTACTACCTTTAATATGCAATATGTTAGAAGCACGCATTGAGGGTTATTCTATAAACTCTTCCTACATTGGTCTACTATGACCAGTTGTCCAGTCATCAGCGGTGCCACGTGCAAATAAAATGATTACATACAAAGCTAGTCAAATGTGAGCTGAAGATGTTTTACAGAGACACATGCTATGTAGTACAAGGTTGCACTTGATGGACACAACTTTCTTTTCTCACTCGAAATAACTAAGTAATAGAAGATTTCAAGAATGTCAGTGCAATAAACTAGAGAAAATGGGCGTGTTAGAATTAGCTTGCTGGTGTGCCTTAAATTCTGAAAAAAAGAGACCCCCCAAAAAAATATATACTATTTTACCCCTCAGCAATGCTACGATGAAAAATCCTACACTAAAAAAGAAAAATTAACTGCTCAGAAATTATTTGGGATGATAAACTATTACTGTTAATACTGCCTGATCACAATTAGGGTAGGGAGATGTAAAATGACATTCACCTGTTTATTTTTCTATATTACTGGGATGTCACGTTGCGGGCCAAACTGTTTCTAAAATGTGGAGCAAAAGAATGGTTCAATCAGCTGAACGTTAAAGGGAGCCAGCTGCTGGCATGCCTCGTGCACTCTTCAACGCCGGGCCGCTCTGTGATGTCAGCGTGCCAGAGGTGGCATGCGCACTTGTGGTGCACGTCGGAATCAGAAAGGCCCGGCGTGGGACAATGTAGGAGGCGGGCCAGCAGCTGGGGAGCGGCAACCTGCAGACGGAGGAGAGTTGCATGTAGGTGCGAAAACAGCTGCATATGGCTCGGGAGACGCAGGATGCCGACCTCTTAACTAGAACCTCTGTTTCCTGTGAATCTCTCTCTTGCAGGTGTGTGCGTGTACAGTACATACACGCAACTAGGTATTTTTGCTTCCCCCCCAATTGTTATTGTATTTATAGAACCAAGGCAAAATAATCCTGTCATTTGTGACTGTAGTTGAGAATATTTTGCATGTTGTCTCTCCTGCTACCCCCACCCCAAGTCTTTCACTCCCCTCCATCCCCAAATCTCACTCCCCAAGTTCCTCTCTGGCGGCAGACATCGTAAGTCGTTACTGACTGCTGGGTCGGACCGCGGGGCATGCCCCGCCAACGCGCTCCCTCCTCTGCCATCGCGCTCGCTCCTTCACGGCTCACCTCCGCCCCCCTACACTGCTGTGTGTGTGTGCGGTGTCCTGTGTGTGTGTGTGTGTGTGTGTGTGTGTGTGTGTGTGTGTGTGTACCTACACATTTTCAAAATTAAAAAATAGATGACATTTTGGTGTAAAAAAAATAAAAAAACTTTCCATGGATTGCATTTCAGAACGATTCTTCTGACCGTGAGGAAGGTGATCATTTTTTCGGGAGAGTCAAAGCAAAGCTCTTTGTCAGAGGTAGCAGAAAAGCTATTTCTAAAGGCCTTCAAATCAGTGACTCACATGCCCAGAACCCAACCGCCCTCCCCCTGGTTTGTGGCTTCACATTGTCCATTCTGAAGTTATAAATACAATGCGACGGATAAACTCACAGAGACAGATGTGTTTGTTCCTGCTGCCATTTCACTACACGACAAGAGCTAGCTGCGTTTCATCTATGCCCTTTCCCGGTTGCACGAATTCTTGGTCCTCCCACACGGTTGAAATATCACTGGGATTTAGATCTCAAATCTCCAACCAGCCTTACAATGACACGCACATCCTTGGCTCGTGCAGCATTACCAGGGAGTCAGTCAGTCAGCAGGTCATTCGAAGCAAAGAAAACTAAGGCCTGGGACATAGTCCAACAGACCCCGCTGAGCCGCGCTGAGCAGATGAACTTACCCCCTTCATCTGTGATCAGCGCGGCTTTAGCAGCCGCTTCCGCACGTGTGCGGAGGCTCAGAAAATTTGACCAGACAAGCAAGTTTAAATTTCGGCGCTGAGGGGAGTGGAGGAGCGGTCAAGTGACCGCAAAAATCCAATGGGAGCGAGGGACTAGCCCCGCCTCCCGCCACGCCTCCGCCACCAAAGCGCGCTCACTGCCTCCTGCCAGGACGCAAAAAAGCACCAGTTTGAGCAGGCGAGGCAGAGCAGGAGCACAGCTCAGCGCGGCCCGAGGCACCATGCCCGAGGCCTAAGCCGATTGTCCAGCACAGGAGTGGCCAACTCAAGGGCCACCAACAGGCCAGGGATATCCCTGCTTTAGCACAGGTGGCTCAATCATTCTGACTGAGCCACCTGTGCTGATGCAGGGATATCCTTAAAACCTGACCTGTTGGTGGCCCTTGAGGACTGGAGTTGGCCACCCCTGGACTAGCACTTAAAAATACATTTGATGGGGGCGTGCCGATGACGTCATCCAGGAGGTAAGAGGAGAGCTCCTGAGACCCTCACGGATAAACTGAAATTAAAGCAGATTTACGCCGAAATTTCCGAACCCAAACCACATAGTTCAGACCCCTGAACACACAGAGATGTCCCACAAACAGAAAAATCAACCCGGGCAGGGGGTTACAAAGTACTTTACGCCGGCTAAACAGAGCTCCGACACAGGCACAAAAAAACAAGATGGCGCCTCCCCGCCCGGCGCACGAGGTGCCAAACCCGCAGCAACGTATCGAGATTGCCCTAACGAAATGCAGGCCACAGAGGAGGGGATCACAAAGTCCTACTTAGAGGAACTCCACAGCAAACTCTATCGATCCTTGCAGGCCGACCTGAGAGAAGCGGTCGATGAATTAAAGCAGGATAACATCAGGCCTTACCAAAAGAACCACGACGTTGGAGGCCAGAGTGGAGGAGGCCCTCACATGTCAGAAAGAAGCTGACGAGGAAATTGCCCGGCTGGGTGCAGAAGTGAGCTCCCTGAGGGACAGGCTCGAGGATCAAGAGAACCGGGACCGCCGCCAGAATATTAGAATATGCGGGGTCCCTGAGGCGGTCCTCCCTGGCCAGTTCCAAGAATATCTCAAGGACTTCTTCACGGCCATCTGTGAGGACCTGGATGAGCGGGAGCTGGAAATCGACAGGGCTCACCGCGCGCTAGGCCCGAGGTCGGATGACCCCAACCGGAGAAGGGACGTGATCGTCCGTATGCATAGTTACATGGCCAAAGAAAAGATCGTGAGCGCCTGCCGTGAGAAGGACCCTATAAAGTTCCAGGAAGAGCCCCTCCAAGTCTTTAACGACTTGTCCAAAACAACCATTGACCGACGCAAAGGACTGCGCCCTCTAACTCTATTGCTACGAGACAGCGGAGTTAAATATAAGTGGGGGTTCCCTTTTAAATTGATCATACACCACAAAGGGAAATACTACACCATCCGATACCCTGAAGATATGACTCCGCTGGCCCGAGCTCTTGGCCTAACTCCCCCTGCTTCCTGGGCCGCCGAAGAACGCCACCCTCAGAGTCAGGAGTCCGAAGACCCCTTAACTTCCTTAAAAAAATATTAGAAGAGGTTGACTCTGAATACCTGTTGTCCCTAATAATAGCAGGAGACTTAAATATGGCACTCAATCCAGCGGAAGACAAGTCATCTACCCCAGGACGCCCGCACTCAACCCAAACAGTAAGGTTGGGGAAAAAATTTAGAGATATTATAAAGGAATTTTCTTTGGTGGATATTTGGAGAGCACAGCACCAGGGACAAAGAGACTACACCTTCTTCTCGGCCCCCCACCAGACCTTTTCCTATATTGACTACTTCCTTGCTACCAAGAACATCCTAGAAGCAACAGCCAACACTGATATAGGCCCAATTACGTGGTCTGATCATGCCCCCATTTTTCTGAAACTCACGACCCCATTTGTAAAAACATTCACTTACAGATGAAAGCTCAAGGAAAAAGAACGCTGTGACGTTCAAAACGCGTTGGATGGGTCTTTTGTCACATTAAAGTGCCATTTTAATTTATTTTTGATTCTGGGTCCTTCCTGCTTCGTTTTTGCTAGTGCGCTTTTGTTCTCCATATTTCCTGTTATACTGCATATCTGCACAGCCTGCCTACCACTCCTAGGATGTGAGTATTGCTTATGTTCAGGGGAACCTGCCGATGAGACTGAGGGTGAGTGGGCTTGTACCATCTGCCACCTGTCTTCAGGAGGATAGTACCCATACTATTGTATATTAAGTACTATATTATACTCATTTTATTCCTTGGTTTAGTGGTTTGGCTTACTTCATTTCATCATACCTGCATTAGAGCGCTTTAGCCTATTTTTTCTATCTTACACGGAGTGTCTAAAAGTTCTGTAACCGATATTCACACGGCGGTAGTCCCCAGATTGAGCAGTGAGGGGGATTCCAACCATCCAGAGTGTGCTCAGACACCGGCACAGCCACAGCCGGGAGTAAATCACTCTTACAGCAGTAGCTTCAGTTCGAAATGCCGTCGCTCCGTCATGGTGCGCTGTATAGTGACGTCACAGTCGCGGCTCAAAACACCAAAGCACAGGGATGGAAAAGAGTCTCGGAAATGCCCAATAGTTAGGATATAACAGCAAAAACCTACTACACATAGGTAAAGATTAGATCCTACGCGTTTCGTAATATAACACTACTTCATCAGGGATTTCCAGAGGGTTTGAGCTGGGTTATCTTTATTTTATTTTATAGCACTTATTGATATTGCACTTATCATTATTTTCACATTTAATACCATTTCACATTGAAGTTGTTCGCGCCTTTTTCACTATTTTTCACAGTATATCGCTCTCAAATATAGCCATACAGGCATGCCCCGCATTAACGTACGCAATGGGTCCAGAGCATGTATGTGAAGCGAAAATGTACTCTAAGTGAAGCACTACCTTTTCCCCACCTATCGATGCTTCGGTACAGGTAGGGAGCCGGTATTGCTGTTCAGGACGTGCTGACAGGCGAATGCGCAAGCTGCTGTTTGCCTATTGGGCGAGGGGAATCAGCGCGTCACTACTACGGCGGTCTGTAGGGCAGAATAAGCGTCCGTTCTCGCGACGCGAGCGTACGGACACAGGGGTATGGGGCTATTGAAAATATGTCCTAACTCGCGAGTGTACATAAAGTGAGTGTCCTTAAACCGGGGTATGCCTGTATTTTAAATAAAACTTTTCTACTGCATGCCACACTCCGGTCTTGCACCATCCTTACATCTCTCAGGCAGTAACAGTATGAAAACCTTGTGGCTTTAACATTGCTCTAATTCTATTGTTTAATGACACACAAATGTAAATAGTTTTAAATCTTAATCGTCAGCCCTTCACTGGACCGTTAGCAGACAGGTTTATTAGGTCCTTGGATACTGCAAATGGTTGAATCTCTCCTGGCCGCGGGGTGCTCCTTAGCTTTTGTAATCCTGTCGAGGTCTAGTACGACAATAGACTGACGAAAAAGTAATTCGGATCATTAATTAAACCATCGTCCGGAGAATAAAACTGACAGCTAATGAGGAGGTAATCAGAGGTTTAAGAAGCCTTAAGGGCCTAGAATGCCTGTTTTCTTAGTGAACCACCAGAAAAATGGTTTGGGATTTTCACTGTATTGCAGTCTTTGATAAAAAGGATGGTTTGAGATTTGATGTGGAATTTCACTGCTGGGAGGTATGTTTCAGAAGCCAGGAAACACAGTCAATGGTCACTGTGAAGCTTAACGAGTGGCCTCAGGCAAATCCCTTTATCTCCCCTTGGACACAATGCAAGCTGTTTGGAGAAGATATTTTCCAACGTTCATACAAAAGATACAGGTAATCATAACATGAAATAAACTATAATGATCATTTTAACTAGGGTTGCCATTGAAAGTTACATTGCAGTAAACATTATAGGCACAATGATTCACTGACATTTTTTGTACCAGTACCACAAAAGTTAATATGCCTTGTAAATGGGCCCTCTGTGTAAACCTTTATATTAACCTGGGCTTCCCCTACTTCAGAGACCAGTGACAGTATAAAGCTACACTATACACTAGTACATAATACGTTTGTCCGGGTCGGATCAATTTGCTTTGCTGGCAAATAAAATAACAATTGGGAGCGGCTCCCAAGAGTATTGTAATGGACTTCTACTAATAAGGAGCCAACTTTGCATTCCCCTTTAATTTTATATCTGAACAAGTCTGAGGCCAACACCATCTTAATCAAATTAGTCTCTCTGGGTCAAGTCACATCAATTCTTGTTATCTGATCAAGTTGTTTTGCGACAAAATGATGTAAGAATTGTCGCTAATAATCTATGTTACTGCATAAGGGGTTATCTAGTGTAGCCCTTCCCTGACACCCCATGCAAGTGCACAAAGTGACAGGAGTCGCTTGAAATGATCAATGCTGTTACGTTTTCCCATCGAGGAGACTGTTTAAAATAACACGTTTGGCACGGATAAGGCTGCAAACTGATCTGGAGATGTTGTTTTCTTTCTGACACGATACTGTGCGACTTTCAAGGCAACCAATCACATTTTAGCCATTCGGGTATTTTACTGTTTTTACGGTGTTACTAGACGCACTTCTTAAAACCCTGTAATATTCAAGTACACAAAGGAAATGCAGATTGTGTTAATTTGCAACTACTTCTGGAAATATGAAGTCTCTTTTAAAGCAACAATCTATACTGCTTGACACAAGATTATTCTCTGGGGCGGCTCTTGTGAGCCAATAACACTGGGGAAACACTTTACATTTTCAGATACTAAAGCCTTCAGCACAAGGCACCTGCAGTCCAAGAAATGGGGACAGGTAGGGTTGCTGGGACAAGACTCAAAATCCCCCTTTCCAAATAAATGGGTTATAATCTGTACCAGGAAGATGGCGACTTGCTTCACATTATTGAATATGGGCCTATGTCAGGCAGGGGTTATAACAAAAAGGTGCATAGATTGCCAAAGGAAAAACCCAGAAGCCAAACAAAAATAATGAATACTGTACTCCATGTTTAAGAATTTTTTGGGGGAAAATAGAAGTAATATTTGAGGAGCAAGACTGCATTATATGACACTCCCTCTAAATACTTTGTAAAGGAAATTGCTGCATAGAGACGAATTACAGAAAGATAACTATCATTTTACAGTAACAGTATATTTAACAATAAAGTATTTCCTATCAAGAAAATACTTTACGTTTAGCTCCAATTCCCTTATCTAGGTGGAAGGAGGAAATCTTAGGCCGAGCTGTGCATTCGGGATGGCAGGGGATCTGCCTACTTCACGACCTGGCGTGCGCACGTCTGCGTTTGCGTGTCTCAGTCTGCTGGGCGATGTGTGGTCATCCCCAGCAGACTGAATGACGCGATTTGTAGGCGGCACCGAGACATGGGTAGGGTGTTTCTTTTGTTACATTTCACTCGTTGGCTGGCGAAATACACGTGACGAAATTATAACTCGAGTTGTCTCCCTCAAGTGCAGCAGCGTCTATGCTGTACATCGCCGCCAGGAGTCGTTTGTAGACAGAAAACTGTCATACATCAACATCAAAGTGTGCCGAACGTGCGCACGCACGTACGTAAGCGCGCGTCGTGTAGCAGGCACAGCGAGCGGGGCCTTACCTCTGTTTGGTACAAAGATAGGGAGGCGTTCACCTAGAACAGGGCTGCTCAACTCCAGTCCTCAAGCCCCCCCCAACAGGTCAGGTTTTCAGGATATCCCCGCTCCAGCAGAGGTACTGAGCCTCTGATTGAGCCATCTGTGCTGAAGCAGGGATATCCTGAAAACCTAGTCCTCTTGGGGGGGGGGAGGGGAGAGGGGGTTTTGAGGACTGGAGTTGAGTCCTGACCTAGAAGAACTATTTAAAATGATATACTCAAACCATGAATATCTACAAACCTGCCAAGATTTATCCAGATCTAGTTCTGAACATGTAGAAGAAAGGGGGGGGGGAGAAAAAATAAATAAATAAAAAAAGGATTTCAACACTGCATGAGCTTGTGACTCAACCTTTATTTACTGGAGCAAATACACAAACAAAATTAATAGCTGTAGCAAAAACGATAAAATGCAGATTAAAGTGTTAAATCAAAACGGCTTAAATGAATAAGGTGCATTAGGACAGAGGTGCGCAAACTGGGGGGGCAGAGGCCCCACGGTGAGAGCGCGAGGCCTCTGTAAACTTACTTACCCGGCTTCAATCCACGCGTCTCCATGGCAACGCGGCGTCAATTGGTGCCCGTTGCCATGGAGACATGATGTCAAATGCCGTCGCGGGTCATGTGACGTGACATCACATGACCCCACAGCGTCATTTGACACCACATTAGAGCTAAGGGGCGGGCGCGACCCTGGAGGAGAGCAGGCAGGAGGAGCCCAGGAAGTTTGCACACCCCTGCATTAGTATACAGGCGCATTGAAATCTGACAGTGATCTCACAGACTTAGGTTGCGGGCATGGTCAGCGCTTAGACGCTGACCCACGCTCACGCTTGCCAGTGAGCCCCTGCAGCCGCAATGAGAGTGGCTTTAGAAGGGGCTCGCGCACGCTTCCGCAGGCGTAGCCGACAATTTTTTTTTTAGTTCAAGCGCTCACGGGAGCGGAGGGCCAGTCACGTGAGCGGTTCGCCAAATGAGGGCGAACCAGCTCCGTGACGTCACTGACCCGCCCCCAGAAATTCCCCCGGACGGCGCGCGTAGTAAGGCCAGGAAAAGCACCCGCTTTCCCTCAGCCTCCGCACGGCTGGAGTCTCTATGGACTCAGCCTTACTTAGATTCCCACTCTTTTAAAATGTCATATTGTGTCTAAATTCTTGAAAACTGATTCATTTGTATTCTTGGATCTAAATCAGATCAAAACCCCCACCCCAGTAAACAGCCCACAGTTCTATTACCAGCCAGAACAATTATCCCTAGGAGTATGTTTACAATTATCTCTATGAGGAAATGTACTTGTGTGAAAGCCATTCATGGTGGTTAATAGTCTTTCCAGTCAATGACCATTAGTAAATGCCAGCTCCAATTTAGTGAATACAAACCGTGAAAAGTGGCCGACTGTGATGTATGCAGATTTTATTTATATAGCGCCATTAACGTACACAGCGCTTCACAGCAGTAATACACGTGACAATCATATAAATAACAAACAATAAAAATAACACATAATGGGAAGAAGTGCTTCAGATATAAAAGTAACATTAGGAAAATGAGTCCCTACCCCAAAGAGCTTACAATCTAATTGGTAAGTAGGAAAACGTACAGAGACAGTAGGGAGATGTTCTGGTAAGTGCGTCTGCAAGGGGGCAAGGTCGATATATGAGGTGTAAAGTATCAGCCACAGAGCTACTCATATGCTTCGTTAAGGAGGTGGGTTTTAAGATGGGTCTTAAAAGGTGGATAGAGAGGGTGCTAGTCGGGAATTGAGGGGAAGGGCATTCCAGAGGTGTGGGGCAGTCAGTGAGAAAGGTTAAAAGGTGGGAGAGAACTTTAGACACAAAAGGGGTAGACAGAAGATATCATTGAGCAGAATGCAAGAGTCGGGATAGTGTATAGCGAGAAATTAGGGCTGAGATATAAGGAGGGGCAGAAGAGTGTAAAGCTTTAAAAGTGAGGAGGAGAATTGAGTGTGCGATCCGAGATTTGATAGGAAGCCAGGAGAGAGATTTCAACAGGGGAGATGCTGAGACAGGTTTAGGAAAGAGTAAAGGAATGCTGGCAGCAGCGTTTAGGATAGATTGTAGGGGAGACGGCGAGAGGCAGGAAAGCCGGACAGCTGGAGGTTACAGTAGTCGAGACGGGAGAGAACGAGGGCCTGTGTCAGAGTTTTAGCAGTGGAGCAACAGAGGACAGGGCGTATCTTTGTGATATTGCAGAGGAAAAAAACTACAGGTTTTAGCGACCTTTTGAATGTAAGAGGAGTATGTGAGAGAGGAGTCGAGTCTGACCCCTAGGCAGCGTGCTTGTGCTACTGAGTGTATGATAGTGCTGCCAACAGTATTGTAGAAGGGGGTAATAGAGCCAGGTTTAAGTCAGATATAACAGAGACACATTCAGAAACTTTGGTCTGAACAGCAGTGACATGACTTGTTTCTGTCTGAACAGTGTTCATTAATCCAAGGCCCAAAACCAGTATCACTCCTACCCCATGGAGTGCACCCCACGTCATGCAGCACCCTGCTTTACAATTATCAGTTCTCATAACTTCTCATAAATCCCAAAATGCAATAATAATAATTAAAACAAACAAAAAAAGACAATTGGATTGTAATAATAGGTTTTCTTATTAAGCACTGTCCACAACATGTTTCCAGGCACAAGTCCCTGCCCTGCAGAGCTTACAATCTAATGTTGGAGGCTCAGGGAGAAAAAGCAACTTGCTTTTTGTCACAAGGAGCGGACACTTGGATATAAAAAGGGGTTTCACCTGCTGCAAAGTCAATCACAGCGACACTGGGCTACTCCTGGGTCAATCTGATTTATTTTCCAAATGTAAATTGGCTCTCTGATGCATAAATGAACCTTACTGCATTTTTACTTCTGTTTCACAGCTGGGTAAAGCACATTTGGATTGAAAAAAAAACTGTTTAACAATAATAAATCAATTAAAAAAATTGTTTTACTTTGTTTAAGCCAAATCTGTCAGAGTTTGCATTATGGTCCAATACTGACGAGGGTGTTTCATAGTTTATCCCCAAGGCTTCTCCGTTTTGTTTTCTTAAATGAAATGGTCACAGCGCTAACCACAGTGTATACAAAAGATTATATATGTGTTAAGAGCAAATTATGCTTTTTTATATTTACATTTTTTTTTTTTTGTAAATATTTTTCCTTTATTGGTGTCATACATCGCGGGGGTACATATTACCGACACTGGCTCGCAGGCCAACTTGTAAATACGGCGCAGTGCATGTACATGGCATAGAAGAGGTAAATGACACACAATAAACCCTTTTTCCTTCTTTCAATAGTGAAAAAGAGAGGGGGAGACGAAGGAAAGGTGGATAGTTGGGAACGACTTTGGGAAGAGAGGGGGGAGGGGGTTAGGGTTCGTCGGCCGTAGGGGGGGGGGGGGGAGGAGTAGCTGAGGGGTTTATGTGGGGGTTGATAGTCCTATCCAGGGTTCCCAGGTAGAGTAAAATTGTGGGGTTTTTTGCTTTAACATTGCCGTCAGTTTTTCCATGCTCATAATTCCGTCTATTCTTGTAATCACAGTTCTTCTGGAGGGGGCTTTAATTTTCTTCCATGCCGCCGCGACACAGCATCTCGCAGCTGTCAGTATTGCTGCCGCGAGTCTGGCCGCTGGGGCAGGGAGGTCGTCAATTGGTTTTCCCAGCACGTAGGTCAGCGGGTCCAGGGGTATTTCTATATCCAGGGTCTCGGTCAGGAGGCCCTGGATCCGGGACCAGAATCTTTGGATCTCCGGACATGTCCACCAAATATGGGGCATGTCCCCCCTTTGACCACAACCTCTCCAGCATTCGTCTGAAGTGCCTGGGTAGATTTGGCTCAGTCTACTCGGGGTCAGGTACCAGTGGAATAATATTTTATAGATGTTTTCTTTTGTGACGGAACAAATTGAGGTTTTGGTGGCTGCTTCCCAAATATCCTCCCAATCCTCAAGGTCCAAGTTGGTGTTTAGGTCTTCATTCCATTTCTGCATATATAGGTGGTTAGGGGGGGGCTGAGATGCTTCGAGCGTTTTATAAATCTCTGATATGAGGCCCTTTTGGTATTCGCCTTTGAGGCAGAGGGTCTCGAATCTAGAACGCGGCGGGAACTTGAGAGTAGGGGACTGGGTTCTTATATTTACATTTTTTAAACATAGGATTGAAGCAGGGGGTCTCCAGAACAGGACCCCATTAATTTCATCTCCGGGGACCCCCTGCTTCTGGGGATACAGACCTACAAAGGGGGCGCCGGTGTCTCAGCAAAGTTTAAAGCTCCACATCACGTCGGCCAATAGGAAGCCACACCGGATGATGTCATGGCTTCCCTTTGACCCGCAGGGCGCGGGAGCTTTGAAACGCCGCCATTACGTGAACCCTGCTCACAGAGCGGCCCCTGGCACCCCCTACAGAGGTATCTCAGGAAGCAGGGGGTCCCCAGAACTGAAATGGATTGTTGCTTTAAAATGTGTCCAAACTATCAGTCAACACGTGTTGTAAACAGATGGGGCTACACACACACACACACACACACACACACACACACACATCACCCAAAACACCCCCCACCACACACACCTCCCCCACAACACTATAATGGGAGTTTCCGTGTGAAATTGCCCATATCGACACTATTGCGGTTTTATGAATAACCCTCCAAGTATCTCTAACACCAGAAATATCTCTGCTGTTCAAGAAAAAGAGAGTTTACATATTATTATTATCTGAGAAATTCTGTTATTAATGTGGGGAAACACAAGAGTGGAGTTCCATGTTCTCATGGATTGCAGACACCGTGCACAAATCTACACTTCAATGAAAAAAGTTAAGGTCCGTAAAAAAGAGACAAAGTTGGGATATTTTCTATCATTAAAGAGGGGAGAGGCTGGCTCCAGGGGGGGGGGCTGGTCCGTAGAAACGGTTGCGACCCGTATAACAGTGAATTCGGGATTGCAGGGGGATCAGCACCTATAATTATTGGTGCCAAAGAATAAGTCTTTCTGGATAACTGTTTACTAAACAGAAGACTTATTAGTTTGGTTGAAAGCATTTCGTTAAATTCACTGGGGTTCCGTATATGAAATGCGTCCTTAAATCGTGGGATTCGTTTTGAGACAGTTTTCCTTATTGAGCGGATGAACGCACGGAAATTCCTGGCAACCTTTACATCGGTATTTGTGCTACTCCGTACAAAACCTGGTGCCATTAACACGAACTTCCGGCATCGGATGATGTCTTCTGGCAGCGGTGGGCAACTCCAGTCCTCAAGGGCCACCAACGGGCCAGGTTTGCAGGATATTCCTGCTTCAGCACAGGTGGCTCAATCAGTGGTTCAGTCTACGACTGACTCGCCTGTGCTGAAGCAGGGATATCCTTCCGGCATCGGATGATGTCTTCTGGCAGCGGTGGCCAACTCCAGTCTTCAAGGGCCACCAACAGGTCAGGTTTTAAGGATATCTCTGCTTTAGCACAGTCGAAGACTGAGCAACCTTTGCTGAAGCAGGGATATCCTGAAACCCGACCTGTTGCTGGCCCTTGAGGACTGGAGTTGCCCACCCCTGTCTTATGGAGTAGAACAGCGTAGTAAATATGGACATCATTGTTTTGGGCCAGTGCAGTAATTGTTGACTCAATAAAAGTAGTAGGCTGTTAACCTCATAAAAGGAATGACAATGCTTGTGACCCTGGTTAGTGAGATCCCAGATGTTTCCAGCTTAATAGAATGATTGTTCTGGCCTTGCCCAGTCTTCTTCACATGCATTTAAATTGACTCATCTTCCACAAATCCTCTCTCTGAACTCTCCGGGTGAGGGTAATGTGTGTGGTGGGTGGGAGACGGCAGAGATTTCATTTCTCTATACTGAAGCAGCCTCGGGTCCTTACACAAAGCTGGTATGTTCCAGAACAGGGAGAAGTGTTCAAAAAAACAAAGACTTTTGAAGAGAGAGTTGCATTTTCATTTTACCACTCGTAAACGGATTAAAATAATCCAATTCATTTAATGAGGAACAATGCAATGCGTGCGGTATTCTGAAGAGACTTTTTATTACCTTTAAGCAATAACAAGATCCCGTAGACCATGTTACATTTGAAATATTTAATGTAGCCTTATGACCTCTGACAAATTATCCTGATCCAAATCATCAGATGTAAATTACTTACTAGCTGTATAACTAAATAGACAGAGTAGAACCTTGACAGGGGATCCAAAAAGGACCCCTAACTTCTAGCACTCACTAATGTTCCTTTGTATAGTGGATCTATAGGTGTAGAGATTCAAATACTTCCAATATTTAAATTTCTAGACCTATAGAGGTCCACTATACAAAGAGACATTAGTGAGTGCTAGAAATGTGGGGCTCTTTTTGGATCTACTTTGGTTATGTGTGTATTATTCCCCTATATGCACCCGATGTAAACAACCTCCTGAAAATAAACATTTAGGTTGAGCGGTAGTTACTTGTTTGGAAATTAGAGAAAGGTCGTCTATGGTAGAAAATAAGGAGATTGAATGAGAGGCTGACAATACAAAATAAATATTTAAATATAGAAGCTATTCACGAGAAGATTAATTGACCAAGAATGTGAACAGGGGAGAGGGAGGGGCGCTGGGGAGAGGGAGGGGCGCTCGGGAGAGAGATACCAGTGACGTTTACATATTTTTAATAAGGAAAGCTCAAGAAAAAGTGTCCTGTACGTGTAGGTTATAGTGACTTTCATTTCTTCCTTCACCGCTCTGATGGTGCATCCCGACTCTTGCAGTTGGACTTGAGAATTCTCCCCCAAGCTATTCTGAGTATAACGGGGCTGAGATATGCGTTCGCCAAAATATGGCACAGAGTACAGTATATACAACATTTATGTGAACAGAAACAACAACAGGTGCACGGTGGAAATGCAGTGCCCCCGTTACAACTTCCGAGAAGAATATTCTGGTGTTTATACATGTCATTTTATGTACTTGGGCCAAACTTACACAGTGCTCTTTTCTAATCAATTAATAATAATAATGAAAGAGCATGTGTGTCTCTCTGTCAGGGCCTTAGTTGACACACACACACACACACACACACACACACACACACCAACACACACACACAAACACACACACACACACCACAACACACAACACACACACACACACCGGAATTCAGTTACTAAAATATGAAGTGCAAATAGCTAAAACACGTGTTCTAAGTCAAACTCTTTGTGTTTTGGCACTGAAATTGTGTTTTATATTTAATTAAACACATCACCATCACAAATACCATTTCTGTGACAAAATAGTGACAAAAGACAAAAAAGTTTCACTTAAAATGCGCGTGATCAGCACACACACACACACACACCTTTTTTTTTTTTTTTTTTTTTAGATGGGCGGATATTTTTTCTACCCCTGCTTTTAATTGGTCACCGATTGGTCGGTTTCTCGCCACGAGGCCGCTGATTTGCCTTTGCTGTGCAAGGAGGTATGTGATTTGTCGCCGCACTGAGCTAGGTGCCTTGCAGACATTCCTCAGTGGAAGAGTGTAGGCCCCTGGGGAGGGCGTGTAAGAAGGAGGGGAGAGAGGTGGGGGTGTAATATCGGGAGTGGGGGGGAGTGAGAGAGAGGGAGAGGAAGAGTCAGAGAGGGTGAGGGGGAGTGAGAGACAGGAGGAGAGAAATTACATTGGGGGGGAAGAGGGTGAGTGTGAGAGGTGGGGGTGTAAGAGAGGGACGGGGATGGATAGATCACGGAGAGGAAAGATCACTGAGGGACTGTGTCAGTAAGAGGGTGGATGTCGCTATCATTTGTGGTGGGAGTCTGACAGCCTCACTCATTGCAAGGTGGAATTATTGATCGAGTTACAGACGGCGTCATTATCAATTGAGTCACGGTTTCAAGTCTGCAATGGAAAAGATGACTCCAGAGTACTGGAACCCGTGCGAAGCCGGGGACTTTAGCTAGTACAGTAGTACTATAAAGCAGAAGTACGTTTAGAGGCAGCCAATGGCCAAGTAAGTTGTACAGCACTAGAAAAGCAGCAGTCCAATCTCAGAGGATAACCATGAATTACAGACGAAGCCAAAACAATTCTATTACTGCACTGCACATCTGGATATGCTTCGTCAAAAGGAGGTGTTCATGAATTGGTTTCCGTATCGTCGCTTATATTTTCCTGATTTTCCTTCCAAAATGCCAGTGAGAAGTTGGCATAGCTGCTTCAGTATAGAATTTATTGCATTAGCAAAATCACTACTTTGTTTAATGTTCAAATATAGCGGCAAAAAAATAAAATAAAACTTTCTTGTAGACAACAATGTGAATGTCCATTATTATGAGTAGCTTCTTGGGAGTAATATACAATGCTATTTCAGATTTTAATGAGGCTCTTGCATACCTCTTGTTCTCAGAGCAGTGGTGCATAGAGCTTGGTATTCACAGACCACACATTTTCCCAAATCGTACATTGGGCATCTGGACAATAAGTCCAATTAGTGGAATAAATTCAAGTAAGAATACAAGTCAGAAGAAAATCTCTGCACACATAATGCCCAAAGCTTCACACACACACACACAAGTCTTACTGCTCAATATTTTTGGCACCTTATTGCAAAGCCGATGGGAAGACGGGGTCTCCTTGTGCATGATTGCACTAGTTGTTCTTTTAAAAACCACCAGTTCTTAAAAACATTTCAAGCATGGGAGGCTTCCAGAGGTTTAAATGACTTCTGGCAGAGACGGTATCTCAGTAAGCCAGTCGATAATGGCAAATCGATGCTTCCTGGTAGATGGAGTCACTACCAGAATGATTTTATTTTTTAATTTTTTCACGATGGGGTAAGAAAAAAAGGGTGCTATTTGTTGCACCAAAGGTGCAGTCCCATTTCTGCCCAAAATAACTAATGACCTGTGAGATTTGGACACCACTGTTTATCACAGTAGTTCAAGTTTATGGGAAAAATGCGTTCCTTCCCCATCAAAAAAAATGACCACACAACATCGAGTACCGAGTGCCGTAATGCCTATAACTTTCTTAGTGCCCACGATAATTACTATAAAAAATAATAAAGTAGCACAAAAAAAAAAGCATTTGCTTTTGCTGGTTGGGGAGCGTAAGTGTACACTAGTGCTGAGCGGGCCAGGAGTAATTATTGTCAGAAGTCAAAATAAGTGGAACTAAAACATGTTCATTTTCAGGTGAAGAAAACTAAGGAGAGTAAGGCGTTGACATCCATCACCATTACCTTGGATAATGTTTTACTGAATTTGTCATAGCAAAGATTACAGCAACACACATTATTACCCAACACGCAAGATACCAATGATGAAGAGTTGGAGATAGACACCAAAGAAGATGAGAGAAGTTGCAACGCTGGTTATAGGAATGGGCAAGGAGGGAAGTAATGAGTAGCGCTACAAGAGGTTTGCACAGCATGGGATGTGTGTGTAAACAAAGTGATGCCATGTTGTGAGACTGCATAACAATGCCATCACTGTACCTGGTGAACTTTTGCAGCTTGGATGACGATTCTGGTACAAACATGGGAATGGTTCTTTTATGCCTGAAAAAGATTTAAACATGAACATAAAAAGAAAAAAATGGAAATAAAAATATACCAGTCAACCATCAAAGTAAGACTGCTGCAAAACTGCTGCAAAATATAGCACCAGATTTATCACACAAAAATATAATCCATTTCAGACCATTTTCAACACTCACAGTATTTTTGCTACAATTCATGCCAAGTCTGTGCACTGTGTAATCGAGCTTATCATGTTCTCAGATGGACAACATCCAAACACTGAAGTCCACTCCAGCCTCATGTATTTTTCTCTAAAACTAGTATAACAAACTCGGAAACAATGGTAACTTTAAAATCAATTCTGTAAATAAAAATGTTTGAATACATTTTGAATTGGACCTAGGGGTTTCTCTGGAGCTGACCTACACTATTTCCCAGGACCCCTGGCACTCGAGATATTTTCCTTTTTATGCAACAATAAAAATGACGTAAAATCAAAAGATTGCTGCCAGAGTTGTCCAATAGGAAGCCGTGATGTCATACGGTATTGGTCAGTGGGACTGAGGCTTGGAAGGCAGCCATATTGGTTTGATGGAGCCAGAAACACTGGCAATTAAAAGGTAAATATTTCAGGAACCCGGGGATCCCCAGAGATAAAAATACGGCAGTTCAGCTCTGGGGAACACCAGTTCTTATCTATTAACGAAATAAATAAAAAATTGAGTAGGGGTACAGATGTAGCAAGACTTACAGTTCCTGGTACCACGGACCAACATGCCAAAATCTGCAGCCCGTCCGCGGTTCCAAACAGAGTAAATGATTTAAATGTCCTGTCCAACCCCCTTGATGATGTAGATGACCAAATATGAAAGTATTCCCCCCTCATGACATAGATATCCATATCAGGTCATCTAAGTAAGGGGTGCGCAAGATTTTTCAGGGGGTGTGCAGCGGTTGCAGAGGCCCCGCGCTCTTCCCCCAAGGCATTTAAATTAATTCCGGGGGATCGCGTGAGGCCTCTGCAACTTCACTTATCTTGTCTTTGGGGCCGTGTTGCCATGGCAATGTGACGTCACGTGACCCCGCGGCATAATTTGACGCAGAGAGCCTTAGAGAAAGTAAGGGAGGGGGGCGCACGAGCAGGGAGGGAAGCAGGCAGCACGGAAAGATTGCGCACCCCTTATCTATGTTATCAAGGGTATCAAGGGGCTGGATAGATACGGAGGCTGCTTCAGCGCTGCTCTGGGGAGACACAGATAGAGACTGCTTCTTTCTTGGACACCTCTGCGCAGAAGCAGCACCTCCCCTTCAGAAGCCGAGACCCCCGTAGAGTTAATCCTCCCGGACCACTTTCTGTTTTCGGGGCCTTGATTACGCAGCTACACTGTGGTCCGGCAGCCGCAGCACCGCAAACAGTGTCTTGCTATATCTGCATTTCCACCTTGTGAGGGTCTCCATTGGCATTGTAGAGATAGAGTTAATTTCAGTCTTTCTTGTTGTTCTTTCTAATAATTAGGTGGTTAAATACGCTGAACTGAAATGCCAGTGTCAGTGTCCGTTTAAATTGCTACTCTGGAAATATTCCTTATTCCATCAATCAAGACTTAAGATGTGACTGCTGTGGTGGAAAAGGTCAGAATATAACAAACTAGCAAGTAACTAGAAAATCATATTCTGAAAATAACTGTGATTCCATCATTTCACATGTGTCTTATTATACATGTCTGTGGAAATAAAAACTGTTTTGTTCGAGACTTGTCAAACATTTCACAAATCTGTCGCTGTATAAAAGTTAGCAAAACCAGCAGCCAGCTACAGTTTCATACTAGCGAACGCTGGAAAATTCTGTCTAGCTTCAGTGCAAAGAAACAAAACAAAACACAAATACCCAGACTTATAGACTCCCAGCTGTCATCCACTGACAGAAAACTCACAGGGAAGATTTAGGCTGGGACGCGAAGAATGAAAATGTTCTAAAACGCAAATCACTGGAAACCCCGGGGTTCTTCCAAATTCTGTGTTAGGAATTGTCAGGTTTGATGCCATCCTGTGTTTGAAGGATGCGGGAACGGATAAAGATGGTGCACATCTGGCTTTACATAATAACTCGTCATTGGTGTTTTTGTAGGGGGTGGAATATGTACCAGAACTCTAAGCAAAGAAAAGTGATGCATATCTAAACTACAATACATAATACAGCTTTACATAAAGAAATGTGCTAGAAATTGAAGAAGTTCTCCACTGCCAGTTTCAGACCCATTTTTCATCATTTCAGAATCACTATACAGAGTTTAATGTTGGTTGCCAACAAGGGTGCTTGATCTCAATTCCCCAAATGACTCCACAAACAGAGCACAAACTCATTTCAATCACAAAGGAAAAAGTGTTCTTTACAGTAAGGCCAGGTCCCCGCTGGCTACTGCAGCGCCCGCTGTGGTGGACGCTGCAGGGACAAGAGCCGCCCCACAATCGGGCCAGGCCTGCTGCGGGGAGGGGGAGAGGGGGTCCGCAGCACGCAGAGTTTTTCAGGAACACCTGAAAATGGAGATGGCCGCGCCCCCATCACTCCCCCGTCACTCCCCCGTCACGCCCCCGTCTTTCCCCCTGAAGCTCCCTGCAGACCGGGGGAATTCAGCGCAGGCACTGGGGCAGTGAAAATAGGGAATTCATTACCCATGGAGAAAGAGATGGCAGATAGCAGATACAATAGATATCTTTAAGGAAAGGTTATACATCTTTTTTAGAAAGGGAAGGGACGCAGGGATATACCGTACGGTATATGTATTCTTTCAACCTCCTTTACTATGTACAGTACCTATGCCACTATATCCATTTTGTCTTGCCATTGGGTAACCTCCAGATAAGGAGTGGCCAACTCCAGTCCTCAAGGGTCACCAACAGATCAGGTTATAAGGATATCCCTGCTTCAGCACAGGTCATTGACTGTTGGTGGCCCTTGAGGACTGGAGTTTGGGCCCCCCACTCTCTAGATACTGGGTGTATTTGCTGCCCACACAAGCAGGCATCCTATTGATCCAGGTTGTCTACCTTTACTACTGCAAAGAGAATTCAGTAGCTTATTCAAATGCAGTCGCAATGGCTCTGAACTTTTGTGATACAGCGACTCACTTTTAATGAACGCATTAACCCTCCTCAAAAAATAAATAAAAAACTACCGACTTATGTTTTGTAAAAATAAATAAAACTTACCTTCCTGGTGTAAAGGGGAGATGAACCGCTCCATAACCCCTCACTACATCATTCCCAAAAACATCTGGGCCATAGACACTCACGACAATTTGCGGCCCTAAAAACATAAGAGTATGTCAGCGTCATGCCCTGTCATTACAAGGAAAATATACAAGGGATGTGTAGATCTAACCCACAGAATACAATTTTATGCAGACAGAAACCAAATTGTAATTAATTTAAAAACATTTTTTTTAAAGTGTGTCGGTAACAATCCTTTATTTTATTGAACACATAAAAAAAATATATCAGATTCAGACGAGTGTGCCGACATCTTTATTCTACATTACACTACCATAAATTCCGGACTATAAGCCGCTACTTTTTCCTCACGCTTTGAACCTCGCGGCTTATACAATTACGCGGCTAATATATGGATTTTCCCGCTTCTGCTCTCCCCCTCCCTCCCGAGTCCACTCTCCCGCGAGCTCGCTGTCACCATCCCCCGCGAGCCCGTTGTCACCATCCCCCGCGAGCCCGCTCTCCCCCTCGCAGAGTAGCAACGCGCTCTAGCATTGAGGCACTTCCTGCCTGCTGCTTGCTAGAGCGTGCGTGCACTCCTGCTTGGACGGCAGAGGTATTTACTGGTTAATGTGAGGTGCTGGGGGGTTAATGTGAGGTGCTGGGGGCTTGATGAGGTGCTCAGGGGTTAATGTGAGGTGCTGGGGGGCTTGATGTGTGGTGCAGGGGGGGTTGATGTGTGGTGCTGGGGGTTAATGTGAGGTGCTGGGGGGTTAATGTGAGGTGCAGGGGGAGTTGATGTGAGGTGCAGGGGGGGTTGATGTGATGTGCTGGGGGTTAATGTGAGGTGCTAGGGGGTTAATGTGAGGTGCAGGGGTGTTGATGTGAGGTGCAGGGGGAGAGTGATGGGAGGTGCAGGGGGAGAGTGATGGGACCCCCTGACAACACCAAAACCAGGTGTCGTCCAAAGAAACAAAAGGCGCATGTCAGAGGGAGACGAGGGGGGAGACTACGGAAAGGCAAGAAAACTACAGTAAACTCAAGAAACATTTTTAACTTAAGCAAAAATTTTTTAACAGAATGTGAAAATAAAGTGATCAGCAAGGGACTTACTTTTGCTCCCTCCATTGGACCAAATAAATTTGGTCTTTATGTAGATACACAAAAATTTCTAAGATCACTAACATTAAAAAGATTTTTTATGAGTAGGGATGTAGAAACCAGGAATTGGGATAATAAAAATCCAATAATCCCCAATCCAGGTGTCCCAAATTTTAGTCATTCCAAATTCAAACCCCAATCACAATTTTTTCCCAAATTTGCAAAGGGAAACCATCTTGAGGTATTTTTTCAATTAGTAACAAAAGATTTGGAAAACTTATGCAACAATAAAGGCAGACAGAATAATAACCTAACAAGGGAAGAAAGAATAGCTTTGGAAGAACTATCAGCTGATAAAACAATTGTGATTAAACCAGCGGACAAAGGGGGTGGTGTTGTCATCATGGATCACGAGTATTATATGTTAGAATCCAATAAGATACTGGGAGATACAGTAACATATAAGAAATTGAAATCCAATCCCACAAATATATATAAAAAGGAACTTCTGTCCTTGTTGGAGGAGGGGAGAGGACTGGGGATTCTGGAGGAACATGAATTTAAGTTCCTATATGTTGAAGATCCAGTGTTCCCAGTCTTCTACTTCCTGCCAAAAATACATAAAAATCTTACACACCCCCCCGGGAGACCAATAATTTCTGGCATTGGGTCGCTAACTGCGAATTTGTCAGAATTTATTGATAGCTATCTACAGGACATTGTGAAACAACAAAGATCCTATTTAAAAGATACCAGTGATATAATTAGGGCCCTTAGGAACATAGAATGGCAGGAAAACTATGTATTGGTGACCACCGATGTAACCGCTCTGTATACATCTATAAAACACGAGGATGGTTGCCAAGCAGCTAGAATGTTTCTAGAGAAAGATGGGAAAATCCCGGTGATACAAATAGACTTTCTCATCAGATGTATAGAATTTGTCTTATCAAAAAATTTCTTTTGGTTTTGTGACGAGTTTTTCCTGCAATTATGTGGAACCGCCATGGGGACCAAATTTGCCCCCAGCTATGCCAATCTATTGATGGCCATGTGGGAAGATCAGTATATATGGTCTTGGATAGGTCTGGGGGCAAATCTGGTCACATGGCGGAGGTTCATTGATGATATTGTCTTTGTTTGGAAGGGCACAATGGAGGATCTAGATGCATTTCTTTTGTATCTTAATAACAACGAGCTAAATCTTAGATTCACCTCCACTGTTAGTAAGACCACTGCAAACTTCCTGGACAGTGTAATAGATTGTTCTTCGTACACGTAAAAGTAAGTCCCTTGCTGATCACTTTATTTTCACATTCTGTTAAAAAATTTTTGCTTAAGTTAAAAATGTTTCTTGAGTTTACTGTAGTTTTCTTGCCTTTCCGTAGTCTCCCCCCTCGTCTCCCTCTGACATGCGCCAGGTGTCGTCCAAAGAAACAAAAGGCGAATGTGAAAATAAAGTGATCAGCAAGGGACTTACTTTTGCTCCCTCCATTGGACCAAATAAATTTGGTCTTTATGTAGATACACAAAAATTTCTAAGATCACTAACATTAAAAAGATTTTTTATGAGTAGGGATGTAGAAACCAGGAATTGGGATAATAAAAATCCAATAATCCCCAATCCAGGTGTCCCAAATTTTAGTCATTCCAAATTCAAACCCCAATCACAATTTTTTCCCAAATTTGCAAAGGGAAACCATCTTGAGGTATTTTTTCAATTAGTAACAAAAGATTTGGAAAACTTATGCAACAATAAAGGCAGACAGAATAATAACCTAACAAGGGAAGAAAGAATAGCTTTGGAAGAACTATCAGCTGATAAAACAATTGTGATTAAACCAGCGGACAAAGGGGGTGGTGTTGTCATCATGGATCATGAGTATTATATGTTAGAATCCAATAAGATACTGGGAGATACAGTAACATATAAGAAATTGAAATCCAATCCCACAAATATATATAAAAAGGAACTTCTGTCCTTGTTGGAGGAGGGGAGAGGACTGGGGATTCTGGAGGAACATGAATTTAAGTTCCTATATGTTGAAGATCCAGTGTTCCCAGTCTTCTACTTCCTGCCAAAAATACATAAAAATCTTACACACCCCCCCGGGAGACCAATAATTTCTGGCATTGGGTCGCTAACTGCGAATTTGTCAGAATTTATTGATAGCTATCTACAGGACATTGTGAAACAACAAAGATCCTATTTAAAAGATACCAGTGATATAATTAGGGCCCTTAGGAACATAGAATGGCAGGAAAACTATGTATTGGTGACCACCGATGTAACCGCTTTGTATACATCTATAAAACACGAGGATGGTTGCCAAGCAGCTAGAATGTTTCTAGAGAAAGATGGGAAAATCCCGGTGATACAAATAGACTTTCTCATCAGATGTATAGAATTTGTCTTATCAAAAAATTTCTTTTGGTTTTGTGACGAGTTTTTCCTGCAATTATGTGGAACCGCCATGGGGACCAAATTTGCCCCCAGCTATGCCAATCTATTGATGGCCATGTGGGAAGATCAGTATATATGGTCTTGGATAGGTCTGGGGGGCAAATCTGGTCACATGGCGGAGGTTCATTGATGATATTGTCTTTGTTTGGAAGGGCACAATGGAGGATCTAGATGCATTTCTTTTGTATCTTAATAACAACGAGCTAAATCTTAGATTCACCTCCACTGTTAGTAAGACCACTGTAAACTTCCTGGATTTAACAATCTACATAGAAAACAATGTTATTAAAACAAAAAATTTCTTTAAAAATGTGGATGCAAATAACTACATCCTGCAGTCCAGTTGCCATCTTAACAAATGGATTAATAACATCCCATATGGCCAATACTGTAGACTTAAAAGAAATTGCACTGACAATTACGTGTACGAAGAACAATCTATTACACTGTCCAGGAAGTTTGCAGAACGGAAGTACAAACCAAGTATTATCCAAAAAGCGTTAGATAAAACAAGACAAGTATCTAGAGAGTCTATGTTGATCCCCAGAGTAAAAAACAAGGAGGATGATAAGATAAGGGTACCCTTTATTACTCAGTACAACAGGGATGCACACAAAATAAATGATATATTGAACAGTCACTGGTCCATATTGAAAAACGATCCTATTTTAGGAACTGCACTGCCCAACAAGGTCCAGATGGTATATAAAAAAGCACCAAATGTAAAAAAATTGGTAGCACCTAGTGCCTTGAAGGGTTTAACTATAAACAAAAACCCCACATGGTTAGAACCACCTAAAGGGTTCTTTGATTGTAAATTCTGTACTGCCTGCCATTATAGTTGCAAAACTACGAATACCTTTAAATCTAACACTACAGAAAAGGTATACAGCATAAAACAACATCTAAACTGTAGGTCCAATTTTGTTATTTATCTGATTGAATGTGATTGTGGTCTACAGTATATAGGGAAAACAATAAGACCCCTAAAAACACGCATTTTGGAACACATAGGAAACATTAAACGAAAGATGACCACACATAGTGTTCCAAATCACTTCTTGATGGCACATAATGCGGACCCTAAAGGGTTAAAATTTAAAGCAATCGAACAAGTGATGCCCCATTGGAGAGGAGGAAACAGAAATATAGCATTAATTAAAAGGGAATCCTTCTGGATGTTCGAATTAAAAACCATATCTCCATCCGGCTTGAATTTGGAATTTGATCTTAAACCTTTTCTGTGATTTTATAATGTACTAATATTTTATCTTTTCATCTTTTTAGAAATATGCCTCTTGCCCAGATGTTCATTACTATGCACTTTCCATATATATACCCCCAGTTTAGAGATAATCCTTTATTGTGATACCTGTTTTTAACTTTTTTAAATTTGTATGCAGAGTATTTTATATTTGTACCGTATATATATGTGGAATTTTTATATATATATATATGTATAATTTTATTGCTAAACTTTGCACAGTTGACAGTATATATTATATATATTTTTAACTAACCTAATGTTTTTTAAGATGATTGTATAAAGTATCTGTATGTATGATTTGTGTATTATACATAAGCTTTTTTGTATGTGTGCAATATAGAAACAGCAATTTGTAAAGCTCATTATAACCACTGATGTATGCTATTAGTTTAAATAGCATCAGGTGTATAATTGATTAAATGAGACCCAAAATTAGGATATATACACCTCCCCTATGCACTGAAACGTCACTCCTGATGAAACCTATGTGGTGAAACGCGTAGAGTGACGTTTTTCTTCTGAGCCGGCCGAAACCCCAGGAAGTGGACTTCACATTGCAGGGAGTCTGGAAGCTGTGCTCTATCAACACCAACTACCCTCTTGAATTTTCCAGAGATACTAACCTGGGTAGCCGTGCCGGTATCTCTGGAGCCAGGGAACTGTGTGTCTAAAATAATGGTGGCATCACGTGGGCCAATAGGAATCCGTGATGTCATCGGGTGCGGCTGCCTATTGGCCCGCGTGACCTGGACCTTTAAACTTCAGAGAGATACCTACCGCCGTAGTTGCTGCCAGTATCTCTGGAAGCAGGGGGTCCCCGGAGCGAAAATTAACACGGTTCAGCTCCGAAGACCCAACTGTAACTCTAATAATAAAAACCTGTATTGCTGATTTAAGATAGGACAGGCTAACAGAGAAGAACGTTTTTAAGCACAAGCCGTGGGAAGGACGGTAAACAGACAGTTATTTATGGTCAGAGGGCACGAAAGTAAAATGAGCAGTAGATGAAAATCAACATTGAAAACAAATGGTAATTTGTTTCCTGCCAAAACTGTGAAGCGAGTTGTAGATTGTAACGTTACAATCTCTTTAGTGAATTACAGTGTAACCAATACAAATCAATTGGCTTTGGAAACAAAACACATTTTCCCAATGACAAATTATATCTGAAAAGCCACCGACAGAATAGTTCCAAGGCTACAACAGCTGTGCGTTTCTGCACTTTCACCAGATACAGAGAAGCATTTAACTATATCCTCTTTCATACTGGATGTAGCACTGAGGCTTTATGTCTTTGGTTTAAAAAGGTCCGCAAAGCTCTGTTGAGTCCCTTACTGTGGCGTTAACCTGATTTTGTATCACATTAAGACTAACAGTGAAACTCACAGGACAGGAACGCTACGCCATGCTTTCTCCCGTAAAGAGTATAGCGTAATTATAACAGTCATTAGTGATAATGACATGCAAACGAGGTGTTATCATAACACTGCATATCCGCTAAAGCAGCAATTCTCCCAGAAGCCTATAAGAGTTTAACGCAAATAATGTTATTATCTCGTCCCATGAACAGGTCCTGCTCTTTTTTATTTTTATGGTTTCTCTAGTGTTTAAAAAATAAAAATAAACATTATTTTCTTACTCTAGCTTCTGCGGTTAGCATGGTAATCTTTACACTGCAATGGGCCCTAGGAAAAGGCTCATTTAACCTTGAATATCCTGAACAGATTTACATTAAAAATAAAAACGGCTTTGGAAAAGGCAAGAAAAGATCTCTCAAAACAAATGAAAAATAATATGCCCCACAAAAAATATTTTGATAAGCACGGACTGCTGAGTTAAGGCAAACCTGGGGCCTTACTGTAATGTTAGTTAAGGTGTAGCTAAACTTGGCGTTACGACAGTCCAGACCCGGCTTTGCCGGTCTGGATGGGTGCAACACCAATATTTGGCAGGACTTAACCTACATACCGTTACTTCCCCATCATCTCCTTCTCAAGCTAAAGATCTATTTCTGTGTCTGCCTCGGAGTAAAGCTAAAATGTACTCAATGTCAACATTATGCTGCAATGATATTATGTTAGGACATTGAGATGTAGTTTGGACATTGTTTTTGCATATACAATAATCAACTCGGGGTTCCTGATTTAGATAACGTTGCGTTACGAGCCTCGATTTAAACAAAGCTTTGTGGATTTAGCCCTTCCAGTTCAAACCAGCTGAATTTTTAAGAATGCACCTGTATGGTACATATGGAACCAATTATCAATATTAACTTAAAAGGCTATGGAATAAATAAAACTGTACAGATAAGAAACACAACTAAAGAAAATGTTCACTATATATCCCATATATATCTGATAGCAGACATGCTAGTAAACCATGTCATGCATTCAGCGAAATATAACATACCGTTAAAGCATATCAACTGTAGGAACAAACTTACACCATCTATACTACAGATTGCTATAATTCGTATGATTGAGTCATAGGAAAATTGCTCTCTGAAAATCAAAGTGCTAAAAATACATTTTAACCAGAATGATTAGAAGTACACGGCTGTAACATTAATATGTAATAATCCAATCATCTTCTACGGTCAGAAACCAGGTGCTGTTTTCTCATCTGAAATCAGATGCATTGTAAGGAACCCCAACCCTCTCTAATAGCGCGTCTGAGATCACATGCACTGTAAGGAACCCCAACCCTCTCTAATAGCGTGTCTGAGATCAGATGCATTGTAAGGAACGCCCACCTCGTCTAAATATCCGTCTTGAATCAGATAGCATTGTAAGGAACCCCAAACCCTCTCAATAGCGTGTCTGAGATCAGATGCATTGTAAGGAACCCCAACCCTCTCAATAGCGCGTCTGAGATCAGATGCATTGTAAGGAACCCAACCCTCTCTAATAGCGCGTTGAGATCAGATGCATTGTAAGGAACCCCACCCTCTCTAATAGCGTGTCTGAGATCAGAGTGCATTGTAAGGAACCCAACCCTCTCTAATAGCGGGCGTCTGATAGATGCAGGTTCAGTTAAGGAACCCCAACCCTCTCTAATAGCGCGTCTAGATCAGAGTGCATTGTAAGGATCCCCAACCCTCTCTAATAGCGCGTCTGAGATCAGGTGCATTGTAAGAGTACCCCAACCCTCTCTAAGCGCGTCTGAGATCAGGTGCATTGTAAGGAACCCCAACCCTTCTAATACGACGGTCTGAGATCAATCTGTAAGGAACCCCAACCTCTCTAATAGCGTCGTCTGAGATCAGATGCATTTAAGGCAACCCCAACCCTCTCTAATAGCGCTCGAATCAGATGGCATTGTAAGGAACCCAACCCTCTCTAATAGCGTGTCGAGGATCAGATGACATGTAACCGGAACCCCACCCTCTTAATAGCCGCGTCTGAGATCAGATGCATTGTAAGGATCCCCCAACCCTCTCTAATAGCGCGTCTGAGATCAAGTGCACTTGTAAAGGTAGTCCCCAAACCCTCTCTAATAGAGTCGTGCGATATCAGGTGCATTGTAAGGAACCCCAACCCTCTCTAATTAGCGCGTCTGAGATCCGAGTGCATTGTAGGAACCCAACCTTCTCTAATAGCGCGCTGAGTCAGGGGATGCATTGTAAGGAACCCCAACCCTCTCTAATAGCGTGTCTGAGATCAGATGCATTGTAAGGAACCCCAACCCTCTCTAATAGCGCGTCTTAGATCAGATGCATTGTAAGGATCCCCAACCCTCTCTAATAGCGCGTCTGAGATCAGGTGCATTGTAAGGATCCCCAACCCTCTCTAATAGCGCGTCTGAGATCAGGTGCATTGTAAGGAACCCCAACCCTCTCTAATAGCGCGTCTGAGATCAGGTGCATTGTAAGGAACCCCAACCTTCTCTAATAGCGCGTCTGAGATCAGGTGCATTGTAAGGAACCCCAACCCTCTCTAATAGCGCGTCTGAGATCAGATGCATTGTAAGGAACCCCAACCCTCTCTAATAGGAGTCTGAGATCTAGATGCTGTAAGGATCCCCAACCCTCTCTAAAGCGGTCTGAGATCAGGTGCTGCATGTAAGGAACCCCAACACCCTCTAATAGCGTGTCGTGAGATCAGATGCATTGTAAGCAAAGACACCAACCCTCTCTAATAGCGTAGGTCTGAGATCAGATTGCCATGTAAGGAACCCCAAACCCTCTCTAATAGCGTGTCGAGATCAGAAGCATTGTAAGGACCCCCAACCCTCTCTAAAAGCGCTGTTAGATCAGATGCATTGTAAGGAACCCCAACCCCTCTAATAGCGCGTCGGAGATCAGATACATTTAAGGAACCCCAACCCTCTCTAATAGCGCGTCTGAGATCAGATGCATTGTAAGGAACCCCAACCCTCTCTAATAGCGCGTCGGAGATCAGATACATTGTAAGGAACCCCAACCCTCTCTAATAGCGCGTCATGTGCATTGTAAATTCTTCTGTATTTGGTACAATTTTTAAATGACCTGAAGATTGCAGGGAACCCTTTAGGGGTGCACAGGGAACCCAAGGCTTCCTAGGAACCCCGGTTAGAAAACACTGACCTAAACTATGGCACTTATTCTGTAAAGTGCAAATAGTGCCAATCCAATGACTTCAGTAGGACTTTCCGTGCGATAGTGCAAACTGTATCCAGCATAAAAAAACAGCAACATTTAACTACATAAAATAATGAAATATCCCAAAAACTGATGGGCTATAACATTACACAAGTCTGTATTATATACAAGCTGGTGTATTCTGAAATCTATTATA
Organism: Ascaphus truei; assembly: GCA_036426205.1. Classification (NCBI taxonomy): domain Eukaryota; kingdom Metazoa; phylum Chordata; class Amphibia; order Anura; family Ascaphidae; genus Ascaphus; species Ascaphus truei. Next base: position 10,005,527 of record CM071578.1, read on the forward strand.
GGGGTCCATGTTAAAATGAATGAGAAGTAAAGAGTGACGCACTGAGTGCTCATTTGCATGTCATTACCCAGAATCCCTGGCTGCAGTGGTAGCAGTTTGCTAAGCGATAACGGGGAAAGACAGGGTTGCAGACCTGCAAATGCAGCACAAGTGGGATTTTTATTTACTGTACACAAAAATCTATTGAAACCCGTTCACAGAACAACCGACATATGACTACAGGATACATTTGTGTTTCTGATGTTACTCATACTTACAGCCGTATGGGTTGGTACTTTTAAAAGTAATTTCAATAGGGAAATTCCAGACGAGAGCCTGACGGACACCTCTGTTTTTAGAGGTGATCTGAGATATCCCTTCTTCCACTCCCTAAAAATACAGACGTGTGTTGATCAGTAATTGACAAGCCACACATAAAAATAAGAAACATACAGGAGATCCCGATACTTCCGCTTGAATCAAAGAATGTTACTTTCCAAAAGTGATATGAACACAGTTGAACCCACGGATTTAAGATCATTTCACCAGTATCAGTTGGTTAATAAAAATATTATGATGTTTAATGAAAAAAGAAGTTAGGGAATCAGTGCAAATATTTTTTAGAGATCTGAACTGGGCAGTTTTAGTAATGAAATTAAGCTTGAGTGCTATATACTAGCGTGCTATATTCTTGCACAATCACAAATTTGTCCGGACACCTTCGGAAAAACAAAAGAAAACTGTTATCCTATTCAATTTGTCCATAAACTGGACGATAACATTCCTCAGCTGTAAATCATTTTATTGGTTAAATTACTGTTTCACAGGCTTGCTCACTTGTCTGTGAGGACAAGAGGGGGTCACTTACGATAGAGCAGGGGTAGCCAACTCCAGTCCTCAAGAGCTACCAACAGGTCAGGTTTTCAGGATATCCCAGCTTCAGCACAGGTGGTTCAATCAGTCCCAGCTCCAGCCCAGGAGGCTCAATCAGTGAGCCACATGTTCTGAAGCAGGGATATCCTGAAAACCTGACCTGTTAGTAGCTCTTGCGGACTGGAGTTGGCCATTCCTGTGATAGAGCATATCATTTTTCTTGTGTGTGTATACTATGTGATCTGGTTTGGTGTTTTTTTTTTTTACTTTTGTCCAGCTTTTGATAGTTATGCGACCCCTAGTGGTATATTTTGAGATAGTATATCATATTTCTTTTTCTTATACAGCGCTGACAGTGTACAGCAGGGCCCCGCTTCTCGGCGCCCCGTTTTCCGGCGATCCGCTTATACGAGAAGGGGGCCGCCATCTTTGCTTTCGGGTCGCGCATGCGCAGAATGGGCGGTTGCGCCCGGCGCGCATGCGCAGACCGCTGTCTGGCGCGCATACCGTAGTTTTGCGCGCGCAGACCATAGGCCGCGCATGCGCAGAACGGCGAAAACGCCATTCTGTGCATATAAAATCCCTGAAAATCGCCGGATCCGCTTTCCGGCGATTTTCACTATACGGCGGGCCCCTGGAACGGAACGCGCCGTATACCCGGGGCCCTGCTGTACACTGAGCGGGATACTGTCCTTACACAATATAGCTAACAATCTAAATTTAGTGCCTGAAGGAGAGCGAGTTATTTGAGATAAAGTGACTTGCCCAAGGTCACAAGGAGGGCTTTCATTTGGGATTTAAACTGGGATCGTCCACTTCAAAGACAGTGATATTCTATCAGCCATTCAGATAGTATATTTATAGGGAACTGTGACAGGGCCTTTCCCCGGTTTAAAAGGCTGCATACGTAGAGCCTGCCTGTAGCTGATGCGTCCAGCAGAGAGCTGGTTAATTGTAGCTAGAGTCAATTAGCCAGTCTCCACCTGGCTCATCAAGCAGCACAAAGGGACGTGTTGGCAGAAGAGATTCCCAGGGAACCAGACCCTCTATTCCAGGGTGCAGCGGACCTTGGAACTCGCCAGAGGGTGGCCCCCCAACGGACATCAACCCAGACACTGACATAAAGAGCCCCCTGCTTACACGTACCTCTTTGGACTACGGGAGCAGAGGGTGGCAAGAGGCCTATCCTCCCAGCCCTGCAGAAAGGGACTGGGAAGTGAGTTAGCCCTTACACAGGGATAGGATGTTGGTTTACTTGTATGCAACCTTAAACTGTATTGTTTGAATCACGGGCTGAATAAAAGCTATGGTTTATTTTCCCCAAACATGTCTCCCTGGTTGTACCTCTCTCGTCTCTTACAAGAACCCATAACAATTACTTAATAAATAAAATCCCTACTGCCTGTGAAGTGACTTTATATATAACAGAAATCAGATTTGAAAGGTCTTTCTTATACAAACTCTGACTGATTGGGCTGCACCGTGTTTACACAAGTGTGGGGGAGGAATAGAATTCCAAATCTGCCAGAGACACGGAAAATATTGATTCTATTTTCTGGGGGAACATTCCGCTTTTACAGACAGTTATGCAGCTCAAAAAAAGGTATGAACATTTTAAACTCCAGTTTCAGGAAAGGCTGGAAAGAAGGAAATGAAAAGCAAAACAAAAACAACGGACGTGAATTTAAAGTCTGCGTGAAGACTAGCATTGAAATGGTTATACACGGAATACATGTTGGTGTAATAAAAAAATATTTCTGTTCAGCTTCTCTCATCTTAAGAAATGCAATTATACTTTTCTGGAGTCACAAACAAAGGAAGTGATTTGTATATTTATTGTCTGAATATGTATTTCACATATAAAAGGGATTTAGAGTATGATGATATAATGATACTCAAATGTACTTCAAATGCACATAGAACAAGCAGACAAAAGGGAGATGACTAATCCCCATTAGAACACCAAATGGCAATTTCTGAATCAATTTAGAGCCCTGCTTGTTTAACATACCCATAATCCCTTTCAGTGCATGCAGAAAGACTGGAAGCAGGACTTAAGTTTGCCATTAGAGAAGTGTGTGTGTGTGTCGATGTTGCTGCGCATGCGCATGATGCTTGCCTCTGTCAAGCATGGGAACGGTACCTGCTAGATCAGCGAAATTGCAGGATCCCTTCTGTTGTAGCGCATGATTTTCCACGCATGCGCACGATCCTCGTCTCAGTCAAGTATGGTAATGGTGCCAGATATATTAAGGCCTCGTTCAGGGTGCTGGCTTCGGGGGCAGGGCGTGCTGACGTGCGTGCTGCCGTGAGCAACAAAGTATTCAATTTGAATACTTGTTGTCAGGGTAGCTACTGCCCTGCCTCCGAAGCCAGGAGTTGCTGCTGACGACAGCTTCAGTAAACGAAAATTTCGTTTCTTGGAGCTGAAGCAGCGTCACAGGGACCAAGGCAGCCAATGAAATCATTCTTCAGAATGATTTCATGACTGCAGCTTGGATACTTTACCCTGCCGTCTGTAGCCCCGCCCCCTCCCCAACGCTGAAAAGTCTGCTGGGGGATAATCACATGTCGCCCAGCAAACTCCCAGCACTGCCTGCCTCCCGCCCTCCCTCCGAGTCCTCAGCTGGCAGCCTGAACGAGCCCTTACGCATGATCCGCTTCAGCGCATGCGCACGATGGCCTACACTTCTGCGCATGTGCACGATCCCGGCCGGTTTGACACATGCTCCTGATCCCTACCACTACCGGCATGTAGAGGACAGCGAGAGTCTGAGGAGTGGTTTTCAACCTTTTTTTTGGTTTAGGAACCCCAGAATTCGATTCTGAAAAAATACGGGTAACCCCAACCCCCATCTCTGGCCCCCTCACCCCGTCTTTTGTGTCACTCCCCTAACACTCCATCTCACATCTCTCCCTTACACTCACTCTCCCCTTCTCTCTTTTATACACACTCCCCCTCTAACGCGCACACACACACACCTCTCTCTGTATCTCAGACTAAGGGCCTCATGCAGAGAGCAGCGCTAACATGGAAAGCGGCATTAATTGGCGGATTCTGCCTTCAAAAAGGCAGAAACCGGCAAGTTTAAAAAAAAGCGCCATTTTTTTTTTTTTCCTTCAAATTCGCCGCGCGCCTGGAGAGTTTAAAATCTCTCCAGTTTTTTTCTCTGCCGTATGCAGAGAGCCGCGATCGCCATCTAGTGGCTGTTCGCGCCAAAAAAATGGCGCGAATTTCAACATTTTCCCTCTCCACAAAGCAGCTGGCGCTCCGCGGCCGGTGGAGAGGGAAAAAAAAAAAACGCGATTTTTTCCCCAATAGTTTCAACAGCGCTAATAGCGCTGGTTGAAACTCTCCATATGCAGAAAGGCAGTTTTCTGCCCTTTCTGCATATGGACATAAAAACTCTCCAAAAAAGGTAAAAATTTTCCCCCTCTCCAATTCTGCATAGCGCTGCTCTCTGCATGAGGCCCTAAGACTCTCTCTCGCACAGACTGACACACACACACACACTCTCTGTATCTCCCCCATACACAGACACACGCAGACTCTCTCCCCCTCCCCTACACAGGCACACACAGACAGAGTCAGACACACACATACATACACAGTGTCTTTAAGAGAGCTGGCTCTGATCGCTTCCTCTCTCTCCTGTCAGCCGGAAGCTGACAGCAGAAGCAGGGAGAGGGAAGAGCTTTGAGCTGCTGCTGATGTCAGGTCACTGCTGTGTGGGGGTGCCACCGTGCCGCCAGGGCCTGGGACAGCTGAGAGAGTTATCTCTGCTCTCCCCCTCCGGTGGCTGCGGAACCCCGGTTGAAAATCACTGGTGAGGCAGGGGGACTGAGGTCTGATGCGGTCGCGGAGGCAGGGGGACTGAGGTCTGATGCGTCGCGGAGGCAGGGGGACTGAGGTCTGATGTGCGTGGTGAGGCAGAGGGAATATGTGCGCATAACTCATGCGCTAAGAACGCTGACAGCGTTACTGACAACTAGTGGCAACTTCTGCAGCCAAACTCTGCCCACGCGCAGTATGCTATTATCCCTTTCACAGTGTCACAACTCAATTCATTTTACCCTATGAGAGTTTTGAAAGAGCCACCGTCAGCTAAGAAGTTTCACTTAAAAAATAGTCCTCATCTTTGCATGTTCTGGATGTAAGGATGTAGCAGGGAATTGCAACTTGTATAGAATAGTGGCATCATTTATGGCAGTGCTGCTCAACTCCAGTACTCAAGACCCCCCAACCGGTCAGGTTTCCAAGATATCCCTGCTTCAGCACAGGTGGCTCGATCAGTAGAAGACTGAGCCACCTGTGCTGAAGCTGGGATATCCTGAAAACCTGACCTGTTGGGGGTGTTGAGACCCACTGATGTATGGCACTGAAGCAGCTCCAAGCTGATGGCATTGTATACCACAGGATGAGGTCAGTGTAACCAAATGTCCTCATAGCTAAATACATATTTATGTTATTTGTGGGTTTGTAATATATGGCTTTCTGTTTATATCCCTAAATAATAACGCACGTGTAATATTGCCATGTCACCATGACAACTGAATGAATATTCAGACAACATGTTAAAAACACATATACTCAAGAGTTTTTCCATATGGGTTTCCAAAGCCGGTTTCAGCCTCTCAAACAACTGAAGATATCAAGATCCCGACTATGAACATGTGAATGAGCACATTAAATATTTTACAGTTTCCTCCCTGTATAGCAACATCCATATAATTTTAGACCATTGTATTAATCAGTTTGTACAGCCTTATCCTGCTTTAGGGAAGCACAAAGCCAGAGTCTCATCTAAGGGGAGTTACATAGTTACATAGTAGACGAGGTTGAAAAAAGATTTCCGTCCATCAAGTTCAGCATTATCAACTACAGGGACCCCTTAGTTAGAACTTGGTTACTGGTTACAATTACTCCGTATTGTGGAACAGGTTGCCAACCAGACAAAAAGACACTGGGAAAAAATAGAAAACACTCTGTACAGAGTTCTGTGTAATATATGTACATGATATATCAATAAACGAGACATTTTTTTTTTTTTTATGTTTCTCTTGCATAATTCCTGCAGATTCAACTGCCTCAAACACAAGTTATACAAAAATAACACTAGATGGCGCTCTAACACCCTATCTACCTTTTAAACGATAAATGTGAACATATAAAGTAACAATAAATCAAAATAATGTGTCATACAATAAAAGGTAATAAATATCGGGGGGAAAAAAACGAAGCCGTCATTCAGAACGGCGAAACGCGTAGAGCGTAGCCCTCAGTATACTATCTTGAGGAAGAGAGTCTGTGGTGGAGTTCCTGTGACGCCTACTTCGAGTGTTAGAGGAACCGGAAGTGACGTATCGGCTCAGAGCAGAGGTGCAGGACGGAGAACAGTGGATGCAGTGGCGGTGTGAAGAGATCCCGAGAACGCGACTCGGCTAACATCTTTATCCCTACACCCATGCTGTAACCCATTTGGAATCTTGTAAACCTCCATTTTTATCAGTGTCGGATAAATGCTATTTGGTATTTTATTTTTGGCTCTGTGTTTCTCTTCTGGATTTTATACTACCTCCTATTTTTGCTCCTTATTTTTTGCATTTTGGATATCTATGGATGGACATTTATTAATGTTATCTAAACGTGTCCGATATGCTAATTTGAGAGTTCTGCCATTTACTATTATGTTCTGTTTAAATGTTAACTGCACTATGGTAGTTTTATATATTTTCTCCTAGGTATTTTTGCTCCCCGGGTTTTCCTTATTGCTTCAAACACAAGTTATGTAATATGTGACAGGGCCTTTCCCCGGTTTAAAAAAGCAGCAAACACACATAAAGCCTGTCTGTAGCTGTTGAGTCCAGCAGGGAGTTGGTTAATTGCAGCTAAAGTCAATTAGCCAGTCTCCACCTGGCTCATCAAGCAGGTTTAAAAGTGTGCAGCCCAAATTGCATGGGTTCTCTAGCACAGGGGTGCGCAAACTTGTTTCGTTGCGCCCCCCCCCCTCTTCTGCTCGATCGCGCCACCCCTTACCTTTAACGAAGTGTCAAATCACGCTGCGGGGTCACGTGACCCACGGCATCATTTGACGTCACATCTCCATGGTAACGGGCGTCATTTGACGTCATGTTGCAAAGGAGACGCGTGGACAAGAAGCTGGTGAGTACATTTACAGAGGTGTCACGCTCTTAGCGCATGGCGCTCTGTAACTGCCAGGCAGCCCCAATAAAGTCTTGGGCCTGCCGGGGGGCGGCGCGCCTCCCAGTTTGCACACCGCTGCTCTAGCACAGAGGGAGATCCCAGGATACAGAGGACCCTGGAACCCACCAGAGGGTGCACCCCACGAACACCAACCCAGACCCGGACAGATAGAGTCCCTGCTTACAAGTACCTCTTTGGTCTTTGGGGTCAGAGGTTGGGAAGAGCCTAGCCTCCCAGGCCTGCAGATAAGGACTGGTTAGTGTGAGTTAGCCCTTACAAAAGGGATAGGCCTGTTTCTCATGCAGACAATAAGCTGTACTGTATAAAGCCTCAGGTTAAAAAAAAAGCCAACATTTATTTTCCCTCAAATACGTCTCCCTGGTTATACCTGCACATGTCTCTTACATAATATAATAAATGTAGCTCTAACCGTTAATGAAGCATTACCTAGCTATTAGGATAAATTAGAGGTAACAAGGCAGTAAGTCAAATAAACATCTTATCAATTTTGGGCACAAATCAATTTTAACAAATAACAGCAGGATCATGCACAAAAGCTAGTTTGTGTTGATGATGCCATAAAAGACACTGTGAATTAAGATCAATCTCTCCTAGGTCTACTCAGGTAATATAATATCACATGTTATAGGACAAGTTGTTCTAGTCACCAGCAGGAATTGTAAGCCAATAACAGAACTTACAGACGCCGCGGCCCAGTCAGGTCCGTACACAAAGCAGTACTTGCAGTAGAGTTCATCAAATTCTGGAAACTTGAAAAACAAAAAAGGGCAAATATGAGGTATAGATTTTTGATTCGCAGCTTTTCATCTACTTAACCAACATGTAAATTAATTTAAGGTGAACAAAAAAACACTTAGGAGCCAGATAGACCTTTTCCCTCCCCCGTTCAACTTTGGCTCCTAAAAATCTTCCCCCGCCCTTGTCGGCAGCTGTTTGTCAGTGTGTATCTGTGAGACGCACATACCATGGAGAGAAGGGGCTGGCACAGTGCTGGAACTCTCCACCACCCCCCTGCTCTCTGGTCCACCCACCCACCTAAGCGGGGCACTGCTGAGTGACTTGTCAGTCACCGCTGCCGCCTGATCCTGCTTTGTCACACTAGTGAAGCAGGATTGAGTGTGCGGTTATTTTCTTTGTCAGAGTATTTTAGCAAAGATTATTGAACCAAGCACACTCCCCCTCGAAAATTTAAATTTCTCTTCCACAGTTAAGCTCATGTAAGATAGAAGTATCTAGCAGAGGTCGTGCTACTAACCAAGACAGCCCCTTAAAACTTATGGAGCCCCTGTATTAAGGGATGCAAACGCCCTTTGTTCTGCGTTTTGATGTTTCTTCTATCTTGCCCAAGACTCTTAGCACCCTCTTTCTTAAGGCATCTCACATTTCTTACTTTGTTTCTATTTTGCTAACACATAGGAAAACAAAATAGGACTGTAACAGAGCCCGAGCCCGAGCCCGAGCTATCCTTCATCCGTCCCCCCTCTCCTCCTTCCCCGGTTACCAGGCTCAGGCCCCAGCCGGTCTGACTAGGCCTCACCTCAGCGCTCTCGATCTGCCCGTTCACGTTCAGCAGGAAGACGCTGGCACTGGAGGCCATGACGGACACTACGTGATACAGCGATGGGAGGCGATAACCGGAGAGCGGGGGGACCCAAGTAAGGATCAATATACGGGGCGGGATGTGGCGGGGAGACAGTGGTGACCGTTACTAGGGGACGCTCCGTCCATAGCAACCGAGAGCTACGGCGAGCGCATGAGTCAAACCTCCTGCGGGCTCGGGGCGCGAAGTCAGGGGGGAATTATAGCATTGCATTAATGTCATAATGAGGAAGGCAATGAAAGGGATAAAATATACTTAATGGAAATATTTCAGATTCGGAGAATGAGTCAGTCACCGAGACTAAATAAGTAAGATTGGATTGTAATTATTAGTATTATTGTTTTTTTTTTTTATTTCCAGAGATATCTGATCCAGGGGCTAAAATATGAAATCCCAAACGAGAGTTTGATGAATGCAAATCCTGCATTTCTAAATGTCGTGTTTCTGACGCTGCGTATGATATGACAAAATCATGAAAAAAGATTTTATAAAATAATAGTTTTTCATTACTTCATATACCAAGTTTTGCTTATTAAGATGATATTTTCCAGCGTCCAGTAGATGTCACCCTTGCCCTATAATATACACATGTAATGTATTCTTCCTAAGCAGTAAAGCAATAAGTCCCAGATTCACTAAAGTTCTCCAATAATTAGGGCAGAATGGGCGTTAAATGCCAATTTTATGTATCGACTCATTTACTAAAACCATATCGCCAGTGATAAAGAAATGATAAACCACTTTTTTAACACAGCGATATTTTCACTGCAACATCTAAAAATAAGTAATTAACCCCAAATTATTATTACACATTCTATTCACTAAACTCCAATACCTGGCGATATCAGACTAACGTCCCAAAATGTTGCCAATTTGTATCACCTACGGCAAGCTTATCTATCTCGCCTAAGTAAATAAGGCCACTGTAGACTTAGACAAGATAATAAGACCAGCCAACCTAAAATAGGTGTGCACTGAATAGATGTGAACTGGATACTGTGTTTTGGGTTTGTTTTTTTGTTTTTAAATGTTTTTACCATGTTTTGATTATGGATTTAGTTTTGCTAAAACTCGTCAAAAGATTTTGGATTATGAGAAAAATATACATTTGATTTAAAAAAAATCATAATATCGTGTAATCTGGAGCTGTTATTTTCTTCCTACTGTATGTAAGTATTTTTGCAATTTGCTAACTAACTAGAAAAAAAATAATTTTGATAATATAGTGATATATACAAGGGTTTTTTTCTGAGGGTACACAGGGATATCCCGTATCCCCACCTTTTTCATACGGCTACTGTGTAAGCTATTAACGCAGTAGCCACCTGCACATGCGTGAACTCTCGCACATGTGCAGACGGCTACTGTGTTAATAGCTTCTCACAAAAAGATGATTGGAGGACCACAGTATCCCCACCTTTTTTCACAAACAAAAAGCACTGTGTGTGTATATCCATCCATCCATCCATCCAAAAGTGGCTAGACTGGATGGGTTAAATAGCTATTATTTACTGTTATTCCCCATGTCCATAGATTTAAATGTAATTTAAAAGGGGCTAAAATCTTTCAAAGTAAGGGGAAGACAGCTTAGCAGCACATTGAGCAGTCTGTTCTGTAACTGTAGTCCCCTATCTGAACGAGGTTCCCTCTTGACCGTGTGCTGCTGCTGCGTGCTGCTGCTGCTGCTGCGTGCTGCTGCGTGCTGCTGCTGCTGCTGCTGCTGCTGCTGCGTGCTGCTGCTGCTGCTGCTGCTGCTGCTGCTGCTGCTGCTGCTGCTGCAAATATCAGCTCTGTCCGGCAAGTGAAAGAAAATCAGCTCACTCCTACCTTTACGTACCTTGCACGTTGGTTTAATGGTGTGTGCAAATGCTGATTCTTTATACCTTGGGAAGGCGCATTGTGCCCCACTGATTGCAGGATACACAGCGTTGTATTCGCCTTTATTACAAACTTACACAATTATCCCCTCATGTATTTATCTCTTTATATAGTGCCATCCAGGTACATAGCGTTTTACAATACACGTGACATAATATAACACAAAATGGGAATAAGCGATTCAGACAAAACAATAGGAAAAGGTGTGCCTGCCTCGAAGAGCTTACAATCTAAGTGCTAAGTGGGGAGAACTTGCAGAGACAGTAGGAGGGTGTTCTGGGAAGTACGTCTGCAAGGGGTCAAGGTCAATGCATATGAGATGTATTGTGTCCGGCAGCGGAGCTACCCATATGCTTCGTTAAGGAGGTGTGTTTTAAGATGTGTCGTAAAGGTGGATAGAGCGGGTGCTAGTTGGACATTGAGGGGAAGGGCATTCCAGAGGTGCGGGGCAGTCAGTGAGAAAGGTTTAAGACGGGAGAGGGCTTTAGATACAAAAGGGGGTAGAGAGAAGACATCCTTACGCAGAACGCGAGAGTCGGAACAAGTATTTGTTTCTTAACCTGTTGACTGCAACGAGGTCCTGCAAAATACACCCACTGTAGCTTTGGAAGGGTTAATGGTGTAATACACAATATTTATTTCTTGGTCGTGTGGGCCTTTCATGCTTTCCGTAGTCATTCTTCCCTTCCCTTTTTTTGTGCTGTTGCGCACACAGGAGATACGTGATCATTTTCTTTTTTTTTTGTTTCAATTTTTTTATTGATTTTCTCACACAATATTGGTTTATACATTTCAGATTCATCAACAAAGAGTGGAATACATTTTAACCAAGTAGTCACTAGGATTCACATACTTAATATCAATTAGTGTTTCAGGAACGTACACATTTAGTCTGACGGTATGGCTCCCCATACCTTCATGAGTTAGATGGGGGTGACCTCAGATGCTTGAATATTCTTAAGTTTATTTATCCACTCTTGTGGTTCATCAATTTGGTATGAAAGGACAGAGAGAGAGAAAGAATAGAGATAGAGGGAGAGAAGGGGGAAGGAGGGGATTGGGGGCTGTCTGGTGTGGTTTGAGCGTGCAGGGCCTAGGCGTTCTTGCTATTCTTTTGTTAGTTGCTACTGCTTTTTCCCTTGTTCCTCTGAATTAAAGGTTGGTCTGGGGTTTAGACTAGAATGGGGACCATAAGTCCCAGACCTTGTGGAATTTTTCCACTTTTTGGGAGAGCTGGGCCGATAACAGTTCCATGATTTTGACCTCTCTTAGCCTTTTGTTCACTGTTTGTGTGGAAGGCGCATTGACGTTTTTCCAGGCAGCTGCTATTGAGCAGCGTGCGGCAGTGAGGATGAATCTGATCATTTTACCTTCCGGTGAGGGGATCTCCTCCACAGGCTTTCCCAGTAAGTATATCATCGGGTCCAGAGGGATTCTCAGCTCCGTGGTCTCTTGCAGCATATTTTGTATGTGCGTCCAAAAACGCTGTATCTTTGGGCAGAGCCACCCTCATGATCATTATCTTTAAAGCAGCCGTTCCCTCTACATCTGGGGCCTGTTGAATTTCAGATCTGTGGACCCCTTTGGGCCCTGAAATACATACCTAATAAAGCAGGGGTGGGAAACTCCAGTCCTCAAGGGCCACCAACAGGCCAAGTTTTCAGGATATCCATGCTTCAGCACACGTGACTCAGTCAAAGACTGAGCCACTCATTGAGCGACGTGTGCTGAAGCTGGGATATCCTGATAACCTGAACTGTTGACGGCCCTTGAGGACTAGAGTTGGCCACCCCTGCTATATCTCACGCAATTCCTGGCATTTAATGTAAACGCCTCGGGAAAGAGCACGGGGCCTCTGCAACCGCCCGCGCCCCCCCAGTCTTATACATGCCTCCATGTTCACCTCTCAGTGTCAGGCTCTCTCTCTCTCTTAAGCCCCTCTCATGGTCCCTGGACTGTCTTTCTTTGTGCCTCTCAGACTGGCAGTTGGACTCTCTGTGTCTCTCAAACTGACAGCATACAATCTATCTGGTTTCCTTCTTATCCAATCCCGTATCACCTGTCATGTGTTGCCAGGCAGATCAGTAACAGTGTCTCTTATTCCTTATCAGGAGCAGATTAATTCTGTATTGTTCACAGTATTCATATATTTGTAGCAGGGGCTATATACACTTATCTAAACAACAACTACGATTTACAACCTGATATGTTACACCGGTAAGAGGAAGACACAAGAATCATTTTAACCATGTTTATTGACAGGTGACGGTTACAGCAGAGAGTGCCAGACACTGAGCCTTTGCACAGAGAATGAAATGAATGAGTTTCTCTGAGGATAACTCCAGCCCAGGGATACTGTGTTGTGGGTGATAGGTGTGATAAATGCAGCAGTCCACAAAGTGTTTACCTTGTAAGATAAATAGCTGGGAGCTGGCACAGACTGCAAAAAGTGACCTGCATCGCTCTGAAAACCATTCACACGATCAACTGAAACAGCAGCACTGCAGTTAGACTCACCTTCAAAACTTCCCCATCAACTCATTGAAGAAGGGAGATGACCCGCCAAGGCTTTTTACCGATGTTAATTAAAACAGGCAGTGATTTTTCCAAAAGCCAGACAGAGATGATCACTTAGCGTTTCACTACTTGCCAAAGGACGGATACAGGAAACTGCCCGGCATGATTATGGCAGAACACATTTATCACATACTCATGATATCTGCACGTTTTTTATTTGTGCCGGAGTCACATATGCAGCGGTCTCCTGCGTGCGCAGTTTAAGGCTTGTTATATATTACACGCTGGTGCGCATGCCCGGCGTTGCACATGGCGTGCGCATTTAGTTGCTATAGCACAAGTGGTGATGCACGCGGCTAGGGGGCGTGGCTCTGGCTTCTCACATTAGGCCGCGCTGTGATTAGCTCACAGCGCAGCCGCAGCGCAAAAATACAAATTTCTTGTATTTTCACAGATCTGCCGCGCGAGCGCTCACGGCCGTGCCCACGCGCGTCTTAAGTAAAGAATAAGGCTAAGGCCCCGGTATCTCCGCTGCAACGCGCGCCCGCGAGATTGGCGGCGCGTTCAGCCGATTACCTGGTCTGCAGCTCACTGCAGGGGAGTGACGGGGCGCGACCATGACGTCACCCGGCAGGTTCGCCATCATTGGCTGAACCGCCGGGGGGCGTGCCGTATCGCTCGTCGCGAGTCCTGCTCTCAATTCTATTGAGAGCAGGAGCAGCTCTCGCCCCAGCGCTGCGGCCCCCCCCTCGCAGCGGGCCCGGCGCCATTGAGGGGAGGGCTCTCGTGCGCGCAGCGTCCGCCACAGCGGGGTCAAGGCCTAAGCCTCTGACAGTCCATTCATTTGAATGGGCCCATGTTTACTAAGCGTGGCAGAAAAAAGTGTCCTCTGGAGTACAGTTTAGTAAATATGTCCCCTTGATCTTTGCAAAGAAAGCTGGGCTCTAATCTCCCACGGTATTATTGCACCAATTAAGTCCACTAACAACCCTTCTAACACATACTTACATTTCTTACACAAGAAGTACGCATTGGAATAAATTCATCATCAACTGGACAGTACGTCTGCTGCCTGTGACTGTGCATACATTTAAAACTCACCACATCTAATGAGTTAAGCTGTTCTGGTTCATGGATAACGGCAGGTAAATTATTCAAATAAAAAGCTTGTACAAATATCAAGCATATCCATTAGCATTCACTATCAGTATATAAACCTCTAATGATAACATATGAGTACAGGGGATTTTGCTGTGCAAAGAGAGTTCTCTGAAATCATGTGGTGAACCTTATAATGTCTGCAGCTGTGCCCGGAGCAATCCGTGTGATAGTCATGTCTTCCTGCAACCCACAAGCCCACCGTTTTGATGCTTTTTAACTAAATCACATACTGTAGGCTGAAGCGACCTGCCACCCAATATATCGTGTCTGCACACCACACATTAGAAAGGGATAAAGGGAATCTTGTAGCCCTATGTTATACTGATCTCTCAATGGGATAGATTTGCCTTATTTGTCAATGTCTTTGGGTTCGTCACTCCTGACGAAGCCTTACCCTTATTCGGGGCGAAACGCGTAGAGTGGGAGAATCTCTAGGACGCAGAGCGGCAGCCGGTGTACACGCTGACAGTCTCTAGCCTCAGGAAAAAATTATCGGAGGAACGTGACATCATAGCCGCGACGAGCGTGACGAACCAGGAAGAGGATCACCTCCACAAGTACGCTGAGCACGCTGAGAAGCACGAGTTCCAGAGGCGGTGAGACTAACATCAGTGTGATTCACCTGTTGTTTAAGTCTATTTGCTTGGCTTTTTTAGCACTATTGTAAGTGCGTTTTTTAGCTATATTACATAAAGGAATTTTTTATACTCATTGATCTGCACCATGAAGTTCCTTTCTCTCCACATGTACATCTCTCTACAATAACATATGTCCGTATACCTGCTGAGAGTGACACCAAGGAGAATCACGCCAGCCATTAGTGTTTGTACCACTATATGTACACTGCTTTGATACCTCCTGCTTCTTGTAAGTAGGCTGGGTATAGGGCCAAGTTTGCTTACCTTTTTTATGGTTCCTTATAAATCTACACTTAGATTTTGTGCCTCGTGCTTTTGTCTTTTTTCCCCACATGCTCCCCCTGGATTGTTAGAACACATTCTCGCATTCCGGAACCAGTGAAGACAGGTCCCACCAGAGGGTTTGAGCTGGGAACTAAGACCGTATTTATTTCATACGGGTGATTTTGCACCTTTGTTTGCACTTAATATTTATTGTCACTATTAGTAGTTAGCGCCTGAATAATCACTTTTACTTTGGGTTCATTCCAAAATGTATTTTCCTTTCCATAATAACTCAAGAGCTCTAAAAAACAAACAAAAAAACCATAGCAAATACAAGCAGTGTTTTCCATCCGTATAGATGGTACCATGGCAAGTAGACAAGGGGAAGGGCTGTTGCAAATGCCCATCTCACCAGTCTTTGCCAAGCTCCCTCCCTGCCCACTTTCATGTATTTATTTAATACTCAACTCTTCAAGAAATCTTTTCAATATCTTGATGAATACAGACTAGAAGACCCTCTCATCCTCTGTGCTTAGAGTTGTCTGGTGGCTTCTCCAAAAATACTGGGCTCAATGGTGAAAGGTGCATCAGGTCACTATGTCCAGGGAAGAAAATACTGGACACATATATGTCCAGTATTACAGTACCTCATTTTTTACTGGACAGAGTATCCAAATACAGGACAGTCCGGTTCAAAACTGGACACCTGGCAACCCTATCTGTGCTACCTATCGCTCATTTATCGAGAAGAGGGAGTGCGAGTGTGTTTTTTTACCATAAATAACTCAATGCTTCCATTATGTAGTAATCCTAAGGGTTACATTTTCTTATCCCACCTCTGCACCTTATACCCCCGTGCTACAAAGCTCTGTTTCATGGTGAGCACCTTGCAAGAATAGAATGAAAGGCGGTGAGAACCGTGTGTGACTGGGCCATAGAATGGCACTTTAGTTGTGATGTGAGGCCTGCTAATTGAATGGGATTGCTGTAGTTGGGCAACTTCAGAATCCAGAGCGAGAGGCACAGATGATTAAGCATTTAATTAAGCTATCATGTTAATGAATGGAGATGGCTGCCAGGGAACACTCGTGTATCCCGTTAACTTTTTTTTCCTGAGGACTTTGGTAATGACCTGGAAGATTTTTTTTAACACGGTAATGGTAATAAAAAGATTGCTTGGGAAGAGCGCTGTTTGAGGTTTGTTCCGTATTGGTAGATTTAAAGCAGAAATATGATGCATTCTTAATGCTGCAGGAAAATGACATCCTCTTCCACTCACTGGAGTGGAAATATACAGGAGAGCTGTGGAATATGATAATTGCTTTTGCTCCATCTGTGTTTCTCAGTAATATTTTTGAAGGGGTCACACTTTTCACACAACCTGCGGAAGATTTTGTCTTTGGCAGTCTGCACGTCAGAGCACATTTCATACAATCTCCATGTATAATGATATTATTGGCTTTGTGGGGTTTTAAAGCTGCAGTCCAAGTTGCTTTTTTTTTTTTAAATTAAAAAAAACAAAATTTCCCCCCTTTAATATGTGCATCAAAACAATCCACACAATGATAAGTAATTAGCTAAGTTGCCGATTGATCCATTCGCCTGTGATGGATCGGTGAAGATTCGGCTTCGGGGTTCACTAAATGACTGCAGAGGAGTATTCTGCAGTCAGTGTGACTTTGTAAATGGTTGCTAGAGAAAACAAAAAAGATTGTTACATTACAATACATTAAAAATGGCATTCAGAGTTGTTTAAAAAAAATACTACAAGTATTTTCTCATAGTACAGAACTGATTTATTTGAAGAAAAACCTCACATGTAGGATGTTGCTGCCGCATTAAGGTTTTTCTGTTAAGCTAATAAAATGTTTAGTCATTACCCGTGTGCGTGGGTGACTCCAGGTGTTACTGTGTTTAACCAGTTCACTGCTGGAGGGCTCCGCTCCGCATTGCTTTGAAGGCAGCACTGGCCGCTCTGGCAGTAAAACGGTTACGGTACTGACCTTGAACGCACAAGGTCGTTGGTTTAATTGCTGCAGAACACAAATTCAGTGTAATTTGGGGAAAATATAACGGGCTATTCGTGTGCATCAGTTCAGGCAGCTATAAAACCTTTCGTGTCCTCCCTCTGGAGGCTGCCATGTAGACCAGAGTGAAAGAAATGTGCTGCTGGGCCAGACAGGTGCAGCCGCTAGGCGACTTAGGTAGTCGCCGAGGGGCGGCACATTCTGGGGGTGAGAGGATGGGGGTAGAACATTTAAAAAAAATAATCAGAAAGTTCATTGTGGAGGGGGCGCAAGGCTAAAGGTTCCCCATGGGCGCTGTATACTCTTGCACCGGCCCTGCAGCCAGGATCCCACCAAGAGGTGGCTGCATGGGAATATTGTGTTATTTCAAAAGGCCCCATGATATAAAAATGTGCTACAAGACATAACACCGTTTTTACCACGATGCAGCTGTTCAGCATTGGGGATTATACGTTTCCTTGCATTCATACGCTGAGTATTGTTTATGAAAAGGCTGATAAATGTCTGGAATATCTTCACACCGATCAAAACATTTATACAAGTGTTTTTGCGGTATTGCTTGACGCAATTGACCCCTGAAATCCTAATGGATAAACAGATGGGGATCCGTGATGCTTTTTACCATTGTGGATTTCTGCTGTCAGAAGGTTAAAAGCCACAGCAGGAATTGGTTCCCATACTCCGTGTGTATCTCTGCGGCCCTCGGGGAAAACTCTTGGACCCTTCTGTAGGGTAGAGAAGGAACATGTCTTTGAAGGTCATTTCCCAGCGTGGATGCGCAGAACGACGGTTTGTGCATCCTAAGAGAAAATTCTGTCTGCGTCCCCCAGAGACCTCTCCATGCTGAAGGAAGAAACGGAAAATCTCAAGGAGGAATCATTTGAATGCATTAACCCTTTCTGTGCCAGAGAGACTTGCTCAACAAGAGGTTAAATTAAAACGACAGGATTAAGCCCTGTTAGCGTATTGAAGGCTTTGTAACATACAAATTGACAGGTATATACTGAAGACCTACATAAATACTGCTGTCTCCGTTATACGTATACATATATGTTTTGGTCCATGTGTAAATACAACAGGTCCCTTTTGTCAATAGATCTAGATTTGATCCATATATACAAATGGTACTGCAGCCTCCCTAATACAAGCAGGACTGCCTGAACTTCCAGGACTTCCTCGGAGAGGCTGGGATGCCTGGGGAATTCACACAGGTGGGAGGATGTTCATTTAAAGGACATAAAAAAAAAACTGCAGGGGATTGGTTAGACAGCAAACACTCCAAAAAAGCACCGAACAACTCACCGGGTATTGAAAAAAAATAAGAAAAATGTATTAAACGACATGATTCAAAACAAAAACATACTAAAGACAAAACAAAGGAACTCTCCTCCCACGCGTTTCACGCATAGAGCGCTTTCTCAAGGAGAACATTTAAAGGAGCCTTGTATGAGAGACCTCTAGTATTGGCAGAGACATGTTTGTGACCTTTGCTGCATGGATCAATCTGATTAGTTTATGAATACAGCTTCGGGCGAGGAGAAACCGGCTTGTGCAGCCAACACAACACAGACAAACAGCGGACTAACAACTTTTCAAGTCCCATATAGACCTTTCATCAGGTGTATATGGACCTGATGAAAGGTCCATATGGGACCAGAAACTTTGTTATTCCACTGTTCTTAGCTGTCACATTAAATGGAGAACTTCATTATGAACTTGTGAGTAGAGCTCTGCTTTGTATCTCTGTCTTAGAGGAGACCTGCGCTTTGAAGCATTGGTTTATGAATACTACCTAAAAGGATCTGTCCACACTTTAATGGGTATTTTGAATGGTCAGTATACAAGGACGACTTTCATGTCGTCATTGTATACTGACAAATGAAGACTAAGGCACTCTTATTCAATAAAAAGTGCCACTCCATATTGTTGACCAATGTGGAGTTACAGTAGCTTGGGGTTTAAACCAGGTTCTTCCATTTCAAAGGCCACCGTATGTACCAGATGACCTTCCATTATTCATTAAAGCGTTGTCTATAAGTATGCTCTGACCCACCAGGTTTGCTGGGCGGGGGGAGGTGAGGGTAGAACTCCAGCCATGACCTGTGCCTTTGAAGAATTGAGGGGAGGAGTGGGGTGTTTTAAAAGTTTTTTTTAAATGTGGTAGGAAACTTCCCATCCCTTCTCTCTCCTTGTCAGTATCCAGCCTTGTTCCTAATGATATCACTATATGGAGTTCCTAGCTGATAACTAGAAATCTAAGGTCCCCCTCGAAAATAGCCCCGATCTTGTGCCTAAGGATGGTCATTAAAGCAGCAGTCCAAGCTGCCGTAAAAAAATAAATCCCTTTAATATGCGCATCAATACAAACCACACAATAATAAGTAATTAGCTAAGTTGCCAATCGATCGGCGAAGATTCAGCTCAGGGGTTCACTAAATGAATGCTGAGGAGTATTCTGCAGTGGAACGCATATGTATGTAATGGTGTTTCCCCCCACCCCAATCGCAGATAGGGGCCATTACGGGGTGTGTGGTGCATATTCCTGCTGGCAACAGGAGGGCCGAGTCTTCCGCGATGACTTGGCGACACAGGAACAGGCTTCTGGGGTTTATACCCCACATAATACTTAGCAGTGCAGCGCCTCCATCTGCCGTAGGCTCCAGGGATATGGAGGTGATCTCCCACGGTAGAACTGGTTACCTCTCCCTCCAGTTAGATCACACACCAGGCCGGAGGTATATTGCAAACAGGAACGGTTTATTACTACAGTCTGCAGTAACACAACAGAAACTCAGCAGTCTTCTGTCGGATACAGTCTCTTAGATCAGCTCTCACTGGGGATGGTCCCTGGACCACCACTACAGGCCAGGGCACCCGCAGCCGTCCTAGCTCTTCCCCACCTCCATAGCGGAGGCAGAGGTATTGGTTCACACTCACTCCTCCCCGCGGGGAAGAGCACATGGGTAGGCCCCAATCTCAGACTCGCAGACGTATGACCTGCCTTCCTCAAGTGGGAAGGAACAACAACCCTAACTTTTGGGCGGTCCTGCCCTTAAGTACAGCCAGAAGATGGGCACCCTGTTGTCCCAGCTACAAGAGGATATACCACCCCCTGCTGTCACTCAAGTGTAATACCAAAGGTGAGGGGGAAAACCCCATACCAACTACTGGCAAGCCTGTAAATACCAGTGTTTACTGCTAGCCCATTGGGTAGAATAGTAGCCAGGGGATACCCCACTACATGTATATTAATGACAAAGTTCTGTGGGCAAGATCATGTGACCAGGCAGTCACTAGATTCAATTGGTGCACTGCTAGAGAGAGGGCAAGGCTCAAAAAGTGGTGTGCCAGTCTGTTTCAGAAGAGGAGAGGGAGGGGACTTTGTATATGGTTGCTATAGAAACAGAAAAAGTCTTGTTACATTATAATACATAAAAAATGTAATTCAGGGTTGTTTAAAAAAAATGGTACAAATATTTTCTCATAGTACAGAACTGATTTATTTTTTTAAAACACACATGTAGGATATTGCTTGGTCTGCTGATCTGCAGCTTTAAAAACGCCCACTCAGCAGTGCCCGGCTTCCACCTGATTCCAAACATTCCCAACCTGTGATATAACCCATGCGGAGAACGACAAAGCGATATACAAAGCTGACATGATGTCAGGGCAGGCACGGAGCAGTGTGTGCTGTCTCAGACACATCCGCAGCAAGGAGACTGTTACTTCCTGGGGCCTGGACTTTGTTCCGCCAGAAGAAATATGGAGCTCCACCTCCCGCCTATTAACCCCTTCAGTGCCAGAGAGCCCTACAACACATGGTCAGACACTCACCAGAAGGTTCACTTATAACGCGTGTGCTTGGCGCACACCTTTTTTTTCTTCTTTCCTTTTCTTTCACACACAGCACAAAGCATATATATATAAATATATATTAAACAGTAGTGATAGCTTACACTTGAAGCGATCCCCTAAATACATTCATCGTCTGTCTGAGCTTGGAATTGATTAAACACGGAATTTTGACACTATTTAAATCAATCTGTATTTCTATCCGTGGGGACGGCTCTTTTTCGTCTCGGATATGCTAAGAGTTTTATTCTGCGGTTCTTGCCTTTTGGCATTATTTGCAGGCCATGTAATGAATCTATTTCACTCAACATGATTTTTGGATATCCTTGAAGTGTGCCTACTATATTTTCTTCTTGCTACATTGTAGCCAGGATGTGTTAATCTAAAGCGATTTTACATCTGCAGCTGTCACTGTCAGCTCACTTTGACAGATGGGGAAGGCACTGAAACATGTAACTACACAATTCCACCCGTGTCATGGTTTTCTTGGCACTGTGTTCAATTAACATGTTACTCCACACGCACATATAGATACTTACATGCTCCAGGCTCCCTCTACTTTTCCCCATCATTAGAACATCTTCTTTCTCCCATCTCTGCCCTGCCCTGTCCTAACCTGACAACCTCTCTCTATAACAGTACGTTTTAAGCAGCTCCTGCCACCACACGCCGCCCTAGACAATTTAAGCCACAACCAGGGCACACTAATTTGATCCGCAATCTTCAAAAAGTGCATCCCGCACTGCTGAACGCCATTGGAGGAAATCACCCTCTGAAGCAGATTTCCAACACTACAATGTCATACTACTACAACACTGCCCTTTCCCTTGCCAAGCAAATGTACGTCTCTCCTCTCATACATAGTCTATTCCTCAATGCCTACTATTTCCCCCCTTTTACTCTCTTCTCTGCCCAAATTCACCAGTACGTTGCTACTCATTTAACCGCTCCTCCTCTACACCCCACTTTTTGTTGGGGGTACCACAAGGCTCTGTCCTTGGCCCTCTGCTCTTCTCACTGTATATATCTTCTCTTGGTGCACTAAGACACTAATTTGTCTTTCAGTATCATCTCTATGCCAAGGACACCCACATTTACTTCTCCTCCCCTGACCTCTCCCTTTCTTTACTGTCTCCTGTCACCAACTGTGTCTTCATTATCTCTTTATGGATGTCCTACTGATACCTGAAGCTTAATATGTCCAAAAGAGAACTATTAATCTCTCCCCCTTGCACTGTCACCTCTACACACAAATTCTCTCTCACCGTCAAAAACTCCGCTTGTCGACACCCCACGCCCGCTGCCTAGAAACACGCCATTTTCTTACTCAAGATGCAACATCTTAATTCACTCATGTCTCGCCTCAGCTTCTGCAATCTTCTTCTTGTTGGCATTCCCCTCATCTGACTATCTCCACTCAAGTCCAAACAAAATGCTGCTGTCAGACTCATCTACTTCACATGTGGCTCGTCCTCCACCATGCAAATCTCCACACTGGCTTCCATATCTTCTAGAAATACATTTTTAATTGTAGCTCTGACATACAAAGCCTTTAATGATGCTGCCCCCTTACACTTCAGTCCTCTACTCCAAATACTCCACTAAATTCCCCCTCCGTTCTGCCCCTGAGCTACGCCCAGGGCCGGTTGTTAATTTTGGGGGGCTCGGTGCATGGGCTTTCGCTGGGCCTCTTACCTGGTCCGGCAGGCCTTTCTCATCCTCAGGCATCATGGCAACGCGTCGCCATGTGACGTCACATTGTCATGGCAAGGCGATGCCATTTTATGTTGCGGTGCTATGAAGGGACGCTGTAAGAGGGTAGATGCCAGGAGATGTCGCCGGACCAGGTATGAGATACTTACAGAGGCCCCGTGCTCTCCCCCAACAATAAGTTTAACTGTTGTGGAGAAGAGCGTGGGGCTCGGTACGATGGCACCGATGAAACCACCATCAAGCCGGCCCTGCCTCGCCTCTACTTTTTCCCTTACAACCTCTTGAGAACAATATGTTGGCATTTGTAATTCATGTACCTTTTGTTCCCACTCCATGTCGAGCTGGAAGAAGAATGAGAGCAGCAGTATGCCCAAAATTGTAAATCTATTTTTTACCAGGATTGGCACCAGGCGGTCCCCCGGAGTGGAACAACTTTATTTACAGCTCTGGGGACATTTCGGTTCCTAAAATACTTAGAGTTGTAGCTGCAGGTGCACTTCATGTTTTGTTGTTGTTTTTTAAGACAGCGCCAGTGGTCAGCAAAAGAAAGCTGCAATGTCATCCATTGTGTCTTCCAATTGATCTGTGCTTTGACGACCATTTTGTTTCTCCAGGAAATAGGGAGAAGACCAGCAGCTAAAACTATCTAGGAACCTGGAGGGGTCCCTGGAGCTGAGAATAGAAGGGTTTTGCTCTGGAGGACCCCCCAGGTTCCAATCATGTGTTGGGTTACCTTGTGTGCCAGGAGGCCGAGGCACCACTGAGTTGCCATGACAACGGGGTACCCTGCGATGTCCCGTTTTCATGGCAATGCAACACCATTTGACGTCGCGGAGCCTCGTTGATGGGACCATGTAGGGAGAGATGACGCTGGAGAAGATAAGAGAGTTAAATATATAAATTAAACAATTAAATAAATACATAAAAAATTAAATTGAATTGGAAAAAAAGTTTCCGGGTTAGCCTTGAACAGAAGGTGGCAACCCTGGCGATCACTGATGATGGAACTCAATGGGGACGAGTCCTCTTCTGTTCTTCTTGCTCATAGATTGTGTTCTGCGTGTTCCGTGTGTTCTGCGGAACACAATCTCCCCTACAAAAATGAGCAACTAGATTATGACGTAGCTACTAAGCCATGGGGCGCGGATCCGCAAAATCCGCGCGGATTCCTCAAAAAAAACACCATTGGATACAACACCATTGGATACAAGCCACGGATTCAGCGATCCTGCCCACGGGCTGTGGAATCCGCACTGCATTGGTAATAATAAAAAAATCCGCGAGACGCAAATCGCCCCCTTTTTGAGATTGATCCGCGGACCAAAGGAACCGGCCGCTCCGCTGCGGATCCAAATCACCCATCTCTACAATGCCGGGATAAGGGCTTTCCTCGCACAGTTACACACCTGCCAATGCAAACCACCGAGTAAACAACCATTTTGACATAGGGAATTAATTTAATTGGCTTTGCTGACAAAAACAACCTTTGAGAACTGGTATAGAAGGTTCTACTTTGTAGAGTACATTCCGACATTCTGCATGATGCTATCCGAGGGAGCGCACCTCCTAATCCACATCAAACCATGGGAGCAAAGGTCTTAATGTAACCCGAGGGAGACCCCACAGTATAAACAGAAATAGCAGCATTGGGGGTCTCTTGCCCCCTACCTCTACCATTCCTTTAGATCCTATCTATCTATCTATCTATCTATCTATATATAGATCTAGATCTTATTCTGCCTCATCTTGTCTTATGTTGTCCTCTTTGTTTGTTTTTTGCAACATTGTGAGCGCTCATTTGCATGTCATTACCCAGAATCCCTGGCTGCAGTGGCATCACTGTATGCTGAGAGATAATGGGGAAAGGCAGGGGTGCAGACATATCTGAAACGTGTGAATGTGCTCACGTGTGGGATTTTGTTAAATTCTGAGAAATGTTGCTTGAACTCAGGATGAGTAGAATCCTCCAAAGCTTGTCCTTAAATAACACTTGTGAGTCCAAATTAAAAAAGGTATTGCCAAATACAGACTTTCCAACATTTTGTAGGTGCCAGTGTTTTTCCTCTACACGTGCTGGACGGAGGTGCTTTCAAGTAAACCCCAAGGAAGTCCCATAACCTTCAGCTTACCCCACACAAAGAACATTGTGTGTAATAGGTACAGCTTGTTTTACAGGCACCAAAAACATGTAGTGTACGTGCTAAATAGGAGCAGTTGGAGGGCGTGCAAATACTGCAGCATAGCGGTCAAATTCAGTTTGCAGAATGTGACATTCTTCACATATCCTTGTAGGTGGTGGTGCTACCCTGCAGAGGGTCTACAGCTGCCATATGCAAGACACCATGCCTTTCTAATGGGTTGTCAATATCCTCCATCCAGCTTTATAGGGTGCCCCAGTTCCTGGTGAGGCTGAAGGCAATCCCAGTGTCCCGACTCACATTGTAATTACCGTCTCTGGTGTAGACATGGGCGTTCAACTCCAGTCCTCAAGAACCCCCCCCCCCCCAATAGGTGAGGTTTAAGGATCTCCCAGCTTCAGGACATGTGGCTCAATCTTTGACTGAGCCACTGGTTTAAGCACCTGTGCTGAAGCTGGGATAACCTTGAAACCTGACCTGTTGGGGGGAATCTTGAGGACTGGAGTTGAGATAGAACCACTTACCTATTAAAGTCTAGCCACATCATGTATACATCTACAGATATATTGATGTACTTTGCCAACATTCCAGTCTGAGAAACGCCTTCTTCTGAATAATATATATATCAGTAGAAAAATAAACATGCCATGACAGCCAAGTAAACACTCACTCTGTAGATTTTAAATGCCATGGGTGAGAGATTCAGAACCCTTTAAATCGTAAGCACATAAGTGCAGGGCACAAAGATCTAATAAAAAAAAACACAATCAAAAGAATCAATTTTCTGCTAAAGCAGATATTTCATGAAAGAGTGGTGCATTCCCTCATGAATAGCTGTCAGGACCATGCGTTATGAGCACAGACATGCTATGTTTGTTTGCAAGTAACTGACAGAGCTGAAATAGAAATATTTGTGCAAGAGATGTCAATGTGCAAATAAGTGCGATTTCCTGGCTTACGTACCAAAGAAAAATGTCATTTTTGTGGAAAAGTTCTAACTTTAAAGAGCTAGACTCTGTATGAGAGAATATTGGATGCATTACATAAATATATATCGTATTGTTCTTCTGGTTTTATGTATATTTTTACTCTAATATGAGACTGCCCCCATTGAGTAAGACTTAGGGTTGCCAGATGTCCAGTATAGAACCGGACTGTCCTGTATTTGGACACTGTCCTATAAAAATAGAGGTAATACTGGACATGTATGTGTATGCCGGTATTACCTCTCTGGGCATGCATGTGTATACCTCTCTGGACACAGTGACCTGACCGGCTTGGGGGGCCGTGAGATTTCTCAGATCAAGGGAGAGGGCAGGGCTGCTGCTAAGGGGCTGGGCAGCTTCCTCCATTCTGATTGGCTGCTGCTGGGTAATGCAGTCAATGAGGAGGAGGTGTCAGGAGCCTGGGGGGTGGGGCCAAGGAGAAGAGGAAACAACATGGAGCAGTGAGAGGTGAGAGAAGTGTGTGTCTTGAGAATGTCACATCTTTCACCATTGTGTCTAGTATTTTTGGAGAAGCCGCCTGGCCACCCTAGTGAGACTGCATATGTTTTTTGGACATACCGCCCAACAAACGAACATGCTGCAATATTAAGAATGACAGCACATACCAAAGTTTTTTTCTGTGTAAAAACATGTAAATTGAGCTTTAAAACCTTTCACAATTTCATAATAATTCCCATCCATCACTCGTTTGTGACTATCCCAAGCCGTTTGAATATAGACTGTGTTTACCCCCTGCCACTTCTACGGGAAGCCGTTTCCATGTATCTACTACCTTTCAGGTGTGACCATGTGTTCTATTTACTTTTCTCTGAAATATATTCCGTTCCTGTACATTGTTGATGCCTGAAAGTCTGTATCATACTGTATTCCTATCCCCCACTTCTCCCCTCTAGGGTGCACACAGTGAGCCTTGTACACTATCCCTGTAATACTTAAACCACGGGTGGCCAACTCTAGTCAAGGGCCACCAACAGGTCAGGTTATAAAGATATCCCTGCTTCAGCACAAGTGGCTCATTCAATCCCTCCATCAACACAGATGGCTCATTCAGTTCCTGCTTCAACACAATTGGCTCAATCAGTCTCTGCTTCAGCACAGGTGGCTCAATCAGTGGCTCAACCTGTGCTGAAGCAGGGATATCCTTAAAACCTGACCTGTTGGTAGCCCTTGAGGACTGGAGTTGGCGTCCCTTGGCTTAAACAGTCTATATTTATGAGGCTTAGAACACTGGAAGCAGAGACCCATACACAGAACAAAGCTCCTTACTACATCGAGAAAAGAGAACTATTAACAAAACAGATGTTTAAGATATAGAGAAGAGAGACCCATAACTCTTAAGTATATTATGCCGAGTCCCCTAACTCTACCTCCAAACATTAATAAATCAAGCTGGCTTATGAGGAGGACAGTCCTGCTGGCTGTTGCTGTGGGTTACAGGCTACTCCGGGGATACGTCCCATTTAACATCTCAGCCATTGGCGATGCTCTGTGGGTGAAGCTCAGTTTAGTTCTCTTTAAGAAAGGTCGGGGAGTTTAGAGGTCAAGTCGCACATAAAATGATAACACACACAGTCAGGGGGCTATTCATTATACAGCGATGTCAATGGCAGTTTCCGTGTGATTGCGCCCCAGATCGGCACTATCTATCGCAGATTAATGAGTAACCCCCTACAACACAAACAGGTGTCACATGGCCGAGTGCTCTCACTTTATTGCAATTCTAATAAGTGTTCTTGAGCTGGACTTCATTTTGAAGCCCTAAGATAAAGACGTTATAGCAATGCCACACTCTGGGAAATCCCCTAAAGGATTTTAGGACCAAGGCTCGTTACTGATCAGAAACTCTGCTAAATGCTGATTGCATGGTAATGGTCCCCGGCAATGCAGGTAGAATGACATTCTGAGCAGATAGAACCACGAGGACAGGCATAGATGCTTCTTACCCGTCTTATCAGTCAAGCTGGGGCGGTTGTTGATATGGGAAGACTGTTTGTTTTCAGATAACGAGGAGTACAAGGACATCACCTCACTAATTAACACACTGGGATTTCTACCCACTTTAGCTTCATTACTTGTGGGAAGCTGCTCCTTAGTCTGTCTTCCTGCCCTGTGTTTCTCTTCCGGAGATAACGATATAACTTCTTCACTGCCAGGCGAAACAATGTATTGCCGACTCCTCTGCCACTAAATGGGTTAAAACAGGAGTTCTCAAGACCCTCCAGCAGATCAGGTTTTAAGGATATCCCTGCTTCGGCACAGGTGGCTCAGTCGAAGAGTCTGCTTCAGCACAGGTGGCTCAATCAGTGGCTCAGTCTTTGACCGTCTTTGACTGAGCCACCTGTGCTGAAGCAGGGATATCCTGAAAACCTGACCTGCAGGAGGGGATCTTGAGGACTGGAGTTGAGAACCTCTGGGTTCATATATACAGTATATACAGGTATACCCTGTTTTAAGGACACTCACTTTAAGTACACTTGCGAGTAAGGACATATCGCCCAATAGGCAAACGGCAGCTCACACATGCGCCTGTCAGCACGTCCTGAACAGCAATACCGGCTCCCTACCTGTACCAAAGCTGTGCGCAAGCGGGGAGACTATAGAGCCTGTTAGAAATGCGTTATTTACACCAGTTATGCACGTATAGGACGATTGCCGTACAGTACATACATCAATAAGTGGGAAAAAGGCAGTGCTTCACTTTAAGTACATTTTCACTTTACATACATGCTCCGGTCCCATTGCGTACGTTAATGCGGGGTATGCCTGTATAATGGAAGTTGGAAAAGGAATGAGAAATAAAGCATCATATTTCAAGAACAAAGCACTCAATGCATAATGAGGTTGACCAATGAAATTGGTTAAACATAAACGTGAATGGCTTTCAATAGCACTAGGTGGATTATTACCCATTATGCAGGGCACAGCAGTTACAAGTACCCCTATTTATCCAGCTGTCTAAAGCACAAGATTCCACGCAGTTGTTTTTGTCATCATCATTTCATTTTGTATCCGGTAATCTTCCTGTGGTTGTCTGTTCTTAGAAAACAAATGTGAGATCCTGATTAAAAGCACATGTAACGATGGAATTTGCGACTGTTCAGTTATCATTAGGCCACAGGACAATTCGTTAACAAATGAAAACCGTTACCAAATATTCGAGATACACACGATGACACGTAATTAAGGAAAGACTATCACGTCGCGCCGAAATCAGCGTGCATCACAAAGACGGATACAGGTTTTTTTTTTTTCACAAATACATTATTTCTATTTTATTTATACTGCTGATATACAGACAATGTACAAGTCTTCATATTTGAGCACTTCTGCATACTGTGTCATTGCACAATAAAAAGTGCCAGCTTAAAAATAGAAAAAAAGAAAATAAAAAAAAGAAAGAAAACTCGAATCAATGTGATTGAGGCTATATGGGAAGCTGGATCCGTATTCCGTTTATAAAACCAAACAAAACGAGACATTTCAAATCAAACCATCTGCATATCCCTCATTCTCTATATTCCAATACTCATGAAACCCACAGCTTGTAGGACACACGGCTGCCCAAATGGGATTGTCGATCCATCTATCCAGTGGTTCATCAAGTGTTTTTTTTTTTTTTTTGTCACAAGCCCTTATACCCTATATATCCTTAAAAACTATAATTGTTTATCGCTAACTTCATCTGTTGTGTTAGAAACATGGACTAGTGCAGGCTTTTTCAAGGTACCCTTAGCAACACCAATAAAATCTCTACTCATTTCAGGATTGCTACTCGGAGTTTGTAAGTGGTCTATTTGTTTCATTTCTAAAGCCGCAGGTTCAGGCCTGGATTCCACGATGACCACTGGTGGAGGAGTGGAGCATCCACTCTCTGATAAAAGGTCCGAGAAGCTGTTTGCATCCAGCTGGTCAAAAGAGTAGCTGGGTATTGTCAGGTGTTCATTGCGACAGGGCAGCTGGACCCGTCTCTCGGTTTTAGAAGTCTGATCCCCAGGCTGGGTATCGCCAAGGTCTAAAGAGTCTCTGTATGCGGTGGATTCACAGGATGGCGTCCTCCTCCTTAACATTGTGCTGTTTTCTGATGCTTTGGTACGTGAGGCAGTGCCATTCTCATCCTCCATGGGAGGATCTATAGAGATACAAGGTGGGCTCATCTTCTTCTTCCTTCGAACTCCATTGATGTACTCTGGGTCAGACTGAATGAGGACAGAAGGACAATGTTTCTCCTCAATTAATAGATCAAAGCAGGAATCTCCATCATCAATGGAAGGGCAAATCTCAATTGAGTGCCTCCTTTGGTCTTCTGCCCAGGTGGGCTTAGCTAAGAATCCTTGAGTATCAACACTGTAGAACTTCTTCAAGTCTTTGCTGCTGGTCCCTGCCAGGCTGGCTGTACTGTTGCCGTTCTTTAGGAGAGGAGGAGGAGATGAGGTTTGGGAGATGAATGGGGAGACAGAGTGACTCCTATTGTCAGACTGTCCTCTCCAGCTCTTGGCTGAACTGTTTATGTGGCTGACCTCTTCATCAGCTAGGTCAGAGGACTCAAACATAGATTCCTCTGGGTTGGTGCTGCCACTGCTGCCACTCGAAGGCCGGCTTGGAATACTGTGCTGGCTGTACACATGATTGCGTGTATGGACGCTGGAATGTCTGTGGTGGGAGGATAGCATTGGGGACGATTGTGGGGTTCCCTGGAGAGAGAGAGGAGTAGGGCAAAGCAAAATGGGAACCAATGTTCCCAGGGATGGCGTCCTCCGTTGTAAGCTCTCCGTGGACTCCACGTGGATACTGTCTTTGGAATCTCCATTCTGATAGTCAACCGAATCCATCCGTATGGCCTCCTGAAATGCAACCACAAAATGGAAAAAGCAACAGTGAGAACCTCAATGCAATAAACCAACTATACAGTGAGCCAACACAGTGACCTGTGTGTGTGTGTGTGTTCTGATGCAAAAGACCCCACAAGGTTTTCAGTGGGCTTCTACTTCATTTACTATTTAACCATCCAGTTGTTGGAGAATGACATAGCTGGATGAAAGTACCAACAAAAGAAAGAAGGAAAAGAATCATTCACATCATTTTTGAGGCCCTCAAAGTTTTCCTGGAGTTGAGAATAGTCGTATAGCTTTCCTGCAGCTGTACATCTAATATATTTTATTTGTGTATCTCATTAATGTGTCGTGTAAAGTTCTAGCAGTCTTATCAGCCCCGAAGAGAAATACAGATGTTTTGCAGGTTGTAATATATTGTATTAGGACCAACATAAGAGTTCTTCATAAAAAAAAAGTACCACAGTGAGAAAGAACCTTACTTGTCTACGCAGGAGTTTGTTTAGACTGGGTGATCTTGAGGCGGAGTGTGGCGGTGGTATTTTAGGCATCTCGGCAGCGTCCTGGTGGCAAGATGTAGAAGCCAAAGGTTGGCATTCCACTGGCACTCTCAGCAAGGAGCTGGCGTCCCCGAGCTGGGAATTGACAGATGTAACTGATCCTACACAAGAAAGATAAACACTCTTATTCTTCATACAGATACAGCTTTCTCGCGGGAATCGGTGGACTGTAGAGTGGAGCTTTTAAAACAGCCCAATAACACACGTGAATCCTTTATGGTTTAGTTCACACGTAAGAAATATTTTGTTCAAGTTTGATACATTTAGCACATAGTTTCGGCAGATTAGGAATGTATTACGACATCAGATTTTGCAGTATAATTGTGTTCTGAAGTGGAGAAAATGATGACAAGATGCACAGAAATGGATGCATTCCGTTATCATTGTGTGTACGGTAACTCCTCCCATTGCTCTCATTAATCAATGACCACAAAGCTTGCTGACATAAATGGAGAGAAAAAACGGACACAACTCCATTGATCGATACATTTCCCAAGTGACCGATGAGAGGTTTTACCCACTGAAGCTCATACATGAAACTCCCAATGTTAGGCTACATTGTTTCCAAGCTGATAACAGAATGGAGCTTGCTGAACATCCTTTACCCATGGGAGATTGGTCTTCATAGCACTCCACTTCTCGCAGTGGGTAAGAGGATTTGGCTGGTAGAACAGGGCGGAACATGTAGCTGTCGTTAGGTAATGACAGCATCCTGGAAACTGAGACCTTCCGCACTGCCAGCAGGTTTTGGGAGCCTGCTCCATCCCTCATGTAGACCGCACCGTCCTGCAGATAGAGAAGAGGGAATTGGGTTATAAGGAAGACCTCTCCCCGACATCAATTTCTGTGTCTACATTGGGAGGTTTGCTGCTGTCTGTGTTCTCCAGTTAGTTAATTTGTCCTAGTTTATATATCTGTTGCTAACCATTCCTCATATATTTTTATTGATGCTCGAGTATGTCACTGAGAGACCCTGGGGCACCTTGGGTCTAATAATGCTAACAATGTCCTCCCTCTAAGAACAGATCCCCCTGGAGGAGGAGAAGCATGTGGCTATCAAACTCACAAACCGGTTAAAGTACACCACTGCTACATTTTCTGTCTCCAGAAACGAATAATGTTCCCAAAAGATGCATTTTCTTTCAGATCAAACTGCCAAGATGCATCTAACATTTAACAGCAATGTCTTAGTTGAAACCACAAGGAACGCTACTGCGCTAATAACATGTCAGCCATGGCAGGCAGACCGATGTTAGCAAACCACAGTGCAGATATAACCCCTGTTTCTAGACACATTTTACAGTGGAAATTCCCACCGTGTATCCGTAGAGTGTTAACAAGCCCTCCAGCATTGCAGGGGTTAAAGCTAGAAACTGGCTAATGTAATGCATTTCACACACAAAAAATGGGGGGGGGGGGAGGGGAGGGGAAAGAGTGTTCTTTCCCCCGAAACCAGTTGTGATCAATAACGGAGATCGTATGTGGGATTGTCTCCCATTGCACAGCATTAATAATTGAAGCCAGAACCCCCAGGAAAGAGCCAGGACAGAACAAGCAGAGAGGTAAAGGCCCAGAAGTCAAGGAGTGATAGCTGCAGAAAGCATAGTGGCCGTTGCAACACTTGGCTGCTCAGCCGAACTGTAGAGAGAGAGAGAGACGGAGCGTCTTGGATTCACCTCGGGACCATGGATGGAGGGCTGGAGGGGTAGTAGCATGGCATGCTGGTGGGGTATGGATGAGACTGGCACTGTGTCCTGCCGCAGAGCAGCTCCCTCCACTGACTCGGGAATCACTAAAGCCACATTCTCCTGACCCAGGAAACATAAACATAAATCAAGCACACAGCAGGACGGCTGCCAGGTTTTAAAGCGCTAATCCAAACTGGTGTTTTTTTTTAAATACAGGAATAAAGCAGGGGGGGGTCTCCAGAGCTGAACCCCATTAATTTCAGCACCGGGGATCCCCTGCGCCAGTAGCCACTCCAGGGTTCACTATATGGCTGCTTTTCAAAGCTCCCCGAGCCCGGCGGGCCAATAGGAAGCCGTGATGTCATCCGGTGTCGATTCCTATTGGCCCATGTGACGAGGAAGCTGAAAACTGCAGAGATACTGGGTCCATGGAGCTGATATTAATGGGCTTCAGTTCCAAGAAGCTTCAGTTCCCAGAAGCCCCTGCTCCCAGTCTGTATTATTAAATGAAGATAGAATAACGGCTTGGATTGCTCAACCAAGGGGAGATATCGTTGGTTTATTGAATCCTTCAGACATTTCGTAGCAAGATCCATCAGTGGCTTATTACTCAAACCGCCCCCCCCACCCCCCCACAACAGGTCAAGTTTTCAAGATATCCCTGCTTCAGCACAGGTGGTGCAGTCTGAGCTGAAGCAGGGATATCCTTAAAACCTGACCTGTTAAGGGGTCTTGAGGACTGGAGTTGAGAACCCCCTGACATAAGCAATGATTTACTGGTCCTACCAGCTCTGAAGGGGGTTGATTGCTTGGGAATACCTGACAGATTTGAGGCCCAAATATATACCAGGCCAGGACACTTGCCTCTCACCCTTTTATCAGCTTGTATAGGGCAGCCCCACGAACCCGATATAAAAAAAAAAAAAATGGGAGGTGAAAATGCCCCTTTTCCTCCTGATCACAGACCGTAGGATGTGACACTCACACATTCCCACATTCCCACTGGCTCCACAGGCAAATCTGTACCATGTTGTGATATACTGTTGTATTCTACGAGGCATCACTGCAGAATCCTTTGGACATTCAGTGATATTTTGTGTTGCCGAGTCATAATAGCAATGCTTAATATATATCATATGTGTCCCAACCACTAACAAGTGCAAGATTATGCATCATTTATAACTACCCCGTCCAACTGGGTCTTATTTTATCTCCCTCCGAAGGATGGAAGGGCACTGGCTGGAGAATGGAACCTGTGAACATTCGGTTTACACACGTTACAGAGGATTTAGAAAGCAGGGTCTTCTCTCCGGCATGTGCTTGAATCCTCACTGAACTTGATGACGGATATGACATACAGGCCCAAAGATACTAAACAGTGCTTGGTTCCCTCTGGAGTTGGGCTCAGTGAAAGGGCGAGTACATTAATAACATGCTCCTTCTCTTACCCTGGCTTGTTTCAGCAGCTCAATCTTCACTGGCTCCTGACTTCCCCCGGGAGCCTTGTTGTCTGTGGTTGGGGTACAGCCTCCGGTAGCTGGGGTAAGTGCCCTGGACATCTCCATCTCGATCTCTGCGTCCATCTCTGCGTCTTCCTTGGCCTCCTTGTTGCTCTCCTCGAGGTGTTTCATCAGCACGGCCACCACCACATTTACCAGGACAAACTGGGCAATGAGCACGAAGGTGACAAAGTAGACGGGGGAGATGAGGGGCAGGTAGGTGAGGCAGTGCTTGTCCTCGCTGCTGCACTCCCGGAGCGTGTCCTGAGCAGGGAGAAAGGCGCGCGGCGTTGTTACAATGTTACCTACAAGACTCTGTGTCGTACAGGCGGTCCTCGGTTATCCGCCGGAATCCGTCCCGCAAACTGCCGTCGGATAGCGGACCGTCGGATTGCCGATCCAATGCTAATCCGTGGCGGTGAGCGTCGGATAATCCATTCCGACGTCGGATAATGCGCTCAGCGGGGATGCATTATTTGGCGTCGGATAATCCATTTCGACGGATAACGGACCGTCGGATAGCGAGGACCAGCTGTCCACTGATGACTAATACAGGGGTGGGCAACTCCAGAACTCAAGGGCCACCAACAGGTCAGGTTTTTCAGCTATCCCTGCATCAGCACAGGTGGCTAAGTCGAAGACTAATCCACTGATTGAGCTGCGCTGAAACTGGGACTAATTGAGCCACCTGTGCTGAAGCAGGGATATCCTGAAAACCTGACCTGTTGGTGGCCCTTGAGGACTGGGCTTAGCCACCCCTGGACTAGTACATTTACACTTCCTCCTGCTCTGTGTGTGACAAAGCATTTGTGTTTTGTACCACGTGAGATCTCTTTGGCAGGGATACCCTTCACCCAGTGTTAATGTTTTTCATTCAATGCGTATATCTGTACTGTATCTGCAGCCCACTCACATGTTCATTACTGCAAGGCACTGCTCATACGGTTAGATTTATGTAATATGTATTAATAATAAAGCAGCTCTATCCTGTAAGATAAAATGTGCAACATGATCGTTCAGAACCAGGTAACTCGTCCGAGATGAGCATTATACATAAACATTTCTAGAAAACCAAGAAATAAAATAGATGTTAAAGGAACAATCCAAGATAGCAATTAAAAAAAATATATAAAATAATAAAAAATGTTTTTTGGGGGAATTTTTTCTTTGTGGTGGGGAGGGCCTCCTTAATTGTGCTTGCCTAAGGGCGACACATACTAGGGATGGGCCTGTCAGCCCAGCATATATCTGTGAGAAAGCATGGCTAGGGCTGACAGGCTGACTGTTGTGGCTAGGGTGTCACACTTCAAAGGCCAGTATCTCTACCGCTAAACTACTGCTAATGTAAGTACAGTATCATTTTTATTTGTATAGGGCCATCCGTGTACATGGTGTTTTATAGCAGTAATACGCGCATCATGATAATGGGAGATATAATCGGAATAAGCGATTCCTACATAAAAGTAGATATTGGGGAATGGAGCCACTGCCCCGCAGAGCTTGCAATCACTGCGGATATGCTGTGTGATGGAGGAGCGCTTGCTTACTAACTGCTAACAGCCTGACGTGGATGTGTCATTCGGTAAATATTAATCACGCCAATATGTTCACAGCCTCCAGTTGCTGAATAACAATATGAATCACACAAATAGTCTATTCAGCGTAACCCCTTCACTGCCAGAGTGTGCTGAAAGGCATCTTCTGGCAGCAATAACTGATCAAACATGCTCAGCTCTCCCAAAAAAGATAATCTTTGTGTGGCTTCTCTGCATTACTGTATCTCAGCCCTTCTGCGTCCCGTTAGAAGTACAGTATGCACTAATTACTGGTACATATCCCGACTGCGGCAAGACGCGCAATCGCAGGGGCCTGGAAAAAGCTCCAACCCCCCTCCAGGAAAGAGATTATCCTCGGGAGTGAATGAGGTGCAATCTATGGAAAGATTAACAGTTTATGTGAGACATAACTGAAGAAAGTTCCCAAAAGTTTGGGAGCCCGGGCACACTGGGGAAATAGGTGAATCTTTGAGTCACTGCGGACTGTGGATTCTCTCCTTGACAGCTGTTTTTTCTGTGTAATTTGTGGAGTTATGATATCTGGAGCCCTTGTTGTTTTATATTTTTGGATCCTGGTGTTATGGTGGTACAACACTCTTTTTTTTTCTCTTTTTCTATTTCCATTCCCCTATGTTTTTTTTTTCTTCAAAATGTTAAATAAAAAATAAGTTACCAAAAAAAGAAGTACTGTACGCACTAAATAAAACCCTAGTAATAATGATTTCATTATCATTAAGTTTAAAGGGACTTTTCAGTCGTTAGCAACTTACACTTGACCGTGCAAGTGAAGGAGAAGGCGATGAGGTTTGGAAAGATTTGCACACTAAAATGTTTAGAACTCTAGTGTTGATTCTCTAAAACAGGGGTGGCCAACTCCAGTCCTCAAGGGCCACCAACAGGACAGGTTTTCAACTGGATATCCCTGCTTCGGCACAGGTGGTTCGATCAGTGGCTCAGTCGAAGACCCTTGCTCTAAAAGCTTGCACAACTAATCCACAGTGGTTAAGAAGAAAGGCATACAAATAGGATGGGAGATTTACAGTTCAATTATTATGGTGAAATAAAAGTGAAAGCGCTCAGCCATGTAACAGCTTCCATTGTAAAAGTGACAAATGGTTACACCCTCCAATCTGGAACGTTTGAATGACAAGTTGGAGGTGACCAGGAGAATACCAGATTGTTTTGTAGAGAGGTAAATGCATAGCAGTGAAAGGGCTAAGGCCCAAAATGCGGGAAGCACCCTACAAGGGACCCATCTCACCTTCATGATCCCGTTCCAGTTGTCGCCCGTGGAGACGCGGAAGAGGGTCAGAAAGGCCATTCCAAAGTTATCGAACGTGGCGTGCCTGCTGAGTCCATCACATGGGTTTTCATCATTACACACTGCAAAAAAAAGACCCCGGAAATGATTTATTTCGTTTTGTTTTCTTTCTAACATGCTACTCGTAAAAAAAAACGCAGCACTAGAACGTGTGTAGGAACTTAGGGAGGACGCCCAACCCAGACCTACAACCAGGGCAAACAGAAAGAATCCAGTGTCAAAGATGAATCGGGCCTCTTCACTTGAAAAAGGCCAATAGAGAGGCCGAAACATTGTGTCCTCATAGCAGAATAAATTCAACTTGCTTTACAAAAACCGAAGTGCCCAGATTCAGCTTTGACACTGGATATATTCTGGATCACTCACAGGTTTTCCATGGAACCAGGAGCACCGGTAACTGAATCTTGTTTACCCAATTACTTGGGGTGCAGCAAATACAGTACCTCTATCTTCGACCTACCAAAAGAAAACATCTAGGGGAACGACGAGGAAGACCAACAAAGGGTGTAAAACACGAACTGGAGCAGGAAAGATGGCCGCCAGGGTCTGTTTGCCATGCTTTGTTTAAACAGGAAGATTGTTAATTCCTTCCTGAATGGAAGTAAAGCTTCCTGATTTGTTAAAGCCGCACAGAGCTTATTCCACAGTGTTGGGGGCGGTCGTAGAAAAAACCCTCCCTCTGGGTTTATCGACTTTAAACTGAGGCTCAAGATGGCAGATCTGGGAGCCCGTTTGGGGGTGTTACTGATTAGGCAGTTCTCAAGGTAAGGGGGGGCTAGTTGATGGATAGCCTTAAAGATAAGGGTCAAGATCTTAAAATGATCCCTTTGCTCCACCAGGAACCAGTGCGGATCTTGTAATACAGGCAAAATGGCGTCTCTCCTAGCCATGCCGGCTATAAGACCGGCAGTGCCATCAGCAGAGAATTTGGAAAATCCAGCCCGGAGAGGACCAAAGCCTGTGATACTATGGAGAGGACACTTCCACGGGGACCTCCATTCTGTTATATGCTAGCTTTACAGCGTACCTACCCTGATGGGGATTACAATGAAAGCTTTTAGTGTCTATGCCTATCACAGCGGGATTGGTCAGTGGTAATGAACGTGTGATGGTGCGAAGCGGTACTGAGCACCACTAATCGTGTTTCTTTATATGCTAGAAATACCACTGCTGCTTTAATTACAAATATATATATTTCCACTTCCTTTAAAAAAAAAAAAAAAAACAGGAGTTTTCTACCAATGCTCCCGCGCTCTACGTATTTACAGAACAAATATCAGGTCCAAAGAGCTTCGCCCTAACAATTTGCAGATTCATAATCTCTTGAAATACGGCACAGTACCACTCGTTTTTAAAGGAGCAATCCATGCAATATCCTAAATGTGTTTTTTTTTTTTAAATAAATCAGTTCTGTAGTATTAGATAATATTGCATTTTTTTAAATTCAACTCAATGCCATTTTTAATTAGTTTTAATGCACTGAGCATCCTCTGATTTCTATAGCGGCCTTGGCCATGTTTGGCGCTTGCTCGCTCTCGCTTGCTGCCGCTCGCTCTACCAGGAGCTTTTTGCTGTCCTTACAGAGGAGACAGCAAGCGTTGGAGGCGGGTATCAGATGTGTGTGGTGTCATTCTTGGTAGCTGTCAGTTGTGTGTGTGTCACTGGGGAACATAGGTGTGTGTTGTGTGTGTTGGGTTGTGTGCGTGCGTGCGTGCGGAGTACGTGTGTGTGTGTGTGTGTGTGTATTATATAATTTTTAAAAATTAAAAAAAAAGACATGTTGTGAGAATAAATTATTTATAACATTGTGCAACTTGATAAATATATTTCACGCACGCACGCACGCACACCACACACCACACACAACGCACCGCACGCACGCACGCACGCACGCCAACACACACACACACACACACACAAAGGAACAGCAACCAACACACACACATGCATACACACACACACACACACACACACATGCACACACATGCATACACACACACACAACACACACACACACACATGCACACACACACACACACATACACACACACGCATACACACACACATGCATGCATACACAACATGATACACATACACACACACACATGCATACACACACACACAACACAACACATGCATACCACACCACACACACATACACACATGCACACACATGCATACACACACGCACACCCCACACTGCACACACACACATGCACACACACACACACCAACACACACACACACACATCCCATCACAAACATACAACACAGAGACAACCCAACACCACACACACACACAGAGACATGGATCGGGACGAAGGGAGACAGGATCGGCAGAAGGGGGACAGGGATCGGGCAGAAGGGGACAGGGATCGGGCAGGGGCGAGAAGGGGGCAGGGATCGGGCAGAAGGGGGACATGGATCGGGCAGAAGGGGGGCAGGGTCGGGCAGAAGGGGACAGGGACGGGATCGGGCAGGAAGGGGGACATGGATCGGGCGCAGAAGGGGGGCAGGAATCGGGCAGAAGGGGGGCAGGGATCGGCAGAGAAGGGGGACAGACCGTCAGGGGGCGGGCCGGAGGACGGCGCGCGTCACTGGCCGGGGGCGGGCCAGTGACATCACGGAGCTGGTTCGCCCTATTGGGCGAAGATCACGTGGACCGGACCTGTCTCCCGGCAAACCGGGGAATTTTAAATTCCCCTAAGACCTGCGCTTCCGCAAGCGCGCGGAAGCGCAGGTGAGCCCCTACTAAAGCCGCTCTAATTGCGGCTGTAGGGGCTCAGTGCTGAGCGGGAGCGCGCGTCAGCACGCTTCCGCAAGCACGCAGGGAACATGTCCGGGGCCTATAGCAGGTTTAGCCCACCTCACAGCAGTGCAAGATCTTTGTAACACTTTCCTGTTTGATATTTGTTGCCAATATTCCCAGCAGGTTGAACTGCAAACTGTAACAATAGATAATGTTACCGTAGTAATAAAATAATACATTGTAGCTGCTGAGTTAAATTGACGGAATGATTGATTGAAACTGAAAGGCAGCCATTAAGTGAACCCAGGAAAGCAAGGGCTTGGCTGATTGATAACAACCACTTCCACACAGACTGCTGAGGAATATTAGCAGCGATCCGCGGTTACAGCTGATCCGCCGGCACCCGGGAGCCTTCCTTCCTGAGGCCCTCTGTGGCGTGCCATATTCCTTTTCATTACTTATTCAGGATTACATTCCTTCTTTCAGGGATCCTAACTTAATGGGTACTGTCCCCATCTACAACATAACAGGGGGTCTCGTCTATACTGTTACTTTTGGAAACATTACGGATCTACTCTCCCCGAGGCTGCTCTCCTCTTGTCCTCCTGGAACCTAACCTTCTAGAATAGTCCCTCCTCCCTAAATACCCCTGCCTGACATCTGGATCCCCGGAGATCCGTTAAACTTGGGGAAACTAACAGACGTTGGTAGCCTAAATTTAACGGAGCTCTGTGAACCCCAGAGAGTGTTTCTTTTGGGGGAGGCAGTCATGACAGCATCTGTACTGATTCTAGATCTATTATGTGTTTTTATATTTATCATGTGCATTTAATACAGTTATATTTTGTCTAACCGTGCTTGTTACTGGGATGCTATATTCAGCCTTCTCGTTGCAGGCTCGTTTAGTGGAAATAATATACAGGCACCATAGCTTATTCCTTCAGATAACAAAAAAGTTCACTAAAGTATTCCCTTTTGGGTGGGTAAGTCAGGGGCGGCCAACTCCAGTCCTCAAGGGCCACCAACAGGTCAGGTTTTCAGGATATCCCTGCTTCAGCACGTGGCTCAATCAGCCACCTGTGCTGAAGCAAGGACAGAATGAGCCACCTGTGCTAAACCAGGGATTTCAGGATATAGCACGTGTCTCAGTGGAAGATTACACCACCTGTGCTGAAGCAGGGATATCCTGAACACCTGACCAGTTGGTGGCCCTTGAGGACTGGCATTGGCCACCCCTGCTCTACGCAGTGTAGTCAAGTTAATTAACATGACTATTCCAACCTGTTTCCTGGTGCAATTGCACCCCAATCAGTCTATCTTATATAGCTAAAAACTCTACTTTTGCCAACTTTCTTTTATTTTTTTTTAGATTATTTAGTAGAACAATTTTGTTAAAAACTAAATAAAATAAAAAAACAAATTCTGGTGGCTCCAATTTTTTTTTACACTAAATTGCCATTACCGATAGATTCTCAACGCTCAGAGTTTGAGGGGAAACAGCTTTTCAGCCACTTTATTAAGAGGCCAAGATCCAGACATCTCACAACTGAACTCACCGAGCTTTCCAAACAGTTCCACTCCCAGGGCGGCATAGATGAAAAACAGGAGCATGAAGAGAAGGCCGAGGTTTCCTACCTGCACGGGGAGAAAGGAGAGACAAGTAAGAGGTGTGCAGTCTACCACTGGAGCATTGTGTGAATGCTCAGCAGTGACACAATATAACAGTAACGATGCACAACTGTCGCATGCACTCGTCCAAGCGTGGGAGGTGCAGCCCTCTTAGTACATGGCTTTGGGGTGTCCCTTACTGCAGGGGTGCTCAACTGCAGTCCTCAAGACCCCCAAACAGGTTAGGTTTTAAGGATATCCAAGTTTCAGCACAGGTGGCTCAATCGGTCCTTGCTCCAGAACTGGTGGCTCAATCAGTCCCTACTTCAGCACAGGTGGCTCAATCAGTGGACTGAGCCACTGATTGAGCCACCTGTGCTGAAGCTGGGATATCCTTAAAACCTGACCTGTTGGGGGTTCTTGATGACTGGAGTTGAGCAGCACTGTCTAACTGCATGTCTCTCACTCCTTTTATGTGCAACACGCTCAAAAACGTCCATGGATCGTCACTCTTCCAGATGAGACACAGTTACGTTTTGGCGAAAGGAACCCTCGAGTGCCTCCGCATGTTTTCCGAGGGTCTCCCAAACCTGACTCATTCACCCCATTGCTACATCGTACAGTCGTTTACAGTGGCAGACATGGTCTCTTTTCCATATGGCGAGAGATGGGGTAGCACACCGTTAGAAACACACACTTCTATTCAAGAGACTGGGAAGTCCTGATCTGTGAACTACCCCATGTTTATTAGTAGGGTGGCCAGACGGCTTCTCCAAAAATACTGGACACAATGGTGAAAGGTGTGACGGGCTCGAGACACACACACACACAAAAACACCTTTCACCCCTCTATGCAGTTTCCTCTTCTACTTGTCCCCTCCCCCCGGCTCCTGACACCTCCTCCTGATTGGCTGCTACTGGGTAATGCAGCCAATCAGGATGGAGGAAGCCCCCTAGCAGCAGCCCTGCTCAGGGAAATCCCACGGCCCCCAAAGCCGGTCAGGTCACTATGTCCAGAGAGATAATACTGGTATACACATACATGTCCAGAGAGATAATACCGGTATACACATACACGCCCAGAGAGGTAATACTGGTATACACATACACGTCCAGAGAGGTAATACCGGTATACAGATACATGTCCAGAGAGGTAATACCGGTATACACATACATGCCCAGAGAGGTAATTCCCGGTATACACATACACGCCCAGAGAGGTAATACCAGTATACACATACATGCCCAGAGAGATAATACCGGTATACACATACACGCCCAGAGAGGTAATACTGGTATACACATACACGTCCAGAGAGGTAATACCGGTATACAGATACATGTCCAGAGAGGTAATACCGGTATACACATACATGTCCAGATATTTAATACCTGTATAACACTACAACGCCCAGAGAGGTAATACCGGTATACACATACATGTCCAGTATTACCTCTCATTTTTTACTGGACACAGTGTCCAAATACTGTTCAATATTGGACACCTTGTAACACAATTAGGCAGGTACGTTCCTGGCCTTTCTTTCTCCATGTAGAGCTAAGATTTCCGCAGGCAGGGAAGAAGGTGTAGCCAAGTTTATACCCATAAAGTTTGGCTTCATCCTCCCAATGCAATGTGCTATTAAACCCTTGAGAAATGAAGGGTTGATGAGGACAGCTGCTGCTGTCAGATCTGTCACTGCACACTCATAATAAGACGAGGGCCGAGGGAAGCGGAGACTAGTCCATTTCGAGTCACTTCATATGCACGGGGAGGGATGCTACGGAGAGATGGGCTATTACTGCAGCTAATTCAGATGTACAGTAAGAAAAGCTGGCCTGCAACGTCCCGCTCCGAGGGCGCTT
The DNA here is from genome assembly GCA_036426205.1 of Ascaphus truei. Classification (NCBI taxonomy): domain Eukaryota; kingdom Metazoa; phylum Chordata; class Amphibia; order Anura; family Ascaphidae; genus Ascaphus; species Ascaphus truei. The sequence goes on from CM071578.1 coordinate 10,049,076, forward strand.
CAAGGACTCAGAGAGAGGACAACAGGAGGGAGAAAGTGACAGCGCAGAACTCGCTCTCATCACTGCATCTAAACCTTTGTAAAGACATGGAGTGAACAACCCATCCAGTGATCAAAATCAATACTCCATTATTCTAACCATTTGTAACTAGCAGAGCCTGGCGTGCAATTAATTGCATGCACCGCTAACAGCTGTTATATCGGAATATTTAATGTAGTTTATTTAGTATTGAAAGGTTTCGGATTTTTTCTCAAGATCATCTTTTATATTTAAATGTTTGGTTTGTGACTTAGGTCAACGTTGTTCAATTCCAGTCCTTAAGCCCCCCCCCCTCCCCCTCCCCAACCCCTCAATCGGTCAGTTTTCAGGATATCCCAGCTTCAGCACAGGTGGCTCAATGAGAGGCTCAGTCAAAGACTAAGCCACCTGAAGCAGGGACTGATTAAGCCACCTGTGCTGAAGCAGGGACAGATTGGGCCACCTGTGCCAAAACTCCCAATGCCATTTTAATGATTTCATTAATGCACTGATCATCCTTTGGTTGCTACAGCAACCATTTAGAAAGTCAAATCCACTTCTTCTTTCGAAAGAGGCTCTAACAAATACCTTTTTGTGCTCTGCTCTTCGGCAACAAAGTATCACAAACAGATCTGTTGCTGTGTTCCAAACAGCAGACTGTCTATTACTCTGTAAGCTGTAACAATAATGTGTTACACTTCGGAATATTTTACATTGCAGCTGCAGCATTTCACAAACTGCTTCAGAGAGTGAGAAGGCGGCCATTTCGTTAGGCACACAGTCAGGACTTTGACATATTTATAACAGGAGCAGCAAACGATTTGCCAGCTTAGGCAAGAATGTAGAATGATATATTGTCACATGCTTTAAATATAAAAATAATAATATTTTTTAAAAAATGTGGGGGATGTAGTGTTGCTGCTTTAAACATCCCCCCCCTCTCTGCTTTAACAGCTGCCCAGGCGCCTCTCAGCGTCCCCAGCATCCCGCAGTGCACATAGCAGCACAATATGTGCAGGAAGGCCATGCTCTTTCTGGCAGGTGCTCAGTGATACACACTCTCCCACTGTTAAGACTGCAGACATGATGTTCTTGTCTTGGAGAGGGGAGCGCTGGAGGCGGGCACTGGCTTCCCGGAAGCACGCTTCAGCACATCTCGTTTCTCATCTTTATTTTTTTTTTTTTTGCAAGATGAATTATTTCTGCATCATCAGCCCACACCTTGGCACTTCAGCCAGCCGAGCACACAAGTACCCAGGGCCCTCGAGGGGGGCTGTCAGGAGCGATTTCTCAGGCAGCTGTACAAGTGCCAAGCTGCTCCAAGGGCAGGAGAACCCAAGCCACAGTCTGACTCGCACCTGCTGCTCAGGGCTCAGTGTCCAGAACTCGCTGAGATGCAACAGGTACATCCAGTTATAAACAGACAGGGCAGATTCTGAGACCCTTCCGTGCTTCGGCTCCAAGAGTGGCCAACTTCCAGTGCTCAAGGGCTACCAACAGGCCAGGTTGTCAGGATGTGGCTCAATCAGTGGCTCAGTCGAAGCAGGGATATCCTTATATCCTGTGCTGACGCAGGGACTGATTGTTCCATCTGTGCTGAAGCAGGGACTGATTGTTCCAATACAACATTTCCTCCTCAATCTCCTGGTTACCGTCACCGCTGATAGCCGCAGTCTACAGGGTCAGCCATAGAGCAAGGTGGCCGCCTTGGGCCCCGCGGCTTCGGGGACCCAGTGTTCCCTCCTCTCGGTGCCTTGATCAGACTTACACCCGACCGGAGGGGGAGCTGGAGGAGGAAGTGCGGTCAGAAGTTGGATCCCAGAACCGACAGGCGCAGGAAGAAGAGGGAGCGTGTGTCCCCAGATCGGCAGAGAAGTACAGAAGGGTGTGTGTGTTCTCTTATCCTCTCTGCAGCGGGCCACCTCCTGCAGCGTCGCCTTGTCACGGCATCATATGACATCGCGTTGCCACGGCGACGTGACATGACGCAAGATGGCACATTGTCATGGCAACGTCATGTCACATGAACCTGTGACTTCATGACGCCGTCAGAGGAGGACTGCTCTCCTAGATAAGTCGCCCCCCCCTTTTTTTGTTTTAAACGGGGGGGGGGGGGGCACGCTGCCAGCGTGCCGCCTTGGGCCCCGCAAAAAAGCCCAAGTCTGGCCATGGCATCAGTGCAATGCCACTGGCACCCATGCACCTAGCGGTTGAAATATAATGACGCTGGACATACTGGCCGACGTCTGAGAGCCCTCTCCAGGCAGATCTGCTGGGAAACTCCGGGACCTCGTCCTTTTCCAGTCACTCGCATTGGAACGAGGGAATGGGGTTTTTCAGGCAGTAAAAACAAATGATACATTTTCATCGAATTAAATAGGCTGAGCTGTTCCAGCTGGTACCAGACGGGGGGGAGAACCACTATTATTTATAAAGTTACTATTGAAAGAATATTTATTTTAAACGCTGTCCCTTTCAGTTTTAAAAACTTAAATATGACGTCTATCTTACTAAGGTAAGGTGCATAAGACGCCGCACCTGTGTATAATTGGTTCAGAATTACCAGGCATTGTACCACTTCTTTTGTAAACCGCTTCAACCATTGCGCGCGCCTATATCAGTATTGGAAACCCTCCGAATAACAGCCCCCGATGTCTGAGACACCATCAAATTTACACTAAATTCAGGGTTTCCAATTCTTTTGGCTGATGGAGGTGAAAGGGTCTGTCCAGCAGTGAATGGGTTAATGCAGGGGTGCTCAACTCCAGTCCTCAAGCCCCGCCCCACCTCCCCTCAACAGGTCAGGTTTACAGGATAGCCGAGCTGCTGCAGCAAAGGTGGCTCAATCAGAGACTCGGTCTGATTGAGCCACCTGTGCTGAAGCAGGGACTGATTGAGCCACCTGTGCTAAAGCTGGGCTATCCTGAAAAGCGGTCGTGGGGGGGGGGGGGGGGGGGGTTGAGGACAGGAGGTGAGCACCCCTGGGTTAATGGATTAAGTCCCTTCAGCCTTGTTTCCCATGTAGTATTTGGCTGACAGTTTCCTGGTGTATGTGTCTGACATGGAATGTGTAATTCCTGGGGCACGTCTGCACACTTATGTGGCAGGTGCTAGCTTCTAAATCACACTGTGCTCTGTACGATTAGATTGTAAGCTCTTTGGACCGATTGTGTCTGTACTACATGCATGCAGTGTAATCGGGACATACCATACAGACATAAAATGAGTTCTGGTATTAGAAATACATTGCAGGGCAGATGCTGACACTCTGATCTGCACGACACTGAGATGGAGGAAGACGTGATTATCTCATATAGATGAGATGTGGCCGGGGCTGCAACATGCGCCGAACAAAAAACAAAACAAAACTGAAGTGTCTTTAACCAAGGGGGACTTAACTCCAGTCCTCAAGGTCTACGAACAGGTCAGGGTTTAAACATAATATCCCTGCTTCAGCACAGGTAGTTCAATCAGTGGCTTGTAACATGCTAACCTCAGCCCCCTCACTCTGTAACATGCTAACCTCAGCCTCCTCGCTCTGTAACATGCTAACCTCAGCCCCCTCACTCTGTAACATGCTAATCTCAGCCCCCTCACTCTGTAACATGCTAACCTCAGCCTCCTCGCTCTGTAACATGCTAACCTCAGCCCTCTCTCTCTGTAACATGCTAACCTCAGCCCCCTCGCTCTGTAACATGCTAACCTCAGCCTCCTCGCTCTGTAACATGCTAACCTCAGCCCCCTCGCTCTGTAACATGCTAACCTCAGCCACCTCACCCTGTAACATGCTAACCTCAGCCTCCTCGCTCTGTAACATGCTAACCTCAGCCCCCTCACTCTGTAACATGCTAACCTCAGCCTCCTCGCTCTGTAACATGCTAACCTCCGCCTCCTCGCTCTGTAACATGCTAACCTCAGCCTCCTCGCTCTGTAACATGCTACACCTCAGCCCCCTCGCTCTGTAACATGCTAACCTCAGCCCCCTCGCTCTGTAACATGCTAACCTCAGACCCCTCGCTCTGTAACATGCTAACCTCAGCCTCCTCGCTCTGAAACATGCTAACCTCAGCCCCCTCACTCTGTAACATGCTAATCTCCACCAGAACACATCAAACCCAGCTAACTTCTGGAAGGTTATCAACAACATATTCCAGCCTTCTAACCATCAACAGCCAAGTAACATCACTAAGGGTGATATTACTCTGACAAACCCCACCGACATTGCAAATGCATTCAATGATTACTTTGTAGGGTGTGCTACTAACTTATTAGCAAAACGCAGCACAAACCACAAACCCAAATCTCATCCTGGGAGTACCCATATAGCCCCAACCCTGCCCACAATTTTCAATTTGGCCCAGTATCCAAAGAGGAGATTACACAAGCGCTTCTCAAATTAAAACTAAGCAGCCAATGTGGACCTGACTTACTACAATATAGGTTCCTAAGACTTGGTGCCCCAGCAATTGCCAAACCAATTGCTTCCATAGTCAACTCTATCCTGTCTGCAGGCCATATCCCTGCCAGAATTGTCCCAATCTTCAAAAGTGGGGACAAAAACACTGTCCCAAACTACAGGCCAATCTCCCTTCTCCCAATCCTATCCAAAGTCATGGGAAAATGTGTCCACTCCCAATTAAGCGATTACTATACCAAGACAAATTTCCCTAGCCAATTCCAATCTGGTTTTCGCCCCAAACACTCTACCATAACTACCCTACTAAAAGTTTGCAATGAAATCCAGTGTGGAATGGAACGGGGTCAACTCACTGGTGCAGTATTCCTAGATTTTGCAAAGGCTTTTGATACTGTTGATCATGCTATCCTGCTTAACAAACTCCAGAGCTCTGGAATAGGGAAGCATGCTTTAAACTGGTTTCAGTCCTACCTATCAGGTAGATCCCAACATGTGTCCATCTCAGGCTCTAACTCCAACCCCCTGGATATCACCTGTGGTGTCCCGCAAGGCTCTGTTCTGGGGCCCCTACTCTTCTCAGTGTTCATCAATGATCTCCCCACAGCTTGTAAGGAAGCCTCAATACACATGTATGCAGATGACACAATCCTATATGCACACAGCCATAGCCTCTCTAACCTTCAACACATACTTCAGTCTGACTTTTTGAGTCTCGAAAACTGGATTTCCCAAAACAAACTGTAACAATGGTATTTGGGACCAAGACTAAATTTTTAAAGCTTCCAGCGACTGAGCTCCACATTAGAACCAACACTAGCACCACCCTAACGCCTGTTACTAGTTTTAAATACCTGGGCATATGGCTTGACTCCCACTTAACATTCGGGATACACATTGATACCCTGACAACCAAGACCTATGCCAAACTAGGGGTACTTTACAGGAACAAAGCCTCCCTAAGTCTCCTGGTCAGAAAACGTATCGCACAGCAGATGCTAATGCCAATTATTGACTATGGAGACATAGTTTATGGCTCGGCAACTCAATCCCACCTTGGCAAACTTGACACCCTCTACAATTCAATTTGTCGTTTTGTTCTCCAATGCAACTATAACACACATCACTGCGAAATGCTCAAAGAACTAGATTGGTCATCACTAGAGTCTAGGCGCAAAGTTCACCTTTCCTGTCTTGCCTTCAAATTCTTTATTTGCAAGCTACCCAGCTATCTGAACAAGCTCCTCACCCCTACCACATGCAGCACCTATCACCTGAGATAAGACTCCAAAAGACTGTTCACGGTCCCAAGGCTCAACAAAGTATCCGTCCGCTCCTCCTTCTCTTACCGTGCACCCCAAAACTGGAACAACCTACCAGAGTCTCTTACATCTACCACCAGTTTAAGTTCTTTCAAATCTAAGGCTGTCACACATTTTAATCTGGTCTGTAACTGTTTCATACGCCCATAATATATATTATCTTTAACTGTGCATGCAATGTCTTGTATATAATGTATACCCTGCTCATTTATGTAACTGTATTTGTAACCATGTATTTGTCATTATAACTCTGTGCCCAGGACATACTTGAAAACGAGAGGTAACTCTCAATGTATTACTTCCTGGTAAAATATTTTATAAATAAATAAATATGTCACTCTGTAACATGCTAACCTCAGCCTCCTCGCTCTGTAACATGCTAACTTCAGCCCCCTTGCTCTGTAACATACTAACCTCAGACCCCTCTCTCTGTAACATGCTAACCTCAGTCCCCTCTCTCTGTAACATGCTAATCTCAGCCTCCTCGCTCTGTAACATGCTAACCTCAGCCCCCTCTTTCTGTAACATGCTAACCTCAGTCCCCTCACTCTGTAACATGCTAACCTCAGCCACCTCACCCTGTAACATGCTAACCTCAGCCCCCTCGATCTGTAACATGCTAACCTCAGCCCCCTCTCTCTGTAACATGCTAACCTCAGCCTCCTCGCTCTGTAACGTGATGATAATAATAAAGTCTATTTAAACACTGTTTATGGTTTTGTAAAATCCACCAAAATATGCTAAAATTACATTTCAAGATAGCTGCCCCAAACATCTTCAATCTTTGGGTCGGTTAGGGACATTGGGTGGTTCTTTGTGATTTTTGGGAAGGTGAGTGAACGTTTCCAGGCCTCTTGTGCTAATTGTATTCTTTGGAGTGGACAACTGGTCCAGTGCATAGAAATGAAAGGCAGTAGTAAGTGTCAGCTATTAACTGGATACATTACTTAAATGGGTCTCCACCACTGGTGTGTAAAAAAAACCCCACACGTATCTGACCTGTTGTGTGCTCTACTTTAAATAATCTCTGCAAATTTGTACACAAGTAGATTGCTGCTGCCAAACTCTCATTCCAGTCCGTGAGCAATAAAATGTTGCAACTGCAAAACGAGGCCAAAAGTAAAAACTGACTTTACAAATTAAAAAATTGCTTTTCTTTTAAAAACCATTGATAAATTTGGGGCGTCTTGCACCGGTTTCTGCAGTCAAGAGACTTAATTAAAAAAAAATATTTCCCGCCGGGATGATAGATCCCCTTTGAGTAGACGGCTGGAAATGACCATTGTCACTTCTCTGATCTCCTCATAGAGACGAGTAATTGTATTCTCCTGGGACGCTGGGGGATAACGATGGGATTGGTATTACCTGGGGTAAAGCCTGGACCACGGTATCCAGTAAAGCGCGCATCCCTGTGGCCATTTTCAGCAGCTTCAACACTACAAAGGAAAGGGTGACAGTGTGTTACTCACGTGGCAGAGGCGCCACCGTCTACGCCCCAGTAGGATTTATGTCAGTGATCGCCACCTTATAATCAGGACATACAATCTCACTAACGAACTTTTATTCATATCCATCAGCAGAGAGGTAATATCCTATTACTCGGCTACCCAAGCACAGACACACCCACGGGCATTCCCCCTTCCTAACCCACTGAGGCTTTGTAGATTAAGCAGGGCGTGGATCGGGAACGTTGCTTCCACGCTGTGGTAATTCCGTGTGGATTTTGGCTCTGCTAGCGACCAATACACGGAGGGGTTACGTGTGTGCGCTGGCGGGAACGTGCACTGACAAACGAGATTTGCATCACCGGATGCAGAAATGTATACGTGGGAAAGTGGGAGAGGGTCTCGGTGCTACACTGTCACTGCGCCCTGCTGTTTGTAGGCCTCGTACGCCATAAACCCCATGTATGTTAGAGGCCTGCAGACTAGAGAAGGGCGAATTTTTTTTTTGCGAGTTTGAATCCGCCTCAGATCGGCCAGGTCTTTGGATCCACGGATTTTTTTACCACCGACAATCCAATCAGCGGATTCCACAATCCGCTGGTGGATTTTACCAATCTACTAGATTCTTAAAGCTGCAGTTCAGGCTTTTAAAAAAATAAAATTATAGTTTTTTTTTACTTCAATAGTTTCATGTGGGCAATCTCTACTTACCTAAAGAACTGCATAGCTGCCGGTCAATTCGTTCTCCGTCTATTGATCGGCAAAGTTTAGCGACATCTTTAAATATGGGGAATGTATTTCCTCTGTTTCTGTCACTCAGTGGAAGCTCATGAATATTCATGAGCACTCCTGCACTGACATGTGCTAGAGGGAGGGCAGGGCTGACAAAGGGGTGTGCCAGGGCTTGTGACAGGACATGAAGGGGCAGTGCCTTAGCAAATGGCTGTTAAAATAGAATACAAGAAAATTGGTCTTTCAAAGTTGTTTTTTTAAAAACAGAAAATGCTAAAAGTATTTTTTCTTACTACAGAACTGATTTATTAAAAAAAACACACATGCAGGATATTGACTGAACTGCAGCTTTAAAATCCAGCAGAGGATTGTGGAATCCGTGGATTGGATTGGTAAAATCCACAAGCGGATTGGTATCCAATGGCGGTTTTTGATTCATCCGCACAGATTGAAAGGGGAACAATCCGTCGATGGATTTTACACCGCGGAGCGGATTTTGAATGGAAAGCTCGGGAAATCACGCAAAACGGGTGTTGACAGTTCCTCCCACCTGTGCTGCTGACCCTGTATGAAGAAGACTGAAGGCAGGGGGGTGGTGGTGTGGGGGAGGGGGGGGGAGGTCTTACCTCTAGCAATCCTCAGCACCCTCATAATGCGGATAATAGTGGGATTGATGGGAAGCGAGGCGTTGATTTCAATTTCCTCCAACGTGATCCCCATGATGGAGAGGAGCACAATAGCCAGGTCCAACTGGTTCCACCTGTCAGTACAATGCGCAGGATTACAGGACCAACATACAGACTGGAGATTGGGCTCCGAAATGTTATTCCCGGTATGTGACCAAGTAAAATCACAGAGACTTCATAGCTCATATACTGAACACTCAGTGACTGATGTGCATGAGCTCTGTATAGAGAGTCTGTGTGCGCGTCCTCCCTTTCTTGTTAATATAGATTGAGAGTGTTTTCGTGTGTGTGTGTGTGTGTGTGTGTGTGTGTGTGTGTGTGTGTGTGTGTGTGTGTGTGTGTGTGTGTGTGTGTGTGTGTGTGTGTGTGTGTGTGCGTGTGTGTGTGTGTATGTGTGTGTGTGTGTGTGTGTGTGTGTGTGTGTGTGTGTGTGTGTGTGTGTGTGTGTGTGTGTGTGTGTGTGTGTGTGTGTGTGTGTGTGTGTGTGTGTGTGTGTGTGTGCCATACGTTACCCAAACCAGAGTCCGAGGAAATGAAGATACAGCACACAGATGAACCGTGACAATAACATTTATTTTTACTCTTAAAATATATATATTATTTTCACTGTACATCTGTGTGCTGTATCTTCATTACCTCAGACTCTGGTTTGGGTAACGTATGGTCTTTTTACTGAGATTGCTATACATACTGTACGTAGGGCTATATATTGCAATTTTCTAGTCTTTAAGGAGTGCCACTGTTCTTTGCATTCTACACACATTTGCAACAAACAAAGTCAGACAATAGGAGAGGAAATCCCTGCCCCGGAGAGCTTACAATCTAAGTGGCACAGTATGTTGGGAGACAGAGAGACAGCGAGTGAGGAAATAAGTGCAGTAGATGGCAGGCTATTCATACAGTACAATTGTAAGTAATTATGTTTTTACTGCATTTAGACTGAAGTGTAGGTGGCAATTTCTCATAAGACATGAGTTGTGAGCACTTGTATTGAATTAATGTGTGTGTGTATATACATACATACATACACTTTATCACATATTGAAGATAAATCTGACCAGAGGAAATTACAATCAAGTTACACTTGGATTCAAACTGGTTTTCCCATTGTAAAGGCAACGAGTGGCCTGGCACTGCGGGCCCCTTCTCTTCCAACACAGAATGAGCTGCTTTTAATACAATACAAGTGCTCACAACTCATCTCATACGAGAAATTGCCACCTACACTGCCGTCTAAATGCAGTAAAAACATAATTACTTGCAATTGTACTGTATGAATAGCCTGCCACGTACTGCACTTATTCCCTCACCTGCTGTCTCCAAGTCTCCCAACATACTACTTAGATTGTAAGCTCTCCGGGGCAGGGATTTCCTCTCCTATTGTCTGACTGTTTGTTACACTTATTGTATTATAATTCTCTGTACTGCACTTTCTCTTTTGTAAAGCGCCGAGTACAGCTGTGGGCGCTACATAAAAAAAGATATACACACAATAGCCCCAATAAATACTTTAATACTTACAAACAAGGGACCTTAGTTGTCTGGAAATCAAAACCCCAAATCACCATATATGAAAAATGTTCATGCTTGTCAAATGAAATATCCCAAAACATTTCTGGACAGTGGGCAGTTCATGCAGATTCCCTGCTATATTATTCATATTATTATTATATTTATTTATCATAAAGATTGGTTTGACAAGTCGGTCCCAGTTCCTGACAGGGTGATGTATTTAGGGCTGCAAGTTGTAAACAGAGCCTCATTTAGTGATAACCTTTGTCCAGTCCAAGCCTTCAGAAGATCAGACACGTATGTAAATTAGTGCTATCAGGTTTTTGGTCTCGCTGTGAGGAATTCTAATTAGGACATACATTCCTCACTGGGGCTGCTGGGGAGTAGTGTTGCTGGAGCAGATGATGCTGGGTTATCACACAGAGTCCTGATGGGCAAGTACCCTTACTGTCATTACTGGCTGTGCTGACCTTGTCTAGTGCTGGCAGCACTGGGGCAGGCTGGCACATTTGCAAAGATTTCAAGCCATGCAGTTGGCATTGCTAAGTGACACAGAGCCCGCCCTTGCCAGTCCCACAGTATCAGTGTTATTGGCACAGCAAGAGCATTGGATATAGAAACAGCATCAAAGATGAACATGTGTTCTCCTAATACATTACTTTTCCCAAATAGGCAAACTTATGTTGCACCATAAAATGCTTCTGATGAATGAGACAAGACAGGGTCTGTACCCGAGACCCCAAGAACAGCTTTGCATAGTCGCTGAATCATGCTGAGAGGCATTATAATGTCTAACTTACATTTTGACCTCTTATGGGGGTGTTCTGTGTTAGTTCCAAGCCCTTTTTTGTACAATATTCATGTGTAACGTGTCTGCTGGTTGGCTGTTCCATGCATTTACTACTCTTTCACTAAAGCACAGCTTCCTCAAAGTCTCCCTAACTCTACCCTCCATCTTTAGTGCAGCATTTCCTTCCTCTGGGAAATGACCCCCCCCGACGTGTACCTGGTGATAGATGATGTATCCTGATAATCTGACCATTTCCCTTCGTGCTGTATAACGCGGAGTGAATAATTATTCCCTTATTTATCATCTCAAGGTGCCTTTCTTTTTTTTTTTAACTTATTGCACCTAGGAATTCCCAGCTCCGCAAAGCTTTGTTTACTGGTCCATTGTAAAGCCATCCAGGGTTAAGATGTGTAATAAAAAAAGGTTATCCACCCATAGTGCTCAACCACTCCCCCTCCGGTTCTAAAGGTACTCATGATATTCCTGTTCTTTGTTCACAATGGGCCTATCAATGAATTCAATATAGATGTAATGTTTGTCACATTGTTGGGTGCAATGATCACCTGCATTACATTTAGTTTTACTTGTTGTTGTGGGTCTTCTAAGGCAGGTGGCCTCAACTCCCGTCCTCAAACCCTCCCCCCACCCAACAGGTCAGGTTTGGAGGACATCCCTGCTTCAGCGCAGGTGGTCAATAACTGAGCATGCTGTGCTGAAGCAGGGACTGATTGAGCCACCTGTGCTGAAGCTGGGATATCCTGAAGGCCTGATGTTGGGGGCACTTGAGGACTAGAGTTGAGCACCCCTGTTCTAAGGTGAAAGCACCTACAAATTCTGCATCCGTTGCTTTGAAGTAACACCACCTGTTAGAATAATATATAGTACAGCAGATGGGAGAAACACTCCCTGTTCCTCCTGTTCAAGCTCACGGTGACCTTGGGTAAAGGTCGTTTTATCTCCACGTTTTATGCCGCAATAA